>SJYX01011351.1:37684-69247 GCA_006410675.1 Oreotragus oreotragus
GGCTTTGGCATAGTCAATAAAGCAGAAATAAATGTTTTTCTGGAACTCTCTTGCTTTTTCCATGATCCAGCGGATGTTGGCAACTTGATCTGCCTTTTCTAAAACCAGCTTGAACATCAGGAAGTTCACGGTTCAAGTATTGCTGAAGCCTGGCTTGGAGAATTTTGAGCATTACTTTACTAGCATGTGAGATGAGTGCAGTTGTGCGGTAGTTTGAGCATTCTTTGGCATTTCCTTTCTTTGGGATTGGAATGAAAACTGACCTTTTCCAGTCCTGTGGATCTTAGTTCCAGGACCAGGAATTGAACCTGGGCTTTTGGCAGTGAAAGCAGTGAGTTCTAACCACTAGACTGCCAGGGGATTTTCCAGACTGATATTCTCAGGCCCCTTTGCTAAGTTTCACCACCACCTAGCCATATGATAGTTAAAATATATCCTGGAGTTAAAGTCAGTCTCTCAAGGAGACAAACCTGGTTCATGCAGGAGACAGGATTCTAATCTTAATCTGAGCCTGACTCATAACACCTAGTGCCCACATGGACCATCATGCATCTCCAGTCCTGCCCTCAAAAAGCTTAAGAAGCCTGCACGTAGTTGGTGTGCAATAAATGCACGTCACATCCAACCATTGTTGAGTGACTGCCTCCCCTCTAGACCATAAGATACCTGAGGGCAGAGACCAGGTCTGCTTGTTCACCGCAGCATCCTACCACCTGTACATAGTAGGTGGTCCACAGACACTTGGAAAATCTATGCATACAGCCTTAGCATTTAGCACATAGTAGGTGTTCCATTGTTGGTGAATAAATGAATGAATCTCAATAGAAATCAAGTTGCCTGGCAGTTCAAACATTTCCAGATCATTAATAGATGATCAGTGAACTAAATGGTTGGGAATGGGCAAATTTAATTCAGGTGACCATTATATCTACTACTGTGAGCAAGAACCCTTTAGAAGAAATGGAGTAACCCTCATAGTCAACAAAAGAGTCCAAAATGCAGTACTTAGGTGCAATCTCAGAAACGACAGAATGATCTCGGTTTGTTTCCAAGGCAAACCATTCAATGTCACAACAATCCAAATCTATTTCCCAACCACAGGTGCCAAAGAAGCTGAAGTTGACCAGTTATAGGAAGACCTACAACACATTCTAGAACTAACACCCAAAAAAGATGTCCTTTTTATCATGGGGATTGGAATGCAAAAGTAGGAAGTCGAAATACCTGGAATAAAATGCAAGTTTGGCCTTGGTGTACAAAATGAAGCAGGTAAGAGCTAACAGAATTTTGCCAAGAAAACATGCTGGTCATAGCAAACATCGTTTCCCAACAACACAAGAGATGACTCTACACATGGACATTGTCAGATGGTCAATTCCAAAATCAGATTGATTGTATTCTTGGCAGCCAAAGATGGAGAAGCTCTAGACAGTTAACAAAAACAAGACCTGGAGCTGACTGTGACTCAGATTATGAGCTCCTTATTGCAAAATTCAGGTTTAAATTGAAGAAAGTAGGGAAAACCATTAAGCCATTCAGATATGACCTAAATCAAATCCCTTATGATTATACAATGGAGATGATGAATAAGTTTAAGGGATTAGACCTGGTAGACAGAGTGCCTTAAGAACCAGGTTCAGAGGTTCATGACATTGTACAGGAGGCGGTGACCAAAACTAACCCAAACAAAGAGAAATGCAAGAAAGTGAAGTGTTTGTCTGAGGAGGCTTTATAAATAGTTGAGGAGAGAAGAGAAGTGAAAGGCAAGGGAGAAAGGGAAAAACATGCCCAACTGAATGCAGAGTTCCAGAGAATAGCAAAGAGAGATAAGAAGGCCTTCTTGAATGAACAATGCAAAGATATAAAAGAAAACAATAGAATGGGAAAGACTAGAGATCTCTTCAAGAAAATTGGAGTTATCAAGGGAAGATTTCATGCTAGGATAGGCACCAAAAAGGACAGAAGTGGTAAGGACCTAACAGAAGCAGAAAAGATAAAGAAGTGGCAGGAATACACAGAGCTATACGAGAAAGGTCTTACTGACCTGGATGACCACAATAGTGTGGTCACTCACCTAGAGCCGGTAAATTGGAGTTATCAAGGGAAGATTTCATGCTAGGATAGGCACCAAAAAGGACAGAAGTGGTAAGGACCTAACAGAAGCAGAAAAGATAAAGAAGTGGCAGGAATACACAGAGCTATACGAGAAAGGTCTTACTGACCCGGATGACCACAATAGTGTGGTCACTCACCTAGAGCCGGATGTCCTGGAGTATGAAGTCAAGTGGGTGCAATCTTACTATGAGCAAAGCTAGTGGAGGTGATAAACTCCAGCTGAGCTATTTAAAATCCTAAAAGATGATGCTATTAAAGTACTGCACTCAATACGTCAGCAACTTTCGAAAACTCAATTCAGTTCAGTTGCTCAGTCGTGTCTAACCCTGTGACCCCAGGTACTGCAGCACATCAGGCCTCCCTGTCCATTACCAACTCCAGGAGCTTATTCAAACTCATGTCCATCCAGTAGGTGATGCCATCCAACCATCTCATTAATGGCCACAGAATTGAAAAAGGTCAATTTTCATTCCAATCCCAAAGAAAGGCAAGGCCAAAGAATGTTCAAACTACTCTACAGTTAGTTGCTCTCATTTCACATGCTAGCAAGGTTATGCTCAAAACCCTTCAACCTAGGCTTCAGCAGTATGTGAACCAAGAACTTCCAGATGTACAAGCTGGATTTAGAAAAGGCAGAGGAACGAGAGATCAAATTGACAACATTCATTGGATCATGGAGAAACCAAAGAAATTTCAGAAAAACAGCTACTTCTGCTTCATTGACTAAGCTGAAGCCTTTGACTGTGTGGATCACAACAAACTGTGGAAAATTCTTAAAGAGATGGGAATACCAGACCTCCTTACCTGCCTCCTGAGAAATCTGTATGCAGGTCAAGAAGCAACAGTTAGAACTGAACATGGAACAACGGACTGGTTCCAAATTGGGAAAGGAGTACATCAAGGCTGTATATTGCCACCCTGCTTATTTGACTTATATGCAGAGTAGACAAGACGCAAGCTGGAATCAAGATTGCAGGGAGAAATATCAACAACCTCAGATATGAAGATGATACCACTCTAATTCCAGAAAGCAAGTGAAAGTCGTTCAGTCATGTCTTACCCTTTGTGACCCCATGGACTGTACAGTCCATGGAATTCTCCAGGCCAGAATACTGGAGTAGGTAGCCTTTCCCTTCTCCAGGGGATCTTCCCTACCCAGAATCGGACCCAGGTCTCCCACATTGCAGGCGGATTCTTTATCAGCTGAGTCACAAAGGAAGCCCAGAACTAAATCTTAATGAGGTGAAAGAGGAGAGTGAAAAAGTTGGTTTAAAACTCAACGTTAAAAAACTAAAATCACGGTATCTGGTCTCATCACATCATGGGAAATAGAAGGGGAAAACGTGGAAGCAGTGACAGATTTTATTTTCTCCGGCTCCAAAATCACTGCAGATGGTGGCTGCAGCCATGATATTAAAATGCTTGTTCCTTGAAAGGAAAGTTATGTCAAATCTAGACAGGTATTTAAAAGCAGAGAAATCACTTTGCCAACAAAAGTCCATATATAGTCAAAGTTATGGTTTGTCCAGCAGTCAGTTACGGGTGTGAGAGTTGGACCATAACGAAGGCCGAGCGCCAAAGAATTGATGCTTTCAAACTGTGGTGTTGAAGAAGACTTAAGAATCCCTTGGACTGCAAGGAGATCAAACCAGTCAATTCTAAAGGAAATCAACCCTGAATAGTCATTGGAAGGACAGATGCTGAAGGTCAAGCTCCAATACTTTGGCCACCTGATGCGAAGAGCTGACTGATTGAAAAAGACCCTGATTCTGGGAAAAATTGAAGGCAGGAGGAGAAGGGGATGAAAGAGGACAAAATGGTTGGATGGCATCACCAACTCAATGGACATGGATTTGAGCAAACTCTGGGAGATCGTGGTAGACAGAGGAGCCTGGGATGCTGCATGCAGTCCATGGGATTGCAGAGTCGGACACAGCTTAGCAAGTGAACAACAACAACGGAGAGATGTAAGGACTTCCCTGATGGGCTAAGACTGCACTCCCAACGCAGGACGCCTGGGTTCAATCCCTGGTCAGGGGACTAGATTCTGCATGCCACAATTAAGAGTTGGCATATTGCAACTAAACATTTCAAATGCTGCAAGTAAGAAAATTCCTCCTGCCAGTGCAAAGATGGAAGACCTTGCATGCCAAACCTAAGACCTCATGCACCCAAAATCATTAATTATTTTTAAAAAGGTAGATACAGATAAGGAGATGAAGGAGAGGTGGGCAGGATGAATGAACGACAGAGTCTTTTCTAGAATCTGGAACGCTCAGAGCAGAATCCATAGATCTTGTCCTAGACAATGAGAATGTCAAGGTTAGTTGGAGAGCGTAACCACGTTTTGATAGGGACACTTGCGTCTTTGTGAGGCAGGAGAGGAGGTGGTGGGGCTGGTAGGAGGAAGCCAGGTCAGCCAAGACCCAGCCAACCGGCTGTGCCAAGGACGCTGTGCCCCAGGCAGGGCCAGCGCCCCGCCCCATTGCCCCTGACCTTGCCTCATCCCACAATAGAGCATCCATTGTAAGTGGATAATTGGGTTCCGGCATATCCCCTCTCCAGGCTGGGGGTGGAAGTGAAGGGAAATGCAATCTGTTTTCTATTTGTCACAGCTGCCAAGATGCCACTCCCTCCTCTACGCCCACCCTCGCCCCGCTGTGCGACAGCCGCTGTGACATTGCTTGGCAGGGCTGAGTGTGGGATAGAGCTGCCGCCTGGGCCGGCTACCCCAGAGAAACAGAACAGAAACAGGCCTCGTGGCCTTGGTTTGTATCCTCACCTATGGGGAGCTTAAAATATTGCCCTAATTGGAGTCTCTCCATCCAAAGGAGGGAGCTCACATCTCCTTTTCTTTGCGGCTGTGTGACCTTGAGCTGGCCACCTAACTTCTCTGTGCCTCGGTTTCCTCAACTGTAAAATGCAGGTGATGGTGATAATACTAGGAAAGACTGTAAGTTGTCTTGAATGTGTTCATCCATCAGGGTGCTGGGCGCATAATGTTTGGTAACTGCTGGTAGTCATCGGATTTACTGTTTAGGAAGTTGAAGCCTCCCTGTTTCAATTTAGTTTGTGAAGCTGAACATCTCTGACCCAGTCCACTCTGAGGTGAGGGCGTAAAGGGCAAATAGCTCACTTAGAGTCCTCTGTGTGAGCCCCAGGGTCACCTCCTTGCTCCATACACATATCCAGATTTAAGTGGGTGGATTGCATTGTATGTGAGTTACATCTCAATAACATTCCTATTAAAAATAGTAATAAGGGGGACTTCCTTGGCGGTACAGTGGATAAGAATCCACCGCCAATGTAGGAGACACGGGTTCGATACCTGGTCCGGGAAGAGTCCACGTGCCGAGGAGCAACTAAGCCCATGCGTCACAGCCACTGAGCCCACAAGCCGCAACTGGCTGTGGCCCACGTGCTCCCACAGCTGAAGCCCACGTGCTCCAGGTTCTGTGCTCTGCAGCTCGACGAGACGTCCATGCACCACAACTAGAGAGTGGCCCCTGGTCACCGCAGCTTGAGAAAGCCCAGGAGCAGCAGCAAAGACCCAACGCCACCCACAAAGAAATAAATAAGAATGAGGGACTTCCCCAGTGCTCCAGTGGCTAAGACTCTGTGCCTCCACTGCAGGGGACATGGGTTCAGTTCCTGGCTAGGGAACTAAGATCCCACGTGCTGCATGGTCAAAAAAGAAAATATTAATCATAATAATGAGAAAAATGTCACTAGTGTCAGAGTTGAGAAATTCTGCCATACACTCTTACTAAGATTCGCCCTGTGTGGGCCTGGAATTGCTACCTCTTCCTTTTCACTGCTGTATAATACTCCACAGGGTGAGTACACCACGGTGTACGTGTCCTTCTTCCTGCCAGTGAATATTTGGGTTGGTTTCAGGTTTTGCCACAGTGAACAGAGCTGCCTTGCACCTTCTTGTGCCCATCGCTCAGGGTGCACACGCAAGAGTTTCATTTTGGCATGGACATAAGAGAAAAATGACTAGGTCACAAGGAACAGGAACGTATACCAGAAAATGCCAGCCATTTTATTATTTCTAACTCATGCCAGGCAGGGTTCCCTGGAGGCTCAGTGGTAAAGAATCCATCTGCCCTCTTGCA
The DNA here is from genome assembly GCA_006410675.1 of Oreotragus oreotragus. Taxonomy (NCBI): domain Eukaryota; kingdom Metazoa; phylum Chordata; class Mammalia; order Artiodactyla; family Bovidae; genus Oreotragus; species Oreotragus oreotragus. The sequence goes on from SJYX01011351.1 coordinate 43,918, forward strand.
CTGTCGGTGGGAATGCAAATTGACACAGCAACTACGGAGAACAGTATGGAGATTCTTTAAAAAACAAAAAAACTAGAAATAAAACTACCATATGACCCAGCAATCCCACTGCTGGGCATATACCCTAAGGAAACCATAGTTGAAAAAGATATATGTTTGGGGGCAGGAGGAGAAGGGGACAACCGAGGATGAGATGGCTGGATGGCATCACAGACTCGATGGATGTAAGTCTGAGTGAACTCCAGGAGATGGTGATGGACAGGGAGGCCTGGCGTGCTGCGATTCATGGGGTCGCAAAGAGTCGGACACGACTGAGCGACTGCACTGAACTGAACTGAACCCCAATATTTGCAACGTTATTTACAATAGATAGGACATGGGCTAAATAGTCTGCCTGTGTTCTCACCCATTTTCGAGACAAGGACACTGAGGCTCAGAGAGGTGAATGAACTGGCCTGGCCCAGGACGAGCAGATCAGACATAAGCTGTCAGCCACACTTTCTACCGTGAACTCCCCTGCACGCCTGAGTGACAGGCTTCCCCAAGCTCCATGCTTCCAGCAGCGTGGCGGGGGGAGTGGGGGACTTGCACAGAAGCCACTTTGAATAATTCACCAGCCGCTTCCAGCTCAGCCTGGGTGCAGAGATGACAGCAGGAGGCAACTTGTTTAGAAAACAGCCCACTGCTTCCGAGACATACATATGGAGGAGCCTGCAAGAGGCTTCCCAGGCTGGGGCCTGCTGAACTTTCTAGATGGTGCTGGCAAACCCACATCACACATCACAGCCCTCTCCTCGGGCACTTGGAATCCACACAACAATCTCAACATAAATGTTCACCATAGCATTATTCACAATAGTCAAAAGTTTGAGCAACCCAGGTGTCCATATATCGATGAATAAACAGAATATGGTCCCTTCATACAATGGAATTTCATTCAGCCGTAGAAAGGAATGAAGCCCTGACACTTGCTACAATGTAAATGAACCTTGAAAACATGATGCTGAGTGAGAGAACCAGACACAAAAGATCACATATCTGCGATCACATATCACATGAGGCCACCACCCCCATGCCTCTCTCCTCTCTTGTGTCTTAACTCCAGACAGCGCTTGCACACCAAGCAGAATAGGAGGGTGCAGCGGTGATGCCCGTGGGGTCTGCTAACCTCATTCCAAATCCCGCTTTTATCACGACTTGCTGTGTGACAAGGGGACAGTGACTTGACATCTCTGAGCCCATCTCCAATAAAATGGGGACATTGATGCAGCAGGTGGCATCACTGGTATACATCCCAAATCCAAGTCTGCAAGGTGGAACCAATTTTACTTCTTTCTAATCAACATAGAGTCAATTCCAAGCCCATATCCTCCCAAGATGGTAAACTAGATATAGATATATTATCAGTCTCAAGATTGGAGTTCCTCCATGCTGGCTCAGGTCAGAGACCAAATCTGAGAGTCCATCTGGCCACTGGCTCCCACTGAGAACCCAGGAGATCCAGGAGGTGCAGCCTCTCTCGTGGGAAATTCTTCAGCATCCCTGTGGTGGGGATGGGGGGAGGGAGCTTGTCTGCTCTAGGACCTCTTCACTCAGGGCGCCCTCTTCCTGGTACACAATGCAGCTTCTAGATTCTGACGCCTCCCAAGAGCGCCGGCACCGGCACTGGCACCGAATGAAGTCACCAGGCCGGCCTCCCTGCCACCAACTCCAGCCTATGCAAATTTCCCGCCATCGCTTGCTCTCCCTCCAGAACCAGGAGCAACTTTTCAGCCAGTTCCAAGATGACTCTTGTCCTACAGGAAGAGAGCTTCTGCTGGCACCTGGCTGCTGAGCCAGAGACAGCCCCTCTTGCTCCCCTTTGAGGGTGAGCAGGAGTGGTTTGTGTGGCTTGCACACCACTTGCTTAACAGGAAGTTGCCTGCCTCCACTTTTTCTCTCTCTCTCCATTTCTGAGAGCTGGCACATGGATCTGGTTTTGGTTCTGCTTCAGCCACGTTTTGAGGGAGCATCCATATGCTTTGTTGTTGTTCAGTCACTCAGTCATGTTTGCCTCTTTGTGACCCCATGGACTGCAGCACGCCAGGCTTCCTGTCCTTCACCATCTCCCAGAGCTTGCTCAAACTCATGTCCATTGAGTCAGTGATGCTGTCCAACCATCTCATCCTCTGTCATCCCCTTCTCCTCCTGCCCTCAGTCTTTCCCAGGATCAGGGTCTTTTCCAACGAGTCAGCTCTTCACCAACAGGTGGCCAAAGTATTGGAGCATCAGTCCTTCCAATGAATATTCAGGGTTGATTTCCTTTAGAATTGATGGGTTTGATCTCCTTGGCATCCAAGGGATTCTTGAGAGTCTTCTCCAGCACCATAGTTTGAAAGCATCAATTCTTCGATGCCCACCCTTCTTTATGGTCCAGCTCTCACATCTGTACATGACTACTGGGGAAACCATAGTTTTGACTATATGGACTTTGTTGGCAAAGTGATGTCTCTGCTTTTTAATACACTGTCTAGGTTTGTCATAGGTTTTCTTCCCAGGAGCGAATGTCTTTTAATTTCATAGGAGCCGTCACCATCCACAGAACAAAACTGAAGGGTCTGGGACCCCAATGGCTGCAGAGCTGAGCCCCTAGCCCTCCTGGCATACCCCCCACCCTCAGACCTCTTACATCAGAGATATAAAAACTTCAGTTTTGATTTAATCATTGTGGGTTTTTTGAGGAGAATGGAGCCCATGTAACAGGGGCTGAGCTTATATCCTAATACACGTAGTTTTCACAAAAGACTTGTGATGATTAATTTTACATGTCAATTTGACTGGACCATGGGCTGTGCAGATATTTGGTTAAACGTTATTCTGGATGTGTCCATGAGGATATTTCCAGTGGAAACTGACATTTGAGTCAGTAGACTGAGTAAAGCATATTGCCCTCCTCAATGTGGGTTCAGTTCAGTCAGTTCAGTCGCTCAGTTGTGTCCGACTCTTTGTGACCCCACGGACTGCAGCATGCCAGGCTTCCCTGCCCTTCACCCATTCCTGGAGTTGCTCAAACTCATGTCCATTGAGTCGGTGATGCCTTCCAACCATCTCATCCTCGGTCGTCCCCTTCTTCTCAATGTGGGTGGGCCTTGTTAAATCAGTTGAAGGCTTGAGTAGAACAGAAAGATGTGGAAGGGAGAACTCACTTTCTCTGCCTTATTGTCTTCAAGCTGGGACATTGATCTCCTGGTTTGGGACTCAGACTTGAGCCAGAACTCAAACCATCAGCGCTCCTGGGTGTCCTGCTTGCAGATGGCAGATTGTGAGACTTCTCAGCCTCCATTACCATGTGAACGAATTCCTTATAATAAATCTCTTTGGACTCCTGGCAGTCCAGTGGTTAAGACTGTGCTCTCAACACAGGGGGCATGGGTTTGATCCCTAATCGGGGAACTAAGATCCTGCAAGCCTCACAGCACAGCCAGATGAAAAAAAAGAACTCTTTGTAAGTAGATAAATAGAGATGATAAGGATAGAAATATACTATATCCTATTAGTCTCTGTCTCTAGAGAGCCCAGATTAATACAAAGCAAGTAGACTATCTTCCAGAAACTTCTACCCTCTGCATGGGGGAAAAAAACATAAATTAAGAAAATACAAAGGGCTGAAGTCAGTCTTGGACTCCAATGAAAGAAAATTACAGGGTGAATAAATATGAATGAATTGCTCCATAAAGAGTCCTGCTTATTGTTAACAATATCGTATATTTGAAAGTTGCTAAGACAGTAGATCTTAAAAGTTCTCATCACAAGACAGAAAAAGTTGTAACTATGTGAGATGATGGATGTTAACTAAATTTACTGTGGGGAACATTTCACAGTGTGTGTGTATGTGTGTGTGTATGCGCGCGCGCGCATGCTTCATCACTCAGTTGTGTCCGACTCCTTGCAACCCCATGGATTGTAGCCTGCCAGGCTCCTTTGTCCATGGAGTTCTCCAGGTGAGAATACTGGAGTGGGTAGCCATTCCCTTCTCTGGGGGATCTTCCCAACCCAGGGATTGAAGCCAGGTGTCCTGCATTGCAGGCAGATTCTTTCCCATCTAAGCCTCCAGGGAAGCCCTTCACAATGTGTACATGTATCAGATCATCATGTCATGTGCCTAAAACAAGTATAGTGCTGCATGTCTATTATATTTCAATGAAACTTGGGGAGAGGAGTTAAAATTTCAAATAAAGAATCCTGTCACAGTAATGCCTACTGTGGGGTTGAGGGTGGGGGTTGCTGGAAAGATGAAAGTGATCATGCCTCCACTCAGGGCAACTGGCTCATGAGGCCTGGCCCTCAGCTAGAACCCAGTAAGTGGCAATGACCCCTGGGGCATCAAGCACGTAGGATACTGCCTTTGACGTTTTCCAGGGCATGTGATGTCCAGTACATCATTTCACAATTGCAACGAGTAATCATTGAACACTTGCTGTGGGCCAGGCACTGTGGTAGATTCTGGGGCTACAGTGGGGGTGGGTAAGAAATACCTAGCCCCAGTTCTCTCTAAGCTATATTTGGGGCCCTTGAGAGATGCCAGCCTTAGGGGTTCTTAAATGTCAGGCTGCTCAGCTTTAATGTTCAGCAACTGACATGGAAGATCACAGCAGATGGAGTCACATGGCAGAAATTGGGGGCGGGCGGGGGGAGGGTGACGAAGCTGGCCAGGAAAAGCATAATGGATTAGACTCAGATAATTAGCATCTCCAGAAGGGAGAAGAAAATTCCTGACTTCTATGATAGCTCAGCAGAACAGCTCTCTCTAATAAATACTAACCCTTCTGGCTTTCCGGCTAATGGTCACATAGCAAGGTCTCTCTTCTCCACTCCCACCGCCCCACCAGGAGTTAAGCATGACCGCATGACTTGCCTGGGCCAACTCAGTATGAGTGGAAATGATGTAAGTTGCTCATGGGAAGAATCTTTAAGAACCATTTCATGACTTCCCTGATGGGCCAGTGGTTAAGAATCCTCCTGCCAATGCAGGAGATGTGGGTTCAATCCGTGGTCCGGGAGGATCTCATAAGCCCCGGAGCAACTAAGCCCACGTACCACAACAAAGAGTAGGCCCCACTCTCCACAATTGGGGAAAGCCCAGGCATAGCAACGAAGACTGAGCACAGCCAAAAGCATATAAATAAATTTGGAAAAGCAAACACACCAGTGCACAGTTTCCCCCATGCCCAGTGATGATCATGTTGCAGATGGCACGTTCCATTAATCTGAGCCCCACAGTGAGGAGGTGTGGCAAAGAGTCACCAGCCAACCCACCAGAGCCATGGAGCATCAGTGAGATACAAACTGGTTGTTTTAAGCCATGAGGTTTGGAGGGGGTTATTTGTTACTGCAGCATAACTAAGATGATGCTGACCCATACATCTCCATTTCACAGATGGGGAAACAACATCTGGAAGAGGTCATGGAACTCACCCAAAGTCAAACTTGGGGGCACAGCCGAGATTCAAAGCCAGGCCTGCCCATCACTGTGACCTTTCCAGAGGTGGGGTGTCTCTGCTCTCAACAGATCCGGTCAAATCCCTCACTTCTAACCCCTTCAATTAAAGCCAATTTCAAGGTCTTCTGTTTTCTAAATAAACAGCCTTGATCATGTTCGTTAAAGGCCCTGTCTGCTCAGGCTGCTCATTTTATCAGAAGCCGCCAACAAGATAAATGGCCCTGTAACTTATTGTTCTGCTGCAAAGCACCTCACAGCCAGTGGCAGCACAGATGCCAGGAATAAATCACATCTGATCTTCTGAGAGTCAGGCCGAGCTCCCACGAGGGACGTTGGAGACAGGGGAGTGGGCTGGAGCAGCTTCAGACTCTGGGAGACTTCACCAAGGAGCACAGAGCTGCTGGGAGGTCCTCATCTGGACCCCAGAGGTCTGGGTTGAGCATCTTTTTTTTTTTAATCTTCCCAGCATCTATTTCCCCTTCTTAAAGTTTAATAGCAACACTTTTTCTTTAGAGAAAATTCTCTCTCCTCCACTCTCAGTCCATATGGGTCAGGTGGGGTCATCACTCCCCTCCAGCTACAGAGAGGGAACATGAGATCTAGCCTTGGCTGCTCACAGCCCACGTCCTGTCGCTGCCATGAGTGGTTCACAGTGAGGATATACCCTGGGGTGATGGGACTTGATTTTCAGACTTTTGTTGAAATCCTCAGAAAAAGAGAAGTTCCCTTTTAACAGACACTGCTCACAGAAGGAATATCTTTTTCATTGAGCTGTCTCTAGCTGTTACCACTATTCCATGTGTGTGTAGTCGATGCTCAATAAACATGGATTGAATGGGTGAGTAAGCAAGCTGGAGTCAAGATGGTAGGGTTCTTGTCTGGACTCAGCCACCTCAACTCTGTAACATCTAAACGCTCTCTTCACCTCTTTGGGCCACACTCACCAATAGTTGGTTGTATTGGTTAGCTATTGCCACCAATATGCTGCATAACAAAAAACCCCTAAATTCTGTGTCTTAAAACAACAATCATGCTTTATCATTCACACATCTGTCAGTTGCATCTTGGTGGGGGTGTTACCTGATCCAGAGTGGGGTTTGACTGGTTAGCTCTGCTCCACCAGAATTTCATTCTTTGGAATTAGCAGACTAATCCAGGATGTTTGTCACACACCATGGCAAAGGTGCAGAAAAGCACAAAGCCTCTCAAGGGACAGGAGTAGCCCAGCATCACTTCCATTTCATTTTTTGGCCAAAGCAAGCCACACAAGTTGAAGTTCAGGGTCAACTCTATGGCAAAGAGCACAGATGCAGGGAGAGGTGAAAAACGGAGCCTGCATGTGCATTCTCCCACACAGATGTGACCGCCTTTGTTTACCTGTTTCCTTGTTCAAAGTCAGCTGCTCTAGTGGAATATAACTTCCCCCAGCATGTGGCTCTTAACCTGCTCTGCTCCTGGTGTGGTGGTAGCTCCAGCCCCCTAGAACAGGGCCTGGGACTGCGTCAGTGTTCAGCAAACTTTTGTTGAAAAGCTGAGAGGCTGTCCTCCTCTCCCTACACTGTCACAAAGACTAAACCAGGTCAGAAACACAAGCAACACTCTGGGATTTAGAGAAGCCCTCCCAGGGACTTTCCTGGTGGTCTAGTGCTTAAGAATCTGCCTTCCAATGCAGGGGACATGGATTTGATCCCTGGTCAGAGAGCTAAGACCCCACATGCCCCAGGGGAACTAAGACCATATGCCATTGACTGCTGAGCCTGTGTGCCACAACTAGAGAGCCCAGGCACCGCAACAAAGACACAGCACAGCCATCCCAGAGTGGTGATCCTCACTCCACCTGCATGTTGGATCTCCTCGGGGAACAGGGGTAACCGTCCCATCTCTGTCCCCCTGATAAACAACAGAGTCAGGGGTCCAGTTAGGGGTGGGGGCGTCACACCCACCTTGGTTAGTCTGTGTCTCTCAGTCTGCCCTGGTGGTCCTGGAGAGGCCCCTTCCCCTTAGATCAGGAAGTTCAGGTTCAGCTCTGCGCTGAGAACACAGATCTCTCTGGGGTGAGAAGGAAGTGGCCCAAAAGGCCCCAGGAGAGACAGCCTGCTGTGGCCACATGCTTGGCCCGGAGCCCCTGAGGCCACGGTGCCACCCTGTGTGGTTTCCCTCCAGCCCTCCCTCCTGTCTGCTGGAAACAGCAACGTCAAGGACCCTCTGCCCTCTCCTGGGGGAGCTGCCCGCCCCTCGCATCCATCTGGCCCTCAGCACCTCCTTCCCACCGGGCAGACTGGGCTCCCCGGAGCCCTGCACACAGGCAGCATCTCCAGTCTGCCCCCACGCTGCACACTTCAGCACAAAACCCTTCTCCAGGCCCAACTCGAAAGAACCAAATGTTCCTCTATTATGCAAGCTCATTTCTCTCTTCCTGCTGGGCCCAAATTGCAATCTGCGCCAGGGGAAGAGAGAGAGATGGAGGCCTGAATTGGGGAGCTGAACAGCTCTGGCAGGAAACCTCTCCCCCACCACTACCCTGCCCAAGGCCCCAACCCCTCACCCCGCAGCAACACTGGGCTCCTCGGCCCCCCAGGTCCGAGCCCAACACCCCAGCAGAGGGGAGCTGTGTCAGCGCCTGTCACCCAGAATTAACGCAGCTGTTCCTGGGGTCTGCCCAGGACGGATAACCCCTGGTTGTGTTCAGAAAGGGCAGAAAATCATCGCTTTGTTTTTGACAGCTCTGGGTCTTTGTTGCTGTGCTCGGCTTTCTCTAGTTGCGCCAAGTAGAGGCTACTCTCTAGTTGAGGTGAGGGGGTCTTCTCATCGCAGTAGCTTCTCTGTTGCAGAGCACGGGGTCCAGAGCACACGGGCTCAGTAACTGGCACACGAGCTCAGTTTCCCCGAGGATCTTCCCGGACCAGGGATCGAACCCACGTCCCCTGCCTTGGCAGGCAGATTCTTAACCCCTTGACCACCAGGGAAGTCCCAGAAAAGCATCGCTACAAGCCGTCTACCAGGGCAGGGTCAAAAGCAGGATCTAGGGCAAGAACTTTGCATAAAACAACACGTGGGTGTTATTTACTCTGTGTCAGGCTCTTCTCTAAATAGCTTCTCATGTAATCTCGCTCTCTGAATAGATGCTCATATTACCCCAATTTTGCAGAGGAGGAAACTGAGGCTCAGAAGGAGTGATTCACAGTTAGGAAGCAGCAGAGCTGGGATCCAAACCAAACAGTCAGGCCCCAGGATAAAGCTTGTCCAATCAACTGCTGCTCTGTAAATGTGTGGATCTCTGTTCCCAAAGGGTTTGCCCACCAGGCTAAAGTCATACCACTTGTGGGACTTCCCTGGTGGTCCAGTGGTTGAGACTCCATGCTGTCAGCGCAGGGAGTGAGGGGTTTGATCCCTGGTCAGGGAACTAAGATCCCACATGCCATGAAGTGTGGCCCCCAAAAATAAATAAATAATTTTAAAAGTCACACTACTTGTGATCCAGCCATCCCACATCTGGGTATATAGTTGACTTTGAACAACATGGGTTTGAAATACACAAGTCCACTTATATGCCTGTTTTGTTTTTTTTTTTTTTTCCAATAAATGTATCATGTATACTGGGCTTCACAGGTGGCGCTAGTGGTAAAGATCCCACTTGCCAATGCAGGAGAAAAAAGAGATGCGGGTTTGATCCCTGGGTCTGGAAGATCTCCTTGAGGAGGGCATGGCAACCCACTCCAGTATTCCTGCCTGGAGAATCCCATGGACAGAGGAGCCTGGTGGGCTACAGTCCATAGGGTCGCAAACAGTCAGACACAACGGAAGCGACTTACACGCACGCACCATGTATACCACTAGGTTATTCAGCCTGAGGTTGATTGAATCCATGGATACAGGTTTGAATCTTAGATACAGAGGACTGACTGCAAAGTTATACTAAGATTTAAGATTGGGAGTGGGGGTCCACCCCTGTCACCCCCACATTGTTCAATGGTCAAGTGTATACCCAAAAAGATTGAAAGCAGGGTTTTGAAAGACAACTACATACCCATGGTCCTGGCAGCGTTATTCACAATTGCCAAAAGGTGGAAGCAATCCAAATCTCCATCAATGGATGAGTGGATAAACAAAATGTGGACTATCCATACAATGGAATATTATTCAGACTTAAAAGGGGGAGGGAATCCTGTCACTCTAGAGCATGGATAAAACTTGAGGACATTACCCTAAGTGAAATAATATAAGCCAGTCCCCAAAAGATAATTCCACTCCTATGAGGCCCTGGAGGAGTCAGGTTCACAGAGATAGAAAGCAAAAGAGTGGTTGCCAGGGCCTGAAGGAGGAGGAAGGGGAGGCAGGGTTGATTGGGTTCAGAGTTCCAGTTTTGCGAGATGAACAGGTTCCTGCTCGCCCTCCTGCCCCTCTGCCCTCACCATGGGTCACACCTGGACTAGCCTTCTGGAGGAGGCACATGTGAAACAGAGCTCGCCCAGCAATCCCAGCTGAGGCTCCCCAAGATCAGCCAATAGCCATTGGCCCCTAGATGTGTGTCTGAGCCCAGCTGAGACAGAAGAACCACGTCCATCCCAGCCAAGTCTAGCCCCAACCTCTGCCCTACAGACTCATGAGCCACGTAAGTTCTTATTGATGAAGGTCATACATATTTGGGGCAATTTGTTATGCATTATTTTGCCAATAGGTGACTGATACAAACTCACATAAAAGGCCTCTCGCCCTTAAGTACTGAGCCCCTATTCTGTATCCAGTGACAGAACAGCTGGCAAGGTCCTCTTGGAGACCACAGATGAGAGCGGGGAGACAGACTATAATCCAAGTACTTCATTGTCGTTGTTCAGTCAGTCGTGTCTGACTCTGCAACGCCATGGACGGCAGCATGCCAGGCTTCCCTGTCCTCCACTGTCTCCTGGAGTTTGCTGCGCTTGAGTTCTTTTCCTTTCTTGTGTCATTCACCTTCTTCCTCCACTCCCTGGAAGTGAAACTCTTGTCCACTGAGCCAGTGCCATCCAGTCATCTCCTTCTCTGTCACCCCCTTCTCCTCCTGCCCTCAGTCTTTCCCAGCATCAGGGTCTTTTCCAATGAGTTGGCTCTTCGCATCANCTCCACTCCCTGGAAGTGAAACTCTTGTCCACTGAGCCAGTGCCATCCAGTCATCTCCTTCTCTGTCACCCCCTTCTCCTCCTGCCCTCAGTCTTTCCCAGCATCAGGGTCTTTTCCAATGAGTTGGCTCTTCGCATCAGGTGGCCAACGTGCTTACAGTGGTATAACTAAGTGCTGGGAAGGGCCTAAGTATAGGGACTGTGGGAGAAGTGCATGAGAAGGGCACATATCTCAGGCTTGGGCAGTCAGGGAAGGCTTCCTGGAAGAGGAGTTGTTGAAATGGAGGCCTGAAGAAGTAGGAGATGGCCAGGTGAGGGTTATGTGAAGGCAAGAGCAGAGAAGGGTGTCCCAGTGGAAGGAACAAGAGTAAAGGCCTGGGCTGGTTGCAGAGACAGAGTCTGGCTGCTTGGGAGAAAGGCAGGAATGCTGAGGAAGTTATCCTGGAGCCATTTCTGAGCAGGGACTTTATCCTGAGGGCCTGGGGCAGGGCAGTGGTGGCTGGGGTAGGCGTTGGGGATTTCAGCCATATTGCTGCGTGATCAGAAGTGCACTTGAGAAAGGTCACTCAGGCGGGGGTGTAGAAGGGACGTTCACATGCACTTAAGCCCGGCCGTGAAGGCTGCCTGGAGTCAGAGGTCCCTGTGCCACAATGTGGTGCAGACTCCGGATCATCAGGAGTCGCCAGCGGTCAGCTGTTTTAGCCGCCCATTGCCTGGGCTGGCTCCCTCTGAGGTAAACGTGATGCAGACCCTGAGGTTGTCCCCAAGGATGATGCAGAGTCAGAGAAGAGGCCTTCTGCCAAATGTCCGCCCTCTCCCCACCCAATCAGCAAGCCACCATCAGCTGCAGCAGATGTCCTGTCCAATCGGGAGCCAGGACACCCCCACAGGCCACCTCCAGTGCATCCCTGGGGGAGTGAATTGGCTGATTCTGGGCAGAGACAGAGCAGCCAGAAGCCTCCCGCCAACCCCATCCCAACATGGCCACCTGGCCCCACCACGGGCACCCCTGCCCCAGCTGGCCTACCCCCTGTACCGGCAAGATCCCACATCCGTCAAACACCACCAGCCGCTGGCATCCATCATCATCGGAGAAAAGAAATAAAGACGTTACCCTCTCGTGGTCCCAGGATTAATGTCCCTGCTGTGAAAACAAACGTCGCGTCTTCCCGCCAACATTTATTTTTGATAAATGCTGTGACTTTGCCTTGACATTTCGGAAGCAGCGGGAGACCATTACCCGGTGACAATGTTCTATTCCACTGACATTATCTCTTAATTATAATATGCAAGTAATGCTGAAAAAAATAGCCCATAAATAGCTCGTTTGGAGTTGCCGCATTCTCCTGTCGGGAAACGCTGAAGGATTTCATTCAGCTCTTGCAAATGAGGAGAGACAAATGGATATGGGGGCTCTGTGTGTGTCCTGCCTTGTCAATGACAAAGCTCCCAGGGTGGCGGGAGGTGGCAGGGAGGTGACGATTTCAGGGCATCAGCTGGGCTTTCGCCTCCCCCCACTGCCCCCTCCCATCCATCTCCATCCCCCCAAATCAGAGGGCGCTTCACCCCATCACAATTAATAAGCCTTCAGCTCTAGTCCTGCAAAACGATTTGCTATGTCACATAAAGGAGACAGGCAGTGCTTTTTTTTTTTTTTCCCCAGGAAATTAATTCCGTTCAGGGGCAGGGAGGTCGAGGGAAGAGCTTCTGGAGGAAATCCCATTTTGCAACTCCTCTGGGTCCTCAAGAGCGGAAGAAACATCTGCCAAAGTTCAGAGTAAACAGGGTTCTGGGGGGGGAGGGGTTGCTTGGGGACAGGGCAAGCAGAGGCTTTGAGATGGCTCAGGAAAGCAATCTGGACATCCTTTTGAAACTAGTGGACAGTGGAGAGGGGTCAACCAAAAGTCAGAGTCATAACATTAACATTTATGCAAACCTGACACTTTGGGAGCAAGAGGGGCCAACTGAATTCATGCTTTGAAAGCCTCAGTGCTCCAGACCCAAACCGGTGAATACTCAAAGTCTAAATCAGTGGCTCTCAATCAGAAGTGATTTCGCTCCCCTGCTCTGGGTGGGGGGTCATCTGGCACAGTCTCGAAACCAAGGGCTGGACACTACTGGCATCTAGCGAGTAGAGACCAAGGATGCTGCCAAATGTCCTCCAATGACCAGAACGGCCCCCACCACAAGGAATCATCCAGCCCAGAGGTCAACAGTGATGCTTGTGAGAGGGGAAAGGGTTAGTGAGTTTGTTGGAGAAGGCATAAGGCCTTGATGTGGTTGAGAAGAATCTAGAAATACTGCATAGCTGCCCACTTTGCGAAGAAGATATACAGATGTGTAGCTTAAGCATCCAGGGGTAGCCAGCCAAAGGCTGGATTACAACCTACAGTGAAAGCCTATCTGGGGACTTCCCTAGCGGTCCAGTGATTAAGACTCGCTGCACAGCTTTTGCCAGCTCACTCAACCTCTCTCTGAGCCTCGATTTCTTCATCTGTAATCTAGGGTGAATTCCTCCTTGTAGGAAGAATTTGTAGGAACAGATGAGCGTAAGATAGAGCAAGCAAATGAAAAGGCACTTGGTGGTTGCTCTCTGGCGGTCCAGTGGTTGGGACTCTGCCCTTCCACTGCAGGGGGCACAGTTTGGATCCCTGGCTGGGGAACTAAAATCCTGCTTGCTTCATGGCATACCCCAAAAAAGCCTATCCTGGAGTATAACCACAAAAAGCAACCCTGTCTCAGTTAGGTTTTCCCATCTGCCCTTTGAGAACATTATTGTTCCCTCTTTATTTTACAGACCAGGAAGTAGAGTTCCCGGGGTGGGCTGCCTAGTCACCATAGCAGTTAGGGAGAGGAAGGGGTCAGGGAAGAGGGTGGCCTGGGCTCAGAACCTGGCCTCATCCTTTGCCAGCTGGTCATGTTACGTGAGCAACTCGACCTCTCAGGGCCTTTGTTTCCACGTCTGTAAAATGGGCTCATAAACCTGCCCCATGAGGTTGCCCCAGGAATGAGCCGGATAGCCCTTGCTGTGTGCTGTGCTTAGTCGCTGTTGTGTCCAACTCTTTGTGACCCCGTGGACTATAGCCCATCAGGCTCCTCTGTCCATGGGGATTTTCCAGCCAAGAATACTGGCGTAGGTTGCCATGCCCTTCTCCAGGGAATCTTCCCAATCCAGGAATTGAACCCAGCTCTCCTGCATTGCAGGTGGATTCTTCTCCATCTAAGCCACCAGGCAAGAACACTGGAGTGGGTAGCCCTCTCCCTTCACCAGAGGATCTTCCCGACCCAAGGTATCTTGCCTTGCAGGCTGATTCTTTACCAGCTGAGTTACTAGGGAAGCCCGAGATAGCCCTTAGTTGTAAGGAAAGAGAATCCAAGTCCAGTGGCTTAAGAGATTTTAATCAAAGGAAGTATGGACAGAGACTTGGGCAATGCTGGGCAAGGGCACTGAGGTACCCAGGGGTGGGCACCAGTGGGAAACCGTTGCCAGAATAATAGGGGAAGGGGCTGGGGAAGAAATATTATGCCTGGAGGCAGGGGACTGACCAAGCCAGGCTCTGGGAATAAGGACGTGGACATCAGTGGCCAGGGGAGGGGAGGGGCACAGTCTTCACTGTTACCATCCCCCATCTTCATTTGGTTTGCTTTCTGCGATTCCACGCTGCTTCTCAAGAGAAAACCTGGAGCGCCAAGGGGTCACTTGCAAGGTGGCAGCAGAATGGGAATGAGGGACTGCCAGGCTGTGGGTCCACGCACCACTGACGGGCTCTTCAGAATGTGTTCCGGAGTTCTAGACAGCCCTCAGCCAGCTTCAAGGAGCCTGTTCCAGGAGTTCAGGTTCAGTGCAAGGTTGCCAGCTCAGATGCCACCAGGGCACGTCAGCATTTATCGAGCGTGGCTGACCTGGGCAGTGACGCGGAGAATGTGTGTCCCTGCTCGGAGCAGCCACCACCCCGGGGGAGGGGGTGGGGACAGCTGCCAGGCAGGCATGCGGGCTCAGTGTGGCCAGATGCTCAGATTTTTGCGAAAGTAGCTGAAGCACAGATTTTTCCATGAAATCCCTTGATTTTTCAATATTGGCCACTAATTCAGGTTTTTCTTCCCCCTTCAAACACTGCGTAAGCCAAAGTCAACAAGTCTATAGGCCACTGGTTTGCACCCTCTGGTCTGGTCCACAGCCATTTCTCTCCTTTGGGAGATGATGTCATGCCCGCCTGGAGTTATCCTAGAGTTCACCCTGCTCAGGGTCACAGCCAGAGGCACAGCCACGGCGGCTCCTGGCCAACGGGCTCCAGGGGTCGTGCACCTGAAGCTTGAGGACCCTTCAGCTGCCCCTGACTCCTCCCTTTGCCCCCAGAGCTCTGCACCAAGTCATTTCCACAGACACCCTAGGCCAGCTGGCCACGTGGCTAAATCAGGTCCCTGAGCCTCAGCGGCCCCATCTGTATAATGGGCCTCTGTGGAGCCTTGTGAGTGTGGAGAGGGAGTCCAGATGGAGCACTTGGCAAGGCCCATCACAGTGGTTCTCAGTCATCAGGGCAAAAAGGGCAATAAAAGAGGGCCTTGGCTGGATTCTCCTTGGCTGGATTCTTGGAGAAGGGGGCCCAAGACTGTCTTGTCTGTATTTTCCTCTCATTCCCAAGAATATCATGAGAGGTCAGCATAGGAACTGGGGTCAGAAGCCTTGGGTTTGGATACCACCTGCCCTATTACCTCGCTGTGCAGCTTTTGCCTGCTTACTCAACCTCTCTGAGTCTTGGTTTCCTCACTTGTAAGCTGGGGTGAATTTCTCCCCGTAGGAGAAATTTGTAGGGACTGAAAGCACAAGATAAGGCAAGCACCGTGCTGTGCTTAGTCACTCAGTTGTGTCCAACTCTGTGCAAGCCCATGGACTGTAGCCCGCCAGGCTCCTCCGTCCATGGGATTCTCTAGGCAAGAATACTGGAATGGGTTGCCATGCCCTTCTCCAGGGGATCTTCCCAACACAGGGATCGAACCCAGGTCTCCTGCATTGCAGGCAGATTCTTTACCACTGAGCCAACAGGGAAGAAAGCCAAGCACTAAGCACATGAAAAGGCACTTGATGGGAACTGCCTGGTGGTCCAGTTGTTGGGACTCTGCCCTTCCATTACAGGGGGCCCAGGTTCAATCCCTGCTCAGGGAACTAGGAATGTGGTTTAAAAAAAAAAAAAAAATGAGTGTCCTTTCAGAAACTCCCCACATCCTCTTTTCACCCACTTCCTGGTTTAGGTGTCGAAGGGTGTGGAGCTTGAACAGAAAGCTTTTACACTTTCAGGTTTTCTAGGACGCGCGGTGCTTTCTTCCCCAACCTGGGGCAGATGTGTCTTGTATGAGCTCTGTGTCTCCTGCTCCCCAGGGAAAGTCAATACTGACCTCTGCCCAAGGCCTGGCTGTTACTGACATCACCGTGGGCAGGCTGGGGTGGCCTGGCCTGGAACATTCATGATTGCCACAACCTGCCTGCTACCTCCTCTAAACGGAGAGTTTGCCTGCCACCAACGGTATCTTCCCCCAGCCCCTGTTTGCCTGCCACCAATGGTATCTACAGGCTTGCTTTCGGTCCACCATGGGCCCAGAAAACACAAATGATTCCATTTAACTCATGCACCCAGTTGAGAGAGGAAACAGCCACCAGGTCACTAGAATGGAAGTTTGGTGGGTCGAGGATTTTGGTCTGTTTTGCTTAGTGCTCTATCTCCCAGGGCCTGGCAAGGTGTAGGCCCTCAGTCAATATTTGTTGAATGACCTAAGAGGAATCTATCTTTGATGGAGCCCTCATTCTATACCAGATACTGTGAAGTTCCCTCAAGGCTTTGTTTCATTCAGTCCTCACTACATTCCCCAGGAGACGGTTTATATCAGTCAGGATGGTTTAGGTTATGCTGCAGTAACAAACAATCCCCTAGATCCCAGTGAAATAACAAGGTTTAAAATAACAAAGGTTTATTTCTTGCTCACGTTATAGACGTCAACATGGGGCCATATTTTGAGGAGTCTTCATTCTGAGACCCGAGCTGATGGAGCACCCAAAAATCTCAGACATTGCCTGTCACTAGAGAGTATACAACCTCAGAGAGGTTAAGTGACCTCTTTGAGAAAAAAGGGAGATCCTCACCCCTGCAATTAAATGCTGCAGCCCAAGAAGTGATACAAGTGATACTCTACCCTCATCTCGTTGGCCAGAGTGATCCCAACCAACCACGTGGGGGTCAGGAAATACCTTCCACCCAAATGCCCAGAAGGTGAAAGTTAAAAAGATCTGGTGTCCAGACCACTAATGGCTACCACAGTTGTATTTTTGTTATCTCCATTTTTATAGGTGAGGCTATCAAGGCTCAGAGAAGTTAAGTGACTTACTTGCCTGAGATCACAAAGCTAAGAAATAGCAGATCTGGGATTTACACCCAGTTCTATCTAACTCTGGAAACTAGTATCTCAGCCATTACCACTTATAAACTCTGAAGTATGACCTGTTCAACCATAAATTTGTACATAAGACAAACATATTCTGGGAGTTCCCTGGTGGCCTTCTGGTTAGGATATCAGGCTTTCACTGCCTGATGGGCCTGGGTTCAATCCCTGACTGGGGAACTAAGATCCTACAAACTACTTTGTGTGGCCAAAAATAAAAGTTAAAAAACAAACATGTTCAGGGAATTAGGCTGATATAAGACATCTTTCTGAGGGGCTTCCTTGGTGGTTCACATAGTAAAGAATCCACCTGTAATGCAGGTGACCAGGTTTGATCCCTGGGTCAGAAAAATCCCTTGGAGAAGGAAATGGCAGCCCACTCCAGTATTCTTGCCTGGAGAATCCCATGGACAGAGGATCCTGGTGGGCTACAGTCCATGGGGTCGCAAAGAGTTGGACACGATTGAGTAATTTAGCGAGTACATGCAAGACACCTCGCTACACACCTCCAGAAAGGGGCATGTCACCACAGTCACTTACACTTAAATTACACAAATAACAAGCAAAGGCAAATACTGAGCAAAAACAAACAGACCAAGTCCTATTCAAGACATGCTTGCTTCGGCCCACACAGTATTTTATTTAATTGAAATATGTTGCCAATAATTAAAAACCAGGAGATTTCACTTTTAAAAAAATTCTCTTGAAACTTAAAAAAAAAAAACAACAACAACAACACAGAAAGACCTGGCAACCAGAGTCTGCATTCCCATCAGATCAGGCAGTCATCAGCGTGTCTGAAGACAAAGCCAGACTCTCAGATGACAGAGAGGCCGCCTGGACTGGAGTCTGCAAGGCAGGGTGTCAAATAACCCAGAACCCCAGACACGAAATGACGCTCTCTTTAACTACAGGTGACACAGCCTCACTCTCACACTTTAACATGATTTCATCAAAGTCTTAGCAATAACGATGTCATCTGTGTACCTTTAAAAAGTGTTGAGAAGGTGTCACTTTGGGAACGCATATACCCACTAGCTCTCTTGTTAAGTTTTGGGCAGATAAAACCTTCTCCCACTAGCTACCCTACCATTCAGAGACCAAACACCAGGCCTTCTAGGCATATTGACATTGCTGCCTGGTTCTGTGGGCATTTGAACTTGCCCCTGGTGGCTCAGACAGTTAAGAATCTGCCTGCAATGCAGGAGATCTGGGTTCGGTCCCTAGGTCGGGAAGACCCCCTGGAGAAGGGAACAGCTATCCACTCCAGTAGCCTTGCTTTGAGAATTCCATGGACAGAAGAGTCTGACAGGCTGCAGTCCACAGGGTCCCAAAGAGTCAGACACGGCTGAATGACCGACACTTCCGCTGATCTCCACATAACATTTAAAGAAGGTAGTTTTACCCAGTAGAGATCCATCCGATGATTCACCTGGGAGAACGCCCACGCCATGTGAGAGAACACCTCCTGGGGATGTACAGTTTCACAGCTCACCTCTACTAGACCTTATAGATACTTAGGTAAACTGCATCCTGAATGTTTGATCCAAGAGTACTTTGTGATGCGTTTGAAAGTCTTTTCAGGACTTCCCTGGAGGTCTAGTGGTTAAGATGTGCTTCTCCTGCAGGGGGCAAGGGTTCAGTCTCTGATCAGGGCGTATGGCATGTAGCGCAGCTGAAGAAAGAAAGAAAAGTCCTCTGTGTGATCATCATGAGGATCTATGAAATCAATGCAACAGGAATTGGAGTGTCTTTTGGAGAGAGGAGGGCAGGGGCACCAAGGGGTCAAAGGGACTTGCTTGCAGAATACAGCATGTCGGGGCCTCTTTTGCAAACAGCTCCGGCTTCCAAACCCCACTGGCTGCCTAATCGCTAGGTCTGATATCATGGAAGAAACCATGTCCTTCCCCCACACAGTTGCAGCTGCCACAGCCAGAGGCCACAGGGGCTGGGTCGCCACCCTGTGACCAGACGCTCTTAGTGTCTCCTCTGGGAGTGCCTGTCCCCTAAAATGGAAGAAACTCCAGGAGCCCAGGCAAGAGCAGATGGGGCGGCCCATGGGCACAGATGGAAGATCCCACAGTTCCACAGTTCTGAGAGCCTGCCCCAGGCCGGGCCACCACAAGGATGCTTTCCACACCACATTATTCCAGCCCATCTGCTGAGACGTCTTCCCCGGGGGAGCGGAAGTCCCATTTCATCATGGAAGTTGAGGGGGTGGATGAGAGTCTGTGCAGAAATGTGCATCGTGACTGATGTTGCTCAAACATCTGTCACTTAAAGTTGAAAACAAACATCTCCATCTCAAAGGACCCTCTCTGTCTTCAGCTGAGGACCTCTGGATGTTGTCAAGTTTGCTGCAGCTCAGGCCTCATGGCAAAAGTGCCTGTGAGATCTGGGAACATGCACGACTCCAGACTTCAAGACACGGCCACTTGGCCTTCACCCTCTGGGGAGGCATGCCAGGCCTGGAACCCTCAGAAGCTGGCACCCGAGCCCTGGGAGAGATCAGTCTGAGAAAGAGCCCCACCGAAGCAGCGGCCCTTAGCCCTCCCGCTGGCAAAAGTCCTGGGCGGCCTCCTCCAGTCTCCTCTGCCCTCCCTTTGCAGTCTTGCTGTGGGTGTGAGAGAGCCAAATACTATTTTTAGCAACGTTCATTCTTACTCTTCTCCTTGCCTCCCGTTCTCGACCTCTCTGGAACGAGCCTAGATGTACCCCTGCTAAGGGCTTTTCTAGCATCGTAGGGCAAGTGCTGGTGTGCGGAACCTCTTTCTGGATGGAGCCGGGATTGAGTTGGGAGTAAACAAACTTTTCAATCTCAGATGCTCCAGAGTCAGGACCCGTCTGTATATTTGCTTGAAAATGACGTTCCTCAAAGCTGGTTTCCCCAGCATGATTTCCAGAAAGGATACAAGACAGCAGGAGTCTCTGGACTTGCCTGATGGTCCAATGGTTAAGACTACTACACTTCCAATGTAGGGGACCCAGGTTCAATACCTGCTCAGGGAAGTTCCATATGTCACACAGTGCGACCAAAAACATAAATAAAATAAAAACAAAGATGCACATACCTTTAAAAGGGGCTTCCCTGGTGGCTCAGATGGTAAAGAATCTGCCCACAATGTTGGACACCTGGAGTCAATCACTGGGTCAGGAAGATCCCCTGGAGAAGGGAATGGCTACCCACTTCAGTATTCTTGCCTGGAGGATTCCACAGACAGAGGCAGGCTACAGTCCATGGGGTCACAAAGAGTTGGACCCAACTGAGCGACTAACACTTTCAGTTTACTTTCATACCTTTAAAGGTGGGGCGTAGGGGGGGCAGTATTTTCCTGGGGGTCCAGTGATTAAGACTCTGATCTTCCAATGCAGGGTTCCCAGGTTTGATCCCTGCTCAGAGAAGTAAGATCCTGCATGCCACATGGTACCAACAAAACTACATTTTTTTTTTTTAATTAAAAAAGAGAGAGTAGGAGTTTCTGACAAACAACAGTCATGAGTCCTGGTTAACTGGAGATGCAAAGAGATGTGCTGGGTGACAGATGAGCACGTGTGCCCTGGACCCAGCTGCTGAGCCTAAAATCTGGACTCTGACACTTACCAGCCATAAGACCTTGGGTGTTTACTTTTCGTCTCTGCACATGTCTCCTCATCTGTAAAAAGATGGTGATGATAAGAACGTTCACCTGGGTTATGAGGAAAATGAGACGCCCTCATATGAAGAGTTTAAAGCAGTGCATGGCACATAGGAAGCATTCAGTTAATGTTGGCAGCAACCTGTTTTAGGAGAGGAAACCAGTCCACCAGAGCCTGGCTCTGGGCCAAGAGTCCCCAGCATCTGCAATTTGGATGAGGCTGAGGCCCACCTCTGGGGGGTGGGCGCGGGGGGCAGGGGGTGGCGGTGTCAGCCAGGAGGCCTGGAGCCACCAGGAGCCACTTTCCAGACCAGGTTAAAGGCACTGTCCTGGAAGCCGGCCACCCAGATTGAAAGAATCATAGTTATTACCCGTCAGCCAATCCGGCCCTCTGCGAACATTGCTAATTAGTAACTTTACAGACCCTGTAACTTCACAAGTGAATACTGCAGAGCATTTTTTATATGTAGAAACTCTTAATATGTACAATGGAGAAACATATGGAGCACAGGTTATGCAGCCCTGATCTGTCGATCTTTCTTCTTTTTTTTTTTCACTCTTGAATGAAAAAAAAAAAAAAACAAAAACAAAAACAGACGTGGCTCAGGCCCCTCTCGACTGCCAGAAAGGCCCAAGTTGAGCCCAGGTCTTTGAACACATAACCAGGAGCTGCCCTTCAGAGGGCGGGCCCACGGCGCCCCCTGGTGGCAAGGTCTGCACTTCCAGCATCTGGCGGGACCCTGGGCGGGCTCTGGGGTTTGAACACAAGGTGGGGATGGGAGAGAGAAGGGAGGGGGCCCGAGCGAGGCAGCTGGGCGTGCTCTGCACACTCCCCTCCCTCAATCACATCTCTTACGTTCACCACTCCCCCATCATTCGTTCATTTATTCCACAAAGCCTTTGCGCACCCACTTTCCTGCCAGGCACTGTGCCAGGCTCCAGGGATACAGCTGGTACCCGCTACAGACCCAGTACATGCCCTCAGGAGCTTAAAGTCTAAGGAGGGAGGCAGAGCGTGATCAAATGCTTACAAAAAAAAAAAAAAAAAAAAAAAGAATCAAACTGCAAAGGGCAAGGCCTTGAGAGTGAAAAGCCAAAGGCAGACGGCCTCCCCTCAAGGGATCACCCAGGAAGCAAAAAAGAGAAGTAAGGAATGTGTTTCAGTTTCCCCACTGGTAAATCCGGCCTGATTCTCCTGCCCCAGCCATTCCACGAGCGCTCTGAGGGTTCCATGGCAAGGGCAGGGGGACAAGGGAGGTTTTATAAACTGTGGTGTGCTTCCTGCCACCTGTCTTTTCACCCACCTGTGCCCCCACCGTAATTCCCCACACAGCCAATCAGCGATCACCTTGCTGCCCAGCTTAAAATGCTCCAATGACTCCCACTATACGTAAAATCCAAACTCCGGGGCCCTGCCGGATTTAGCCCCTGCCCAGTTCTACAACCTCGTCTGCCTCTGTGTTGAGTACACTCCAGCCTCGCCGCACTCATTTCCTGTCTGCATGCTGCTACCTCAGGACCTTTGCACGTGCAATTCTCAGCTCTTAAAGGGCCCTTTTCCTGATCCCTTCAAATCCTTAGGGAAACAGCATAAATGGCCCTTCTCAAAGCATATCTAAGCAGCACCCTTCTCATCTAAGCAGCACTCCTGCCCCCCCAACCCCGACACACACCAAACACTTCCTCTCCTCAAGTCACCTGTTTTACTGCTTTTCCGGCACCTACCACTGTCTGGTGCTATCTTAGTCACGTATTCACTGTCGCCCCCACTGGAATATAAACCCACAAGGGCAGGGACCCCTCCTGCTTTGTCCACCACTGCACACACACACACACACTGTGATTGCCCTGGGTCTTCCTTGCTGGCTTTCTCTAGTCGCAGACGAGAAGGGGCTTCTCTTTGCAGAGCACAGGCTCTAGAAGGCAGGAACTCAGTAGTTGCGGTGCGTGTGCTTAGTTGCCCCACAGCAGGTGGAATCTTCCCCGACCGGGTATCAAACCAGTGTCCCCCTGTGCTGGCAGGTGGATTCTTACCTATTTACCACTAGGGAAGCCCCCGACCACTGTGTTTCTGAGGCAGATAACACTGGCACTCTCACAGATCCAAACAGATCCCTTTTGACTGTTTCTGGGTTTCCCCTGGTTTCTGGGTACTTTCCCTCCAAAGCCCAATGCCTGCTGGTCTTCCTTGAAAAACTACCTTCTCTGGCTGCTGGACCCCAGTTTGCCCTCCTAGGACACCCCTTGGCCAGGAGTCTCTGTGTCAGCATCTCCAACCAACACAACTCCCAATGCGTGTACTCAAGCATCTGACACACAGTTGGCACCCAGCAAATATTAGCTGAATGAATGTATGCATCTACATAGCCCTTTGAGAGAGACTACCCCTCAGTGCCCACCCAGTGCTCTGCACACAGTAGGTATCTAATAAATGCTTGCTGGAGGCTCAGTATCTGAGATCTTTCACAATAGTCCTGGACCCTGTATGTTCACACATTCATTTCTATTCCACCTTCATAAGGCTTCTCAGGAATTCCTAGAGTAACAATCTTCACTCCCAAGGGCAGGAAACTCAAGATTCAGAGAGGTTACAGAGTTCTCGAAGGCTGCCCAGCAACTGGTACAACTGGACTCGTATGCAGGTGACCTGCCTCCAAGAACAGAGCCCTTTCCTTTTCATGTTAAGGAAGCATGAATATCCCATGAACCTAGTTTTATTTTAGGAGTCTCACTCTTGCTCAGAGGAACCTTGGAGGTCAAAACCCCTTTGAAAATCTGAAGAATATTAAGGAAACACTTCCCAGAAAATATGCAGATCGTCTAGTCAAAGCTATGGTTTTTCCAGTAGTCATGTATGGATGTGAGAGTTGGACCATAAAGAAGGCTGAGTGCTAATGGACTGATGCTTTTGAACTGTGGTGTTGGAGAAGACTCTCGAGAGTCCCTTGGACTGCAAGGAGATCCAACCAGTCAATCCTAAAGGAAGTCAGTCCTGAATAGTCATTGGGAGGACTGATGCTGAAGCTGAAACTCCAATACTTTGACCACCTGATGCAAAGAACTGACTCACTGGAAAAGACCCTGATGCTGGAAAAGATTGAAGGCAGGAAGAGAAGGGGACAACAGAGGATGAGACGGTTGTATGGCATCACCGACTCCATGGACATGAGTTTGAGCAAGCTCCAGGAGCTGGTGATGGACAGGGAAGCCTGGCATGCTGCAGACCACGGGGTCACAAAGAGTCGGACACGACTGAGCGACTGAAACTGAGGCATAAAATGAAATTTCTGGAGGTTGCAAGTTCCTGAAGCCAGACTGTGACCCCCGCGTTTCTCCACTTTCAATGTAAGGAATTTAAGAGGTGATCTCAGCACCTCTGAGAATGAGGACCTCTGAGAACTCAGACCTCCCAACAACCTGTGTGCGCAGCTCGCCCTCCAGTGGCCAAACCTGTAATTGCCCAGAAGCCCAGCATCGCAGCCTGAAAAGGGAAAGGATTTTCCCTCAGCCGGCCAGAAGGGGATTGACCCTCCAGGTGGGGAAAAACCGAGTGAGGATTTAAACAAAAGATGAGCGTGGTGATAATCTACATTTCAGGAGGACCTCTCAGGGCCCTGCTGGAGGAAGGGACCGCACAGGACAAGCATGGGAGCCAGATGGAGCAGGCTGCCAGAGCCTCCTCCAGGCGAGAGACCCCAGGGTACCAATTAGGACAGCCCTGGAACTGGAGGGTTGAACGCAGGGTCCCCAGCCCTGAACCCACCAATCGGGCCCGCCCACTTTTCTGAGCTCCACACTGACTTTGCCAAGTAGGTATTCTTCTTTTTTTTTACTACTAGGAAAACCACCCTAATAGCTTCATTCTTAGTGTGTAGCAAACACTCCATAAATATTGGTTGAAAGAGTGATCATCTGAATGAGCAAAGGAATACATGGGAATGTGAATAACCATCTTGGTTAAAACTAGTTTCTGGTGAGGTGGCAGGGCTTATATTACAGGCTCTCGGGGTTTAGGGACTCCAGTAACTGGGGTTAGGCCTTCCAGTATTCTAGAACATTCTAGTATCTTCTAAGGTACAGGCACAGCAACCCAGGAATCCCCAGCAGGGGTTGCGGGGTGGAGGTGGGGGGAGCTAAGTGAGCAGAAAAGATCAGGCAGGCTTCCTGGAAGAGGGGGCATGGCTGGAATTGAGTGATGATGGCCAGGACTAGGCCAGACACTTATTCCTCAGGCAAAGCTCTATACAGTCAACAAAAACAAGACCAGGAGCTGACTGTGGCTCAGATCATGAACTCCTTATTTCCAAATTCAGGCTTAAACTGAAGAAAGTAGGGAAAACCGCTAGACCATTCAGGTATGACCTAAATCAAATCCCTTATGATTATACAGTGGAAGTGAGAAATAGATTTAAGGGTCTAGATCTGATAGACAGAGTTCCTGATGAACTATGGAATGAGGTTCGTGACATTGTACAGGAGACAGGGATCAAGACCATCCCCATGGAAAAGAAATCCAAAAAAACAAAATGGCTGTCTGGAGAAGCCTTACAAATAGCACTGAAAAGAAGAGAGGCGAAAAGCAAAGGAGAAAAGAAAAGATATAAGCATCTGAATGCAGAGTTCCAAAGAATAGCAAGAAGAGATAAGAAAGCCTTCTTCAGCAATCAATGCAAAGAGATAGAGGAAAA
>SJYX01011351.1:70733-81147 GCA_006410675.1 Oreotragus oreotragus
CCATCCAGCCATCTCATCCTCGGTCGTCCCCTTCTCCTCCTGCCCCCAATCCCTCCCAGCATCAGAATCTTTTCCAATGAGTCAACTCCTCGAATGAGGTGGCCAAAGTACTGGAGTTTCAGCTTTAGCATCATTCCTTCCAAAGAAATCCCAGGGCTGATCTCCTTCAGAATGGACTGGTTGGATCTCCCTGCAGTCCAACGGACTCTCAAGAGTCTTCTCCAACACCACAGTTCAAAAGCATCGATTCTTCGGCGCTCAGTCTTCTTCACAGTCCAATAGTTATTATCAAATATCGTTGCAGCTAGTTTTATACATAATAGTTTGCACCTCTTAGTTCCCTAACCTTATCATGCCCCTCCCCCATTCCCTTTCCCCACTGGTAACCACTGACTTGTTCTCCACATCTAAGAGTCTGTTTCTTTTTTGTTATATTCACTAGTTTGCTTTATTTTTTTAGATTCCACGCAGTTACGTCTTTGTTGGTGGCTCAGAAAGTGAAGAATCAGCCTGCAATGCAGGGGACCCAGGTTCGATCCCTGGGTCAGAGGCTCCCCTGGAGAAAGGAATGGCAACCCAACTCCAGTACTCTTGCCTGGAGAATTCGAAAGACAAGGAGCCTGGCAGGCTAAGGTCCATGGGCTCACAAAGGGTTGGACACGACTAAGCTACTAACAAGGGCAGCAAGAAAAATTTAACTTGCCTGTTGGACCTACAAGTTCAGATAAAATTGTTTTAAAAAAAAAACACAAAAATTTTTAAAGAAAATTTCAAGTAAAAAAAAGTGGATCAAATTGAAGAAAAATATTGTTAGCCAAGTCACATTGTAGGCGGGGTTGCAGCGTAAAGGGAGAGGGTAGGAATAAAGACCGAGTGAAAGGTGCTCCAAGAACTCTCGAGGCCCTGGCTGTGTTGAAGCCTGATGCCGTGTCTCTTAAGGTGGCCTTGAAGCCCACCCTTCCCCTGTGAGGCCAGAGGGCAATTCCTCTCAACCCTCAGTGAAGTCGGGTTTAAGGACCAAGCTTGTACCAAAAAAACAAATTAGGTTGAACTTTACCAAGATATTCAGAAGCAAGATGTTCACATGATATGCCTGGAGGCTTAATTCACCTCTTCCATCCTGTGATCACTTGGGGGAACACACACACGGAAGAATGGTTTGTGGAGACTCTTTTTTCCTTCATGAGCAGGCAGGGCTGAATGCCAAAGTTGCAAGTGTCTGTGATGAGCCTTGGACATGGGGAAGTCAGCAGTCCTCTCAGTGGTCCTCAAACTCAAGCTGAGGAACACTTGTCACCTGTGAGTCTCCCCAAAAGCAGGCAGCAAGCTCTCTTCCCTGGGCCCCCTCACAAGCCCCTCACTCTGAAGCAGGCAGGTGCAGCCCTTCTCGGCCATTCAGCCCCCACCAGAGGGATACTCTCAAATACTGGTTTCGAGAACTGATCTAAAAGACTGTGCGATCCTTTTGCAAGTTGGTGGTTTCCACTTTGTAGCCTTCTATGAATGTGAAGACAGGTCAGATGAGGTGTCAGTTGATGGATCAGTAAAAATATTTTTTTGATGATAGATCACCACCCGATTTTTGCCCATTACTCAGCAGTCTAAAAATTGAGTGAAGGACCTCCTGTATAGCATGAAGAACTCTGCTCAATACTCTTAATGATCTACATGGAAAAATAATTTGGAAAAAAAAGTGCATGTATGTGTGTGTGTAACTGAATCACTTTGCCGTACACCTGAAACTAACATTGCTAATTAACTATGCTCCAATCTAAAATAAAAATACCCTCATCTTTTAAAAATAAAAAAATTTAAATAAAAGAATTGAGTGACTCTGCTTTCAGAGTATTCCTTCGACTTCCAGCTATTTATTCACGTAAACAAGGCTTCTCTGCACTTATGCAAAACAAGAATAGGATTGATGTCAAAATCGGTCCCATTCTGGCAGTCACAGTCATTCATGGATACATAAATTAGCTGAGAGAGAAGAGGAAACCACCATCTCATTAGCAAATGTACTTCCATGCAAATAAAAAACACAAAAATGGGATACCACTACAAATGATAACAATTTTTTAAAAACCTGAAAGTACCAAGGTATACCTGCTGCTGCTCAGTCACTTCAGTCGTGTCCGACTCTGTGTGACCCCATAGACGGCAGCCCACCAGGCTCCCCCATCCCTGGGATTCTCCAGGCAAGAATACTGGAGTGGGTTGCCATTTCCTTCTCCAAGGCATGAAAGAGAAAAGTGAAAGTGAAGTCGCTCAGTCTGTCCGACTGTTAGCGACCCCATGGACTGCAGCCCACCAGGCTACTCCGTCCATTGGATTTTCCAGGCAAGAGTACTGGGGTGGGGTGCCATTGCCTTCCCCAAGGTATACCTAGATGGTGGAAATGTAGAATGGCATGGCTACTGTGAACAAGGTTACATACAAACTTATGTTATGTGTTAACATATGGCCTAGCACTTTCACTCCTACGCATTTTCCCTAAGAGAAATGAAAATCGGGGATTCCCGGGTGAGCCAGTAGTTAGGATGCTGTGCTTCCACTGCCGTGGGCCCCGGTTCAATCCCTGCTTGGGGAACTAAGATCCCAAGAGAAAAAAAAAAAAAAAAGAAGGAAAGAAAAAATATATGTTCACACAAAAACCTGTATATTCATGTTTGTAGCAGCTTTCTATGCATAGTCACTAAAAACTGGACATATGTGAGATGTCCTTCAACTCACAAATGGTTGGAAACCTGTGATATGTACCTATGAGGGAATTCTACTCAAAAATCAAAAGGTGGGTCAATGGTTCACATAGATGCTATTCTTTAAGAGAACTGAATTCATGCAGAATTTATATAAAATGTTAAATATACACAAGTTGGAATTCTTGAAACAGTGGAGAGGCAGGCCTGCAGCCCAGTCTCTGAGAGACACTCATGGCAGCAACCAGAAATGAGACGCTAGCTAAAAAGAGCCTGGGGCTTCCCAGCTGGCGCTAGTGGCAAAGAACCCGCCTGCCAGAGCAGGGGATCCAAGAGATGCAGGTTCGATCCCTGGGTCGGGAAGATCTCCTGGAGGAGGAAATGGCAAGCCGCTCCGGTATTCTCTCCTGGAAAGCCCCATGGACCAAAGGAGCCTGGCAGGTCACAGTCCACAGGATCGCAGAGTCAGACACAACTGAAGTGACTTAGCGCTCAAGAAGAGCCTAGAACTTCCCATGGAACAGCACCCCACCCCCAACCCAGCCTCCCACAACGAGGCTGTTACAGACTCAGGCGATGACTTTAAAAAAAGGTTTATTACTTCAATTGTGAATTATTTTTAAAAGATGGTATTCAGTTTTTTTTTTCCAGTAGAAAAGAGACAGAGGCTTGTCCCAGACACCAGGAGTCCCAGACAGACGGTTCTCCTGACCAGACACCCAGGCTGACGTCCCAGATGGAGCCTCTCTACCTCTGCTCTGGCACCTGGTAGCTGCAGACCTTGATGGGGGCAGCTCAGGGCACAGCCTCCCGCCACCCCAGCCAGGAAGTGACCGGCTCAGTATACAGAAGGATGTCAGTTTAGGCTGGAGGGAAGGGACCCAGACACCCAAACCCACGATCCTGCAGGGGGTTTGGGATGCAGCTCCGTTTCTGAGGCCCAGATGGGTGTCCAGTGGCTGCAGCTCTGGTCCGGGCTGGGTGCTGAACCACAAAACCTTGCCCACCAGGCTCGGGCGCAAGAAGTAACTCCTAGGATGGATTTGGGGACAGTGGCGGCCTCTCAGGGTAAACGCCCTGTCCTGCCTGGATGAGCCGCCGAGAAGGGGCTGCAGTGTTTCAAGACAGATGGAGCGGGCGGCTGGGGAGAAGCGACGTGTCATTAAGAGCCTGGGCTAGGGGACCCCGTGCCCACAGCACCTATGGTCGGCCTGTGGATTACTTGGACAGACGTTTCCAGAAGAGTCCTTGTTGACCAGTCTTTACCCCAAGTCTCTCAGCAGCGGCTCCATCCCTGAGTGTCTGCACACACCTGTGCACACGTGTGGACACGTGCCAGGGGCATGTGTGTGTATGTGTGTGTGTGTGCGCGCGTGGAAGGTGAAGGAGGTGGGGGGGTGCTCAGACTTTGGGACTGGTGGGCTGTCCACTGAGCGAGTCCTGAAGAAGCGGTGTGTAGGGGCTGGGAAGCTGGTCTGGCTGAGCAGCCAGACTGGGCTGGCTGATGGCATCTTTGGAACCCTGTGGAGAAAAGGCAGGGGATGCTGCATCACTGAAGCCAGCCACCACCCGCCCACACCCCACCCCACCCCTGCACATCCTCCACCAGCATGGAAACCCCCCTGGGAGTCCCCATCAGCAGCCCCCACCAATCAAGCTTGAGATGAGAAAAGACTGGAGTGACCTACAGACTCCTGGGCTGCAACTGTAAGGGTCTCCCCATCTCATGAAACACCATCCCGCCCTGCTCTCACCCCATTTTAGAGATGGGGAAACTGAGGTCCAAAGGGACTTGCCTAATACAGAGAGAAGGGCAAAGCAAAGAGTTCAGGGCTTATATAAGCAATACTGTTGACACAGAAAAATTGGAAACCACCTAAATGTCCACTGATATCATAATGTATCGAAAACATAGAGTCACAAGATGGTAGTCAACCTACACAGCTGTCACAAACAGAAAATCGAGAAAGGAAAAACCAGCTGCACAGTGATTCATATAGCATGTCCTCCAGAGATAATGTTGCTCATGGATACAGATTTAGAGGGGGAAAACAGGCACACACCAAATTCCTAGAAATGACTGTCTCGGGATTGGGGCGGCGGCAAAGGGCACACAGTGAAGAGAAGAACTAGGACAAGATGTGAACAATTACTGACATTGAGCCTGGGTGAGAGGGAACTCAGTGTAGTTCAGCTAGCTTTACTTTTTTTTTAAATTTCACAATTTAAGGAAATTTCATGAAATTAAAGAGACATGGATGGACCTAAAGTTGGTTATACAGAGTGAAGTAAGTCAGAGAGAGAAAAACAAATATCGTCTATGAACGCATGTATGTGCTGCTGCTGCTGCTGCTGCTGCTGCTAAGTCACTTCAGTCGTGTCCGACTCTGTGTGACCCCAGAGACGGCAGCCCACCAGGCTCCCCCATCCCTGGGATTCTTCAGGCAAGAATACTGGAGTGGGTTGCCATTTCCTTCTCCAATGCATGAAAGAGAAAAGTGAAAGTGAAGTCGCTCAGTCTGTCCGACTGTTAGCGACCCCATGGACTGCAGCCCACCAGGCTACTCCATCCATTGGATTTCCAGGCAAGAGTACTGGGGTGGGGTGCCATTGCCTTCCCCGATCAATGCATGTATGTAGAATCTAGAAAAAAAAAAAAAAAAATGGAACAGATGAACGTATTTGCAGGGCAAGAATGGAGAAGCAGATGCAGGGAGCAGACATGCGGACCCAGGGGAAGGGGAGGGCCGGCCGAGCTGGGAGATCAGGACTGACATGTGGACACTGCCATATGTAAAACAGATAGCCAGTGGGAAGCTGCTGTATAACACAGAGAGCTCAGTTCGGGGCTCTGTGCTGACCTAGTGAGATGGGGGTGTGGGAGGGAGGCTCAAGAGGGAGGGGATATATGCATGCATATAGATGAGTCACTCGGTCGTACAGCAGATACTGGCACAACATTGTAAAGCAATCACACTCCAACAACAACAAAAAAATTTAAAGATAAGCTGTGACAATAAAAGCTGGGGGTAACTTTTCATCCCCCTAAGCCTTCTATCTTCATTCCCCTTGAAGAACGGAGAGAGATGCCTTCTTGTCCAGCAGCTGTGGCTGGAAAACCCCCAAAACCCCTGCCTGCTTGGACCTTGCTCACAAAGCCCAGAGGTCTGCTTCACTGTGGGGTGGGGAAAAATCAAACCCCACTCTGGGCAGGACCAAGGGGAAGGTGAAACTCCTGGCTCCTCTCCTGTGGGACTGATCTTAGGCTACCCAGACTGAGCCACATTCCAGCCAGGAGCAAGGGAGGGGGCGGTGTCAGAGCAAGACCAGTACCCCCTGCTGACCCACACTCCCACATACAGGCAGCATGCGACAGTCGGGGTGGTGGGTGGGGGGCAGATTCTCAGCAATGTGGACCCAAAGAACTATGACTGGAGACAGCCTCGCTCAAAAGTGATCAGTTCTAATGAGGTGGATGAAACTGAAGCCAATTATAGAGTGAAGTAAGTCAGAAAGAAAAATACCAATACAGTATATTAAGGCATATATATGGAATTTAGAAAGTTGCTAACTATGACCCTATATGCAAGACAACAAAAGAGACACAGATGTAAAGAACAGACTGTTGGACTCTGTGGGAGAAGGCGAGGGTAGGATGATTTGAGAGAATGGCATTGAAACATGTATAATATCATATATGAAATGAATCTCCAGTCCACGTTCAATGCATGAGGCAGGGTGCTCAGAGCCGGTGCACCATGATGACCCTCAGGGATGGGATGGGAAGGGAGGTGGGAGGGAGGGTCAGGATGGGGAACACATGTACACCTATGGCTGATTCATGTGAATGTATGGNACATGTATAATATCATATATGAAATGAATCTCCAGTCCACGTTCAATGCATGAGGCAGGGTGCTCAGAGCCGGTGCACCATGATGACCCTCAGGGATGGGATGGGAAGGGAGGTGGGAGGGAGGGTCAGGATGGGGAACACATGTACACCTATGGCTGATTCATGTGAATGTATGGTAAAACCCACCACAATATTGTAAAGTAATTAGCCTCCAATTAATTTTTTTTTTAAGTGAAAAGGGAAACTGCTTTTCCAAGAAAGACACATGTAACAAACCCTCAAGGAACCAGAACCTGTGACAGATTCCTCCTCCTCCTGTTCCCTAACACTGTCCTGTCCTTTAACTGAGGAATGAGGACTTGGAAATAATGAGACTCATGAGAAGGTAAGAAAGATAGATCCAGAAACATGCCCTGCAGGGCTGCCTAGTACAGTTGTCCAGGTTGATCACTGCACAAAGGCACTCAGCCAAGGGGGCTATGGGTTGTATTCTGTGTTCTAAACCTTCGGTCCTAAAGCAGGCCTTGTCTGCACAGAGGGGCTGTCTTTTTCTTACTCACATAAAGACATCTTTCTGGGCTAGCAGCTCAAGGCCACTCCATGCCCAAGTGCAAGGCAAGGTGTGGGATCTCCCCCAGGTGTTCAAAACAGGTTAGAGGCTACCCTGAAGGGATTCTAGGTCTTCTGGACCACTGGCAACTTCTCAGGTACCTGCCTGGCCCCCCAAAACAGCACAAATAGGACACTGCCTTCCCCAAGCACACATGACTGAGGATAGGGGTCTCATCTGGGCTGGGTCTCATCTGGGCTGAGCCTTCCAGAAGGCAAGGCAATAGAACCTCTTTAATCAGAAACTTCTCTGGGACTTCCCTGGTGGTCCATAAGACCACGCTGCCAATGTAGGGGGCGCAGGTTCGATTCCTGGTCAGGGAACTAAGATCCCACATGCTGTGTGGTATGGCCAAAAGATTAAAAAGAAAAAAAAAAAGCCTTCCCTGATAACTTGAAGCTTGAATTCTGTTGGTATAGTCAAGAGGAAACTCCAATGTTTGGTGTGGGTTTTTTGGGGAGCAGGCAGGGAGCAGTGGGCAGGATATCCTGGCTGTGTCCACGGAGGCATAGCCACAGGGCTGAGACCTCACAATCACCAGCTCTATCTGTGCTAAAAGCCAATAACCCCCTTCTAGGAAGATCTCACCCTTACACCTCCAGAACACCAAAGAAAATTCCTTTCTGCAGAAGGGAATTTTGGCTGGAAGGGGGAGGGGTATCCAAGGGGCCAAACTGTACCTAAGAAGGCGTCCCAGAGGAATTCTGGGAGAGAGGAAGGAAAGCGGGGTACCCATCTCTGGCTAGGATGTCATGCTCCCAAGCTCAGGAGGACACCCCCTTAACGTGGTCGGGCTCTCTTATCCCCAGATCGGCAGGAGGAGCCCCCCAGAGTCTGGCTGGGGACACAGCTGTCCCTCCCTTCTGCTCCTCGCAGGGACTGGCAACGCCTGCCAGCAAACACACCCACGCCCAGCACTTGGCGTGTTCCGTTTTCTCTCCTCCTCCAACCCTGGCAGTCGAAGCAAACTGGAGCAGCCAACTGGCCCCAAAGAGAAGGGCTGCCGACTGGTCCTCAGGCTTTAGCTCTCAAGAAAGCTATTTAAACCCGAGCAGGCACAGCCTCAGAAGCTGGCGAGGGCGGCACATTTTTCAGAAACCAAAATAACAGCTATGATCAGAGGCACAATCATAGTGCGACCGACTCACTGCTGCCCAAACCCCAGCAGTAGGGCTCAGAGCTCTGCCTGTCACCTCCCTGGCTGGACTTGGCTCTCCTGAGACCTCAGACCTAAAGGAACACAGCCCAGAGGGAGGGGAACCCACAAGGCACCGGCCTACTTCTCCTGCAGGTAGGTTGTCAGATACAGGGAAGGCAGCTCGTTAAATGTGAATTTCAGGTAACCAACAAACAGGTTTTCAGTATAAGCGTGTCCCGACAACTGCATGGGACACACTTAGGCAAAAAAATCATTCACTGTCTATCTAAAATTCACATTTAACTGAGCATCTCTTTGCTGCTGTTGTTTCTTGGGAGTTTTTTGGGTTTGTTTTTGCTCAATCTGGCAATCCTACCCTCAGACTGAGTTCTGGATATATAGGGGGTGCCCAGGTGATGCCTAAATTGTTTTTTCTTGGTCAGTCATCCCAGATTTACTTAAACCAATCTATATCAGGGACTTCCCTGGCAGTCCAGTGGCTAAGACTCCACGGTTCCAATGCAGGGGACGTGGATTTGATTTCTGGTTGGGGAACTAAGACCCTACACTCCGAAGGGCACAGCCAAAAATAAATAAATAGACCAATCTACTCATAATCTCCTTGGTGCGTGTGCGCTCAATCGTGCCCAACTCTTTGTGACCCCATGGACAGTAGCCCGCTAGGCTCCTCTCTGTCCATGGGATTTCCCAGGCAAGAATGCTAGAGCAGGATGCCATTTCCTTCTTCAGGGGATCTTCCCAACCCAGGGGTCAAACCTACGTCTCCTGCACTGGCAGGCGGATTCTTTACCAGTGAGTCACCAAGGGATTAAAATAGCACATTCCCGGGGCCCGTCCATGATTCTATTTCAGGAGGTTTAGAAGAGTGTCCTCAGATCTTCATTTTTAGCAGACCTCCCCAGAAGTCAGTTGCACTGGGAGTCTGAGAAGCAGCTGACCTAAACCTCGATCCTGCCTTTTTAAGACAAACTTGAAAGTAAGACACCAGCCCACTAGTCGTCCTCCATCCCCTACCACACCTGGGATCACTCAGGATGTAAGAAGACAGCAAAGTATACAAGTACCTATTTGCAATCTGTAGACAGGTGAAGTACAGGCTGAAGAGATGTATAAGATCCAAAGAGTTCCAAGGTGCCAGAGTTCTACTCACTACGGGAGGAGGTGGGGGGTGGGGCGGGGCATTACCTGGTACCCACCTACAGTCTTGCTTCTTGCAGTACAGTCCCCTTGGGATCTGATGTCATCAGGAATTCAGAATAGGCCTGAACGGCCTCCTTATCCTTTGAGCCCTTTTTAAAACTAATCCAAAATAAATAGCATTTCTCCTAGAAGATAACCAAGCTAATTTATAGTTGCTGTTGCAGCTGAACACACACGGGTTTTATAGGTTTCTTCAATTTGCAGGGTTCTTCAACAAGCAGCGGGTGGGGTACAGAACTTTTGCGTCCAACCACCATTAATGACTGCAATTGGGAGATTTGGGAAGTGATAGGGCCCTTCACCGAAGACAGATACACCAGCATCTTCAGGAAACACATTTGGTCAGATGGGCAAACTAAAAAGGGTCTTTCGGCCTGAAAATTTAGGCCAAGTTGAGGAGGGGTGATGGGCCGTGGTGCGCAAGGTGGCTTGGCCTAGTCTCAGAAAGGTGAGCAAGTGGCATGTGAAAACTTTCATGTTGTACTGACTGAGCTAGCAGATGGCGTTTTAAATAGACCAGAAACAGAGGTGTTTCTGTTTAAAATATTTTTTGTTCAAGAATGACTTGAACAAAAAAATATGTCTTTGAAGAGAAATTAAAATATGTTGAGTTTAATGATATACCATTCTTTTTTTTTTCCCCAGGGGAAATATATAAAAACATAAAAGGCCTAACCCTTGCTAAACCAAAAATATACGTGTTTGTCATTCAGCTGTGTCCAGCTCTTTGCGACCTCATAGACTGTAGCCTGCCAGGCTCCTCTGTCCAAAATACACAATGGGATAAATTTCACTGATTGGGCCCTCAGTATAACCTGTGGGGAGGGAGCCTCACCATCATTAATAGAAACGATGAATAATCGTATGGGACTTGGGGGACAAGGATGGGGGGG
>SJYX01011351.1:82266-94712 GCA_006410675.1 Oreotragus oreotragus
CTGTGTGTCTGTGTATGTCTTCACTCCTGGAAACCCACAGTGATGCTGGGCCTGGGGAGTCATCCACAGACTGGGGGCTAGGGCCTCTGGTCCCCTCTGTCCTTCAGCATAATTCATTCCAAACACCATCACGAGTTCCCTTCTGCTCTGGCTGGGGCAGTGACAGAGGACAGGGTCTCCAACATTCATCGGGGCCTCAAGACACCAGAGGCCCTGGTACCCTCACATCAGTGCAAACCTTTTCCCCCGAAGGATGGGGAATTTGGAAGAGAAATGGTGATAAAGGTCTGAAAGCCCAGGTTAAGAGCCTGGAAAGGTTTATCATCGCCCCAGCTACCAACAAGCAAGCAAGCATGCAATCTGTCTCTGAGAAAAAGGCAGAAGGGCAAAGGCTGTTTGCCAAAGCTAAAGCAAGAAAGCGGGTGTTGCAGGTGGCCCGAGGGGGCAGCAGGGAAGCTGGGCAACCCCCCCCCAAGGCCCAGGCCTAGGGCTTCAGGAAAACTTGGAGTTGGGGGGGCCCAAAGTGGGGGTTTCTGGTTCATGGATTCAATATGGCCTTGCGAGACTGCCACTGAGTGGTGTCCGCTCTCTACCAGCTAGCTACTCACCCAAGTCCTCTGCCCCGGGGCTTTTGTCACCATGTGATAGCAGTAACCTGCCTAAAGCCCCCTGGTCTCCAGACTTCACATCCTATTCAGGTCTGTACCCCCCAAACTGTGCAGTGTCCCCTCAAAATAAGCTGTGAAAGTGTCCGTTAATGCCATGAACGAATTACTAAATGATGCCAAATCAAGAAGGCGTTTTCCTTGGGACTTCCATGGGAGTCCAGAGGTTAACACTATGTGCTTCCACTGCAGGGGGCAGAGGTTCAATCCCTGGTTGGGGAACTAAGAGCCTGCATGCCCTGCTGCAAGGCAGGGGGGAAAAAAAAGACCAAGGAAGAAAAAAAAAAAGAAAGGGGGTATTTGTTGTCCCCCGATCTTCTTCCTGACTTTGAATGGCAGATGCCCCATGGGGCTTTTGTCACCATGTGATAGCAGTAACATGCCTAAAGCCCCCTGGTCTCCAGACTTCACATCCTATTCAGGTCTGTACCCCCCAAACTGTGCAGTGTCCCCTCAAAATAAGCTGTGAAAGTGTCCGTTAATGCCATGAATGAATTACTAAATGATGCCAAATCAAGAAGGCGTTTTCCTTGGGACTTCCACGGGAGTCCAGAGGTTAACACTATGTGCTTCCACTGCAGGGGGCAGAGGTTCAACCCCTGGTTGGGATTGAACCCTCTTAGTTCCTGCATGCCCTGCTGCAAGGCAGGGGGGAAAAAAAGACCAAGGAAGAAAAAAAAAAGAAAGGGGGTATTTGTTGTCCCCCGATCTTCTTCCTGACTTTGAATGGCAGATGCCCCAGGACTGGTTCTTCAGGGCTCATGTTCCTGAATACTTGCTCCCATTCTGGTCCAAGCCAGTATCCTAGCTCACCTGAGCCTCCTCACTGGTCCCCCTGCTTCTGCTCTCTCATTGGAAGGCCTATTAATAGTTGCCACATGTCAACCGACCCAGTGACTCCTCTCCTTAAACCCATTATTGACCAGAGACATATCAACATGTTTTTAGAGAGTGAATTAACACGTTAAAAAAAAAACAAAAAAAACATGTTAATACAATTAACAACGCCATGCGAAGTTGTTAGAGCTTAAAATTGATCAAGGGCTCATTATACAACTTATGATTGTCATTATCATTCACGGTTTGCTTCATTAAGGTTTTTGTTCCAATCCTGTTTATATTATAAACGAAAAATTTTCCCAAAAATGACACACTGTGAAATTTTGAGTAAAGAATAATTTTTTGGTGAATTTCAGGCAGATACTTTCTCTGATTGTCTGCGCAACATATATACTAGTGTCTCAGAAGACGATAGTTCTTCAGAACACAGTTCTGATTCAGACAATGTGAACATTAGACCAACAAAGAGACAAAAAACCTTAGTGACTGACTTTGATGCAGAAAGTGAAAATAGAACTCATGATGCTAGAGAATGCTCCTTTGTTTCTACAGAGGAGCGGGTTGAAGACAACGTTTCATGAAAACGAGAAGACTGTACAGGTGTGTCGGGGTGACTATTGAATGCAATAACCTGCACACAGTGAAATAACAGAATGAATTGTTGGCTGGCCAAAATAAAAATCGATAGCGACAGGCATTTGCTTCTGCAAAAATTCCCCAGTCAATAATGAGTTAAAAGCTTCCAGTCATCCCTTGGAATCAGTTCCAAGCCGCTCACCCCGAGTTACAGGGCCAGGCATGAACCTACCTCTGCCTCTGAGATACCACCTCTCCTGCCGCCCCTATGTCCACTCCCCTGCAGCCAATCTAGTGCAGCAGGATCCTCCAATACAGCCCCACCTCACTGTGAAATTTTGAGTAAAGAATAATTTTTTGGTGAATTTCAGGCAGATACTTTCTCTGATTGTCTGTGCAACATATATACTAGTGTCTCAGAAGACGATAGTTCTTCAGAACATAATTCTGATTCAGACAATGTGAATATTAGACCAACAAAGAGACAAAAAACCTTAGTGATTGACTTTGATGCAGAAAGTGAAAACAGAACTCATGATGCTAGAGAATGCTCCTTTCTTTCTACAGAGGAGCGGGTTGAAGACAACGTTTCATGAAAACGAGAAGACTGTACAGGTGTGTCAGGGGTGACTATTGAATGCAATAACCTGCACACAGTGAAATAACAGAATGAATTGTTGGCTGGCCAAAATAAAAATCAATAGCTACAGGCATTTGCTTCTGCAAAAATTCTCCAGTCAATAATGAGTTAAAAGCTTCCAGTCATCCCTTGGAATCAGTTCCAAGCCACTCACCCCGAGTTACAGGGCCAGGCATGACCTACCTCTGCCTCTGAGATACCACCTCCCCTGCCGCCCCTATGTCCACTCCCCTGCAGCCAATCTAGTGCAGCAGGATCCTCCAATACAGCCCCACCCATTGCTGCCTCAGGGCCTTTGCACTGGCCATTCCTCCACCTGCAGCAGTCTTCCCATGACTCTGTGCTGAGCACTCGCATCTAAGCCTGAATTCAACCTCTTCAGAGAAACTTCTTCTGACATTATCGCCATCATTGTCCCCAACCTCCCTGGATACTGTGGCGCCCAGTCTAGCAGCCAAATGTGGCTGTGGAGGCTTTGAAATGGGGTGAGTCCCAATCAA
This sequence comes from Oreotragus oreotragus, assembly GCA_006410675.1. Lineage (NCBI taxonomy): Eukaryota > Metazoa > Chordata > Mammalia > Artiodactyla > Bovidae > Oreotragus > Oreotragus oreotragus. The sequence continues at coordinate 85,488 of SJYX01011351.1, forward strand.
GGTCTGCTCTAAGTGTCAAATACACACCGATTCCAAAGACTTCACTCAAAAACATAATGCAAAAGTACTTAATTTTTTAATATCGATTGCAGATTGAAATGGTAATCTTTTGGATATTTCCAGGTTAAATAAAAGATATGATTGAAATTAATTCCCTTTTACCTAACGTGGCTATGAGAACATTTAAATTCTCTAAGTGTCAAATACACACCGATTCCAAAGACTTCACTCAAAAACATAATGCAAAAGTACTTAATTTTTTAATATCGATTGCAGATTGAAATGGTAATCTTTTGGATATTTCCAGGTTAAATAAAAGATATGATTGAAATTAATTCCCTTTTACCTAACGTGGCTATGAGAACATTTAAATTTAAAATCACACATGTGGCTCGTGTGGTATCTGTCCTGGACAGTGCTGCCCAGAGTCCAGCACATTCTCTATCATCTTTATCATTGGTGAAATCACCTCTTCTGTTTAGTTACTCGACTCCCACCTGTCTTTCCAACTAGAATGCTGGTCCCCACATGCTCATCAGCAGGAACTGTCTTGTTCACTGTACCTGCCAGAACCTGGCAACCAGCAGCTGCTGGCTGGATGAACAAACCATTCGAGTCCCAGTCTCATGATCCAAAACCACTGCAGTCCCCCCAAAGTTGGGCCCCCAAGCCTCCCAGGACAAGCAGAGATGGCGCCCAGTCTAGCAGCCAAATGTGGCTGTGGAGGCTTTGAAATGGGGTGAGTCCCAATCAAGGTCTGGTCTAAGTGTCAAATACACACTGATTCCAAAGACTTCACTCAAAAACATAATGCAAAAGTACTTAATTTTTTAATATCAATTGCAGATTGAAATGGTAATATTTTGGATATATCCAGGTTAAATAAAAGATATGATTTAAATTAATACCCTTTTACCTAACGTGGCTATTAGAACATTTAAATTTAAAATCATACATGTGGCTCGTGTGGTATCTGTCCTGGACAGTGCTGCCCTGAGCCCAGCACATTCTCTAGCATCTTTATCATTGGTGAAATCACCTCTTCTGTTTAGTTACTTGACTCCCACCTGTCTTTCCAACTAGAATGCTGGTCCCCACACGCCCATCAGCAGGAACTGTCTTGTTCACTGTACCTGCCAGAACCTGGCAACCAGCAGCTGCTGGCTGAACAAACCATTCGAGTCCCAGGTCTCATGATCCAAAACCACTGCAGTCCCCCCAAAGTTGGGCCCCCAAGCCTCCCAGGACAAGCAGAGAAGTGGTAACAGAAGATGCAGGAGAGGCAAGGATGCAGTGATGGATGGCTCCCCAGCTCAAGTAGAGACCTAGGGCTGCTGCTCGAAGTGGNGTCTCATGATCCAAAACCACTGCAGTCCCCCCAAAGTTGGGCCCCCAAGCCTCCCAGGACAAGCAGAGAAGTGGTAACAGAAGATGCAGGAGAGGCAAGGATGCAGTGATGGATGGCTCCCCAGCTCAAGTAGAGACCTAGGGCTGCTGCTCGAAGTGGGTGCAGGCTGAGGGTGCAGGCTGTGTCCATGGGCACAGCAGGAAGGGACAGTTGGGGGATCTGATTTGAGCCCCTCCTTCCCCCAAGCAGGCAAGCAAGGGACCACTCAGCCCAGGCCATGCTCTGACCACTACTTACTTGGCTCCGGATTTGGTAGCTGATGGGGATGAGCAGTAGGACGCAGCCCAGGGCAAGGAGCACGTACTGGGCATAGTTCAGCACTTTGGGCATCAACACCAGCTGGGTATAGAACGTCTCAAGGGTCTCACCCTCCATTGCCCCGCTCTGGGGAAGAAGGACAAACAGATGGACTAGGGCCACATACTATGAGCCGAGGGTGCAGATGCCACTCCATCCTTTCCCCATCCCAAGTCCACTGGCCAAAGCATTAGGCCAGCCTCTATGTCCTCCAGGGTCACACAACAGGACTACATTTCCCAGACTCCCTTGCAGCTAGGCAGGCCCACGTGACTTCTTCTGGCCAATGGGATGTGGGCACAAGGAGTTACAATTTCCACACCTGGCTCCCATGTGATTCTTTCCATCTCTTTGCCAATTTACTGAACAGAAATGGATTCTGAGGATCTCTGAAAGGTCAGGACCAAACGATGGAAGAGCCCAGGTGTCCCCAAATGTCTGCATGGAGCAGATCTCCACCTCCCGCCTCCATCAGACTGTGATGTGAGCAGGAAGCAAATTTGACATTTGGAGGCTGTCCCAGCTGTTAGCTCACCGTGAATTAAAATGAACTAAGCCAGAAGGAATCTTGAAAAGCTGGGAGAAAAGGAAGTTCAATAAAAAGCTGACACAATGAAAACGAACTTCCCTTCATCTTTGGAGAAGTGGTCACATGCATTAGCAATATTATTTTATACTCTGACCAGGGACTTTATAATTTCAGGCAGCTTCGTTTTCCTCATCTCAGGTGAGCCTTTCAGTCCAGTGGCATAATTGACATAAGGTGCTTGGAGAGGGCGAAATTTCTAATAGACTGTTCTGCATCACAGAGTCCAGCTACCCAGCCCCGCCTCCCCACCACACACAGCCTCTTGCCTCAAATGCCTACATCAGCTCTTCACTGAGGCATCAGACACCACACCACAGGTACCTGGTACCCAGGGAGAGGGAGGTAGCCTTACCTCTTCGAACCACATTAGCGGCAGGACCACTGGCTGGATGTTCCCAGTTTGTCTGGAAATAAGGGAGATCAAGCAAGTGAGAAGTTTTGTCGAGGTGCCTCAGGTCAGACAGCTCTGGACCTGTGATTCTACAATGACTAGATCGGCGTGGTCTTCAGGAATGGGTATCTCCTGACAGGAAGCAACCTGACAATCCGACAATATCTTTTTAAATGAAAACTTCCTGTCTTCTATGTGGTGGGTGCTGCCAAGGACCTAGCTGATGAACATTTCTTCCTCTCTGAAACAGAATGCCAGTTTTATTCAGGATGGCAATGAACCCAGCTAACAAACAACGCAGTCTATGCTGACCTCCTGCTTTCCTTCAAGGAGTCTGGAATCTGGGTGCATACCAGGCAAAAAGCGCCGATGTGACCAGCCCCCAGTAAACATCCCCTGGGAAGAGTTTCTACTGGGCATCCCTGGTAGGGGACAATTCACACATATCACAACTCATCACTGGGAGGAGGAAGCATGTCCTATGTGACTCCCCTAAGAGAGGGCTCTAGAAGCCTCTGTCTGGTTCCCTAAGACTTCACCCTGTGAGCCTGTCCCCTTTGCTGGTTATGTTTTGAATATTTTCTATATAATAAATCACAGCTGAGTCTTTGCAGTGAATCATCAAACCTGAGAGGGGTCCTGGGAACCCCCGACACAGTCAGTTACCAACAAGCTCTGTGACCTCGGGCATGCTCCTTACCCTCTCTGTGCTTCCTCTGAAAAATGGGGATTATAATGAATTCCTCACAGGGCTCTAGTGAGGACTGAATGTGGATACATGAAAAATACCCAGCATATAGAAAGTGTTCAGTGTTTATTACTGTTGTCTAGTTGTTAAATGGCTTTCCAGGTGGGTGGTTCCATGGTAAAGAATCTGCCTGCTGCCAGTACAGGAGACTTAGGAGACACAGGTTTAACCCTTGGGTTGAGAAGATCCCCTGGAAGAGAAAATGGCAATACATTCCAGTACTCTTGCCTGGAAAACTGCATGGACCGAAGAACCTGGAGGATTACAGTCCAGTGTCCTAGAGAGTCAGACATGACCTAGCGACAGAGCATGCAGCTGTTAAATGCCAGGAAACAATAGAACAAACAAATATTCCGTAACTTCACATTCCTGAGTCTGCTTAAAGAAGGCACAGCTGGAGGGGAGATGGAACCCACTTGGGGGATAGGCACAAAAGGCCCAAATCCTCAATCACAATTCTCAAAGATCACTTATTAAGCAGAGTGCTGGGTAGTGAAATGAATTTACACAGTATCACCTACAGAGGAGACAGACATGGAAAGCATTCTAGAAATAAAAGGGAGGGGTCCCCCTTCACTTTGGCCTCTTTAATCTGAGTTTGTAAGAACTGATGTCAATTAAATGCATAGACCGTGCAACCCTTGTGCCTCTATCTTGTGACCAAACAGCACAGAAGTTCCTCAGAGAAGTCACAGCCAGATGGCTCTGTTTCTGGAACAGCTGTGTTTCTAGACTTTTCCCACACTGGTTCCTCAACAGCCCTCAGGGATGTTGATAAACACCGTCTTTGAGACCACCACCCCAGCCCACAGCAGTTCTGAACAGCTAGGGACACAGAGTCCCAGAGAGATCAAAGTAGCAGGGTGTGGCCACCAACAGGCAGAATCCAGCCACCCAGAGAGACTGCTGGCTTGGGCAACATTTGTCAAGAATCAGAATGGACTCCCAACAGGTGAAACCGAGAAAGCATATGTTAAAATCCAGATTCTGAAACCTGCATTTGCAATTGCATCGGATGTGGCCACACTGGGCCCGAGGCCCCTGATGCTCGACAGAGACTGGCCCTTGGCCCGTCCCCACCCAGCCTGTCTGGCTCCTAGTCACCTGCCTGCCCTGAGCATGAGGTTAGCAGACCAGGCATCGAGTGATGGGGGCCCTCCGGAACTCCAGCCTCTTCAGGAACAAACCCTCTGAGCAGACTCAAAAGGTAAAGATAGAAAGCTTGGACTTCCCTGGCGGTCCAGTGGTTAAGAATCCACCAGCCAAAGCAGGGGACACAGGTTCAATCCCTGGTTGGGAACATTCCACTTGCTGTCGAGCAACTAAGCCAGCATACCGCAACTACTGAGCCTGCCTGCACTCTACAACAAGCTAAGCGACTGCAGTGAGAAGCCTGTGCACCGCAAGGAGACAGCAACAAGACCTAGCAAAGCCAAAAAAGTAAAAACTAAGTAACTGAATTAAAAAAAGAAAAGCCAGCAGAGGAGTGCAGATGAGCTATACGAATGATCCCCAGTGCACTCAGACAAAGTGTTATTCTTTCCAGCTGAGAGACATCTCACAAAGCCAAACAGATGCTCACATTCCTGCAGCCCAGGAATCTTTCTGAAGGATTTTTTTTTTAATGGAATTATTTCAAACACACTAAGTATGGGCCTTGACAGAGCAACCAATCAGCATGCTCCCTCACCCGGCTCTATCCCGAATGAGTGTGTGAAAGTTGCTCAGTTGTGTCCAACTCTTTGCCATCCCGTGGACTGTAGCCCGCCAGGCTGTCTGACTATGGAATTCTCCAGGCCAGAATACTGGAGTGAGTTGCCATTTCCTACTCCAGGAGATCTTCCCAACCCAGGGATCGAACCCGGGTCTCCGGCACTGCAGGCAAGACTCATTTCCATCTGAGCCATCAGCTCTATTCTAGAGTGATGTCATAGCAAGAGTTGGTGAGGATATGGAGATGCTGGCGCCCTCCCACGCTGCTGGTGGGAGTGGGAAATAGTGCAGCCGCCCCGGAAAACAGTCTGACAGTTCCTCAAACGGTTAAACATAGAGCTGCCAGAGGACCCAGCAATTCTGCTGTAAGATATCTACCCAAGAGGAATGAAAACATAAATCCACATACTCAGGCATAAATATTCAGAGCAGGACTTCCCTGGTGGTCCAGTGGTTAAGAATCAGCCTGCTGATGCTGGGGACCCAGGTCCCATCCCTGGTCTAGGAAGACTTCACATGCCAAGGGGCCACTAGGCCGGTATACACCAACTACGGAGCCCGCGTGCTTGGAGCCTGTCCTCCACAACAAGAGACGCCACCGCAACGGGAAGTCCAAGCAGCGCAACTAGAGGGCAGCCCCTGCCCGCTGCAGCCAGAGAAGGCCCGAGCGCGGTAACAAAGACGTGGCACAGCCAAAAACAAGGTATAGAGATTCAGAGCAGCATTATTCATAACAGCCAAAAAGTAGGAACAGCCCAAATGTCCATCCGTTGATGAATAAAAACATGGTCTTGCCAGGCAATGGCATATTATTCAGCAATAAAATGGACGCAAGTGCTGACACCTGCTACAAATGGATCACGCCTGAGAGCACCAGGTTAAGTGAAAGAAGCCAGTCTCATGTGACACAACTCTGTTCACACAAGACGGCCAAAGCGGGCAAATCCACAGAAATGGGAAGTAAGCTAAGGGCTGCCTGAGGCTGAGGGAAATGGGGAGTGACGGCTAACGGTGCAGGTTTCTTTTGCGGGTCGATGGAAATGTTTCAAAATTGACTGTGGCAATGTTGCCCAGCTCTGTGAATGTGCTACTGTACTGTACATTCTTAAAGGGTGAGTTTTGCACTGTGTGAATTAAATTTTGATGAAGCTGCTACTGGAAAAACAAAAACACAGAAAAAGAAAACCTGCACTTAAAAAATTTCCCCTGTCCACCGTATGACCCTGCAAGCCCGCTCTTGGGCATGTACCCAGAGAAAACCATAATTCAAAAAGATACACGTACCCCAGGGCTCATTGCACCCAAGACACAGAAGCAACCCAAATGTTCCTCAACAGGAGAATGGATAAAGAAGATGTGGTATGTGTGTGTGTATATATATACGAAATATATACATATAGTGGAATATTGGAACATTACTCGGTCATAGAAAGGAATGAAGTTGTGCCGTTTGCAGAGACATGGATGGGCCTAGGGACAGTCACACAGAATGAAATAAGTCAGAAAGAGAAACACAAATGTTGTACATTAACACGTATATATGGAATCTAAAAAGATGGCACAGATGAATCTATCTGCAAAGCAGAAATGGAGACACAGACATGAGAGAACAAAGGCATGGATTCCAAGGAGGGAAGGGAGCTGGGGTGGGCTGGGAGATTGGGCCTGACACGCATGCTATGGATGCTATGTGTAAAATAGGTAACTAGTGAGAACCTGCTTTACAGCGCAGGGAACTCTCCTCAGTGCTCCACGGTGACCTGAATGCGAAGGAAACCCAAGGAAGAGGGGATGAATGCATACATAGAGCTGATTCACTTTGCTGTACAGCAGAAACAAAACAACACTGTAAGGCAACTACACTTCAATCAAAAAAAAAAAAACCAAAAAACAAAAACCTTCCTCCCCCCAGGTGAATGGCCTTACTAGAGAATGCTACTGGCCACGTTTCCATTTTCAAACACTCGGTTTGGGCACGATTTAATTTTTGCTACTCTGTCAAGGGAGAAACAGCTTGGACAGAACATTCTGACTGACGGGGGACAAACGTCAACAGAGAAAAGGGCAGGGGTATCAGGATGTGGTCTGGACTCAGCTCAGAGCTAAGATTCCCCTCAGGAGTTCAAGGGGCAGGGACCAAATCCCACATCCCTCCCCAGACTTTGAGTTCCCCAGAACAAGGCCAGGGTCTCCCTGAGTCCCCGATCTCTCAACCACAAGGCAGCCCCGGCTCCCAGACCCCACTCACCCAATGCCTTCCACAGACTTAAGGAAGAGGCTCAGCTGCAGTTTCACAGAGCAGTTCATGGGGATTCCAGTGACCTGCGGCAACAAGCACAGTGAGGGGCTAGCCCTTCCTGGACCCCCGGGCATCCCTTCTAATCCCCCTCTCCCTGGTCCCATTCAAGAAGGTGAAGTGCCCATCTGCTGAGGTCTCCTCTACCCACTCTAACCCCTGATGGGTAAAAACATATTCCCCAAATGTCTCTTATGTCCACAATGTTGAGGGATCCCCTCCAGAGAACCAGACTCTCTCTGGATGGGAAAAAATAATCCTTTCCATCTTTCCACTCATACAATACATTCCTGAGTACAGAAGGATATTTCTCAGTCACTGCCCTCCCTCCAGCCTCCAAATAAAATAAAACAGATTCACATGTATCTTCTCCAATCACCCAACCCTCTCCATTCCCTCCTGCCAGCATCTGAAAGAGAAAGTCTGAATCAGGAAGCATGCCTGGTCCCTACTGTTTACTCCCTCAGTCATGTCCGACTCTCTGTGACCCCGTGGACTATAGTCCACCAGGGTCCTCTGTCCATGGGACTTTCCAGGCAAGAATACTGGAGTGGGTTGCCATTTCCTTCTCCAGGGGAATCTTCCCAACCCAGGGATCAAACCTGCTTCTCCTGCATTGACAGGAGGATTCTTTGCCACTGAGCCACCAGGAAAACTTGCCTGGTACCCTAGTGCCTCTGAAATACAGTTTCATGGAATCTCCATTTCAACAGAGCTCTTGCCAAGGGCAGGCGATGATATTTCACAGAGAGTGTAGTGATATGTTTCTTTTTGTCTAATTTTATGTTAACCTTCTTAGAGAAAATTTTTTTCCTTTTTTTTTTTGGTCCACTGCACAGCTTGCAGAACCTTAGCTCCCTGACCACAGATCGACCCCCAGGTCACCACAGCAAAAAGGCGGAGTCCTGATCACTGGACTGCTAGTGACCTCTCCATTTGGAGAGAATTTTTTTTTGGCTGCCCCGTGCAGCCTGTGGGTCTTAGTTCTCTGACCAGGGATCAAACCTGTGCCCCCTGTATTAGAAGCGCAGAGTCTTAACCATTGGACTGTCAGGGAGGTCCTGGAGAAATTTTTAATTTCCAATTTGAAAGCTTCCTTTGCACAGGATTTTTTTTTTTAATGAGATCTTGTTTTTTAAGTAGTGAGTCAATAACGGGAGAAGTGACAGGCATCTAGGACTAAAAAACAGGAAGGTGGCTCCAGAATGGTGTCAGGGAATGAGACTGGAGGGACTCACCTGGTTGTCCAGTGGTTAAGAATCTGCCTTGGAAAAAAAAAAAGAATCTGCCTTGCAATGCAGGCGACACGGCTTTGATCCCTGGTGGGGGAACTAAGATCCCACATGCCTCGGGGCGACTGAACTCTCGTGCCACAGCTACTGAGCCCTTGCGACGACGAGAGAATCTGTGTACCATGAAGGATCCCACATGGGGCCCCTAAGGCCCAACGCAGCCAAATAAAGTTTTTAAAGAAAGGAAATGAGAATGGAAAGGAACCTAGGTTTGAGGACAGACTGCTGCTTCTCAGCTGAGACTCTTCTTTCTCATCTAAAAGGTGGAGACAGCTCTGCCTACCTTGTAGGGTTTCTGCAAGGGCAAAGTCAGCGATGTAAGACGGCCACACTCAGGGCCATAAACGCTGCGTCATTATCACGGACACCAGTGGAAACAGGCATTATCTTGCAGCATAGCCCGGCATCCTGAGGTCTTCTGGGGCCCCAGGGCACAGAGGAACTGGCCAAAGGCCACGCTGCCATGACCGGGGAGAGTTTGAACTTGAGAA
>SJYX01011351.1:94939-106222 GCA_006410675.1 Oreotragus oreotragus
GGCGGAGTCCTGATCACTGGACTGCCAGTGACCTCTCCATTTGGAGAGAATTTTTTTTTGGCTGCCCCGTGCAGCCTGTGGGTCTTAGTTCTCTGACCAGGGATCAAACCTGTGCCCCCTGTATTAGAAGCGCAGAGTCTTAACCATTGGACTGTCAGGGAGGTCCTGGAGAAATTTTTAATTTCCAATTTGAAAGCTTCCTTTGCACAGGATTTTTTTTTTTAATGAGATCTTGTTTTTTAAGTAGTGAGTCAATAACGGGAGAAGTGACAGGCATCTAGGACTAAAAAACAGGAAGGTGGCTCCAGAATGGTGTCAGGGAATGAGACTGGAGGGACTCACCTGGTTGTCCAGTGGTTAAGAATCTGCCTTGGAAAAAAAAAAAGAATCTGCCTTGCAATGCAGGCGACACGGCTTTGATCCCTGGTGGGGGAACTAAGATCCCACATGCCTCGGGGCGACTGAACTCTCGTGCCACAGCTACTGAGCCCTTGCGACGACGAGAGAATCTGTGTACCATGAAGGATCCCACATGGGGCCCCTAAGGCCCAACGCAGCCAAATAAAGTTTTTAAAGAAAGGAAATGAGAATGGAAAGGAACCTAGGTTTGAGGACAGACTGCTGCTTCTCAGCTGAGACTCTTCTTTCTCATCTAAAAGGTGGAGACAGCTCTGCCTACCTTGTAGGGTTTCTGCAAGGGCAAAGTCAGCGATGTAAGACGGCCACACTCAGGGCCATAAACGCTGCGTCATTATCACGGACACCAGTGGAAACAGGCATTATCTTGCAGCATAGCCCGGCATCCTGAGGTCTTCTGGGGCCCCAGGGCACAGAGGAACTGGCCAAAGGCCACGCTGCCATGACCGGGGAGAGTTTGAACTTGAGAACCTGGCAGGATGTGAGACCCCCCGTGTGTGAAAAAGCATTCATCCAGTGGGCCTGAGGCTGCCCTTCTGGCACGGTGGCCCCTGTCTGGCCTCTTGGATCTTGGATTTAGGGGGCTCCCACCTCTCCCTGACAGATAAAAGGGGCTCCCTGGGCCTAGAGAGCCTGTAAAACAGTTTAGTTTATGCTGACACCTGCTTTCCTTCCTGGAGTCTGGAGTCCGTGCCAGGCAGAGGGTGCCCGCAGTAAACACCCTGGGCGCTGAGTCCTGACTGGGCCTCCCTGGTTGAGGACACCTCACACGGGGAGCGAAGTGTGCCCTGTGTTTTCCCCCAGGAGAAGGCTCTGGGAGCCTGTGCCTGGTTCCCGCAGGCTTCGCCCCACGTGCCTTCCCCCTTCACGACAGTGCTTTCTGTCCTTCACTGCGATACATCACAGAAGTGTGTGTGACTACCTGCTGGGTCCTGGGCATCCTTCTAGCAAATCCTCCAATTTGAGGGTGATCCTGCAGACCCCGACACGTCCTGCTCTGCAGACTCTGCGTGCTGGGGTCTCTACTCGGGCCCCTCCCCTCCCCAGGAAATATGTCCCCTTCCCTCCCTGGTCGTCCCTCCAGCTGCTGTCTGGCCACCTCTTCTTGAACAAAGTCCTGCCTCTCTCCGTCCTCCCAGCCCCACAGGACAGACAGTTGCCCCATGAGCCCACCTCTGTCAGGTGTTTCAGGAGCAGAAAAGCAGGCAACAGAGAAGCCGCTGCCAGGAGGCATTCTGCTTTCAAAGCTAATGAGATCAGAAATCAGCAGATCCACCCCCATGCTCATCCTCCCCAAATCAACAACAAATCCAAGGCCACTTCCTCTCCCTGTCTGCCTCCGGCCTGAAATGAGAACTAGGAGAAGCCTACTTCTGCATCTGCCGATGCACTGCTCCAAAACAACTCTTTGCATCTCTCCAGCCTCCCAGACTTAACTTTCTTTCTCAATGTGAGGGAGAAAAAGAAAGTCCATACGCTAAAATGAAAGTCACCAGCGAGAACAGAGAAAAATCAGCAGAGAGAAAGGAATAGAGAGAGAAGCAGTGAAATGAATGAACTAAAAAAGAAAAGTGGAAAACCATTTTGTTAGCTTTCTAATAAGAGCCGTTGTTTTTTCTTTCAGCCATACCGCATGGCACGTGGGATCTTAGCTCCCGGACCAGGGATCAACTGTGTCGCTTGCACTGGGAGTGCAGCGCCTTAACCAAAGGACCACCAGGGAAGTCCCTAATAAAAACCTTTTAAAAACTGGTTAAAAGTTTAAGACGATAATGGAAAAGCCTTAACGTGTCTAAAAATAAAGACTGAATTTAATCTAGAACATGTAATAGAATCATATTAATTATGATCAACTTAATCCATTAATACTTCATCAACTGTATGTTAATACAGGACAGAAGGTAGTGGGCATTAAAAGATCTGTTTGTATAGTCAATATTTTAAATTAAGTAACTGTCAGTGTAGTATAAGCTTTAAAAATTGTGAATCACTGTATTATACACTGGGGCTTCCCAGGAGACTCAGTGGTAAAGAATCTACCTGCCAATGCAGAAGGCCCAGGTTTGATCCCCGGGTCAGGAAGATCCCCTGGAGGAGGAAATGGGAACCCACTCCAGTGTTCTTGCCTGGGAAACCGCATGGACGGAGGAGCCTGGCAGGCTGCAGTCCATGGGGCCGCACAGAGTCAGCCACGATTGGAGCAACTGAACACAAGCACGTATTGGACACTTGTCACTTGAATAATATGCTCTAGTAATTATACTTCAATTTCTTTAAAAGGCTACATACTCGAGGATTCCAGCTATATGACATTCTGGAAAAGGCAGCACTAGAGAGCTACAAAAGATCAGCTGCTGCCAAGGGTTTGATGGCAGTGAATGTAGAAGGTAGTTGGGGGATAAATGGATAGAACACACAAGATTCTGAAGGCAGTGAAACCATTCTTAGGAGACTGAATGGTGGATACAGGTCATCATGTATTTGTCGAAGCCCATAAACCTGAGCAACACAGAGTGAAGCGTAATGTAAGCTACTGACTTTAGTTAACAATAACATTCATTCATCAACTGTAACAAACTTCGTGCCGGGGGAAAACGAGGTCTAGGAACTCTGTATTTTCTGCTCAGTTTATCTGTAAGCCTAAAACTAATCCAAAAAAAAAAAAAAAACAAACAAAGTAGGGACTTCCCTGGAGATTCAGTGGTTAAGACTCCATACTTCCACTGAAGGGTTTGATCCCTGGTCAAGGGAACTAAGATCCCAGGTGGTATGGTCAAACAAACAAAAAAAAACAACAACAAAAAACAAAGTATATTAATTTTTTAAAAAACAGACATATACAAATGATACTCAGGTTTAAAGAAAAAACATTTTGAAATAATAAAAAAATTTTTAATTAAAAAAGAAAACCTATGTTTGAAGTCAGCCTTATCCCTTACTTACTCTCAACCACTAGGATCTCAGTAAATCAAACCCATGTTTACTGAGATACAAGTACTTCTGTGCTAACCGCTAGAATTCAAGCAATTAACAAGACAGAACAGCTCTTTCCCTGATGGAGCCAAGAACCCCATTTATTAGCTGGAGCACTTAACCTCTTTGGGCTGCAGTTTACCCATCTGTAAAATGGGAATGGCAATGCCCACCTCCCTGATTATTGTGAAAATTAAATGAGTTGGCGCATGTGGATGAATAGGATTATGTCTGGAGCATAATAAGCATTCTAGAAATATGAATGTGAAGTGTGTGCAGTCATGGCTGACTTCACTAACCCAGATTTATTTGATTTTATTAATATAGCCAAGCCACATAATTTTCGGGATCTTCATTCCCCAAACAGGGATTGAAGACATGCCCTCGGCAGCGAAGGCATGGAGTCCTAAGCACTGGACAGCCAGGGAATTCCCAGTCTGGATTTTTAGTGAAAAAAGAAGAGAAAGAGCTAGAAGGTGGAGTGCTAGGGGCTGTGGGTTGAGTCAGTGGCTAAGAAAACCTGAGTCGTACCAAGGAAAACAGCATGAAAAAGCATCAGGAAGAAGAGCTTCCAAAAAGGCCTATGGGGGGAGACCATGAATGTCCACTCCAGAAACAGAAACCCAAAGAATTTTTTTAATTAACGATAAAGCCACCAAGTCCAAATGGGCAAATCTGCAGTGAATGGAGGCCCTAAGAGAAGAAGCAATAGGGTAAAGACATGCCCAAGGGAGGGTCACACGTGTAGGTCTGATATCCTCCTGGTCCCTGTTTGTAGACAAAACATTACACAGGACAAATTCCCCAGAACCCAGTTTATCTGCAAGACGTTCCAGGTTCTTGTCGGTACCTAAAGATCTTTATGGTATGTTGGCACAGCAAGAGGGCTGCCTCTGGCTAATTTACAGGTTGATAATTCCTAATTAATTTACTGTGTTATGATCTTTTTATAGAGACAATTCCCTTATAAAGAGATAATAAAGTCCTTGCACTATGGAGTCGGGGCAAACTTTGATGACTTGATAGCCTAGAAGCTATCAATGCCAAAGATACCCAGGCTTCCCATCCCCCCAACCCTGGAACAGCCTGGTACCTGGCAGGGAGAGGAGAAAGTTAAGTGTGCCCCAAACAGAAATTCCCCCCACCCCCACCCACAGGCTGACAGGCAGGGGGCTCACCGGGTGGATGTCCAGGAACAAGGAATGTTCTTTTGGGTTAGGATGGAGGCCAGACACTGCCTCTGCCAGGACTGGGTCAGCATTGTAGAAGTGAGGATGGGAGAGAAACAAAGGTGCATCTGGAAAGCAAAGGGGCAGAGAGGGGGTGTCAGACAAAGGCAGCACGTTTGCACATCCAGAGACCTACTCACGTCATGCCCTGAGCTGGGTGAAGGGAGGCACAGGCAATGAAAACACAGCCACTGCCCGCAGTGCATCCACCTCGTGATGATGACAAGATGCAAACAGCAATAACTAGACAGAACTCATTCAGTGTGTAATTACTTACCAAGCACCCAGGAGGCACCAGGAACTGGAACCCACCCAGCAAGGGACAAGCTCGGTGCCATAAGAATGGTAAAGGGGGAGAAATCAAAGCAAGGAGAAGACGCTGGCTCAAAGATGCCGGCAGAGGAGGTCAGGGGATGGCATTCCTGGTGAAGGGATGGCAGAGGCGAATGCAAGGAGGTGAGAAAATGCACAGTGCGTATGGAGCAGACAGTGTCTGGAGGGAATGATGGAAACTGAGGAGAGAAAGACTTGAACTTGGGTGAGAGGAAGGGCCTCTGGATTGCCAAGCCAAGCAGCCCGGACTGTCTTCTGCAGGCAATGCAATAATCAGAGGTGTTCAGGTGTGCACACCTCAGGTCTCCCTAACATCCACAGGAGGGGAGAAGACACACCTGCTTCGTTCCTTCTCTCCCAGCAGCTGGTCTGTGGGACGAACGCCAGTGTGTGAGAACAGACACTGACTCAGGTCCCTCCAAGTGAGGAATTCACACCCAGACACCCGAAGCTGAACCTCTCTATCAACTGATCAAGCGAGGCAAACACCAGGGCATCCTCATGTGCTCAGGATGACAGACAACAAGCCTGACGGAAAATGAGTCAAGGAGGAAAAGAATAAGCCTCTCTCAGAAACTGGCAAAGGTCAAGAATGGGCAAATCACAGAGACAGAGCACAGACTGGCAGTGACAGGGGCCGGGGAGAGGAAAGATGGGGAGTGAGCGCTAAGGGGTACAGGGGCTCCTCTGGGGTTGATGAGAACGCAGTGGAGGCTGCACGACATTTTGCATGTACTAAATGCCACCGAATTGTAAACTTTAAAATGGTTAACTGGATATTACAGGAACTTCACTGTGATGTGAAAAAAAGAAAGAACAAAACTCACAAGGTCTCCTCCCCTAAAACCAGCAGCCCATCAACTGCCAGCCAGGTGACCCACATTCCTGTTTGTGTCTGGGAACCTCAAATGTCTAGATTCTTTCTGCTTTTCTTAGCAAAGCCAAGCACCGGTTTAAAATAAAAGCTGGGATTTCACTGCTGTCTGACTTCATTTTTCCCAGAGTCCTTTTCCAGCCATTCCCTTCAAGCTTCTCAACATTAATTTATTATTCCCAGTATTTCTCTGATGTGTTGCCATATCTGGATACCCCCTGCACTGTTACATAATGTGCTTCTTTGAAGCAGCTGCTATTGCTTTATTTCAACAGCTATATTTTAAAGATGCTTGCTATCTGAAGCATAACTGGTAAACACTTGCCGGAATTAGAAAATAAATACAGGAAGAAATACAATGTGAACAAATGAATGCTGTAGATTCTATCCAGAGACTGTTACCTACACGAAAAAAAAAGAGGCTGGCACCCCGAAACTTTCTCTTTCTCTGTCAAAAAGGACAGATGAGTGTTAGAAAGGCACTCAAGCCCACTTAGCACCAACACTTTCTCCTGGAGATAATCAGAAGGACAAAAAGAATGGAAAACAGAAGCCCTATCTCACCTTATCTGCACGCGTGCACACACTCAGTTGTGTCCGACTTTTTGTGATCCCATGGACTGTAGCCCACCAGGCTCCTCTGTCCATGAGATTTTCCAGGCAAGAATACTGGAGCAGGTTGCCATTTCCTTCTCCAGGGGATCTTCCCGAGTCAAGGACCGAACCCTCCCCTCTTGCATCTCCTGCATTGGCAGGTGGGTTCTTTACCAGTTGAGCCACCTCAGAAGACCCCTTCGCACCATGTAAGTCAATTTTATTTACAGTTGCCTCCTTGGACCTTTGTGGTCTTGGGCACCACCAAGGACAAGGTTTCACAATTTGAAAAACCTTGTTTCCCATTCTCCCATCTCTACTTTGAGAGGAAATCAACAGAGCAAACACACGAGGAACCCCTCCCCCTCAGTAAGGGAAGCAGTCACTGAGCCAGGCCCTAGAAGATGATGAACCTCAAACAAGCTCCATCACGCCTGCAAGGCTGGGGGGAGACTGAGATGGGCTAGACCAATTTGCCATCACCTGCTCTTGCTTCAGCTTGCTTGGTGTTTTAATAGCATGTATGCATGTACATGTTTTTTGTATTTTATTTCCAAACAGGTTGAGAGAGACAACGCCCAGGTAATAAGTGGTAATTAATTTATAGCTTTATGACACATCTAACCAGACCTAATTGCCCAGGATCACCATGGATTACAATTAAGGGGCTCCAGTGAGCAAGTCTTAGGACCTTACACAGCACAGAGGTTGGAGGAGAGACAGTTCTCTGAGTCCAAGAAATCCTCAAGGCCCAGAAAGGGAAATGAGTGGGTATTTCTTATCTTCAGACAAAATACCACAGAAATACACACACACGTGCACCCAAAGACATGTATGAGAACGTTCCTAGCCATACTAGGGTAATGGTCAACGAGCAGAACCTTACCGGATGCCCGTGAACAGTAAAAGAGGGAAGGAAACGGAAGTGTGGTCCCACTGAAATACTACACGGCAATGAGAAGAGGACTCACAACAATGGGGACGGACTTCACCAAGTCGAAAATGGGTGAAAGAAGCCAGAAATAGAGAAGAAGAAATATGTGCTTTATGACTCCATTTACATAAAGACCACAGGCAGGCAAGGCCATCGTGCTGGAAGTGAGGCCAGCGACTGAGAGGATCACTCCTGCTCTCTTTCTCCATCCCTCTGTGGACTTTCAAAGTGCGTGTGTCAGCTGGGTACCTTTCTTGTATATATGTCTATTTCAATGTAAAAGAAAAAACTGCATTTACATAATGCATACATAATTCCCTTGCACTTCTGAAGTTCTTTTTGGCACATGTGCTAAGATGAGGCGGTGTAATTTTCAAGCCTAGCCCTTGGCAGTGGATGGATATGTTGTTTCTGCCTGTCCAGTATGCACCATCTCCTGGAACCTACGCTTCAGTTAAGCCCCTCCCCTACTTTCAGCCTCTTGCCACGTGGGTGCTGGCTCCACTCACTGGAACCAGGGGCTGAGCATGTGATACAGCCTACCCAATCCGCATAGCCCACTCCTGGCCGCTGATTGGTTCACAGCCAGACATGTGATCTAAGCCAGCCCAATCAGAGCAAACTCCGGGACTTTTGCTGGAATACAGAGGACCCGGTGGCCCCCTTTCTGCAGGGAGGAGGTGAGCCTGGACCCTGGAGCCGAAAGCCTCCCTGGCAATGAAACCAATCCAGAGGAAAACTGAGCTGGCCCATGGCAAAAGGCAGCTTCGGACCACAGCCGAGCTCTGGAGCCATGCCTAATACAAAGATGAACCAGGAAGTGCCCTTTTCGGCCTAATCAGGCTGGTATAGTGTCTGCCACTTCCCATGGCAACTGGGTCTCTGCACTGTCAGCTCACCTACAAGCAGAAATTCCCACAGACACCAGTGAGGAAAGAAGCAAACAGAGGAAAAGGGCAGGAGTGCCAGCAAAGGCCATGCCAGAGATGGGCACTTAAAGGTCCCAGCTTCAAACACGTTGCCCATGAAGTACCTCATTCTGCTTGAACTTGGGGAAACCACCCAACCTGCTGACAGTCCCACCTCCCAACCCTCCTGCAAACAACCCTTCCCGAATCCCCATCTCCAGCTGACAACGTGGCTCTAATCAAACAGGCCCCAGAAGACAAGACCTAGAAAGATGAGGAATGGCTTCTTGTCCTACCAGCCTTGTGAGGTCAGTCACACCCGTGCCTCGAGCCTCAATTTCCTAAGTAGGATACACCCACACATCCATATGTTTACCCACTGCGTGAGTCCCCACTACATACCGAGCACAATTCTAGAAGCTGAGGACACAGACCTGCCTACAGTGTTTACAGTCCAGTGGAGACACTTTCAGTGATTTCAGGGGGTGATGAGCACCAGGAAGACAATAAAGGGTGAAAAGTCATAGAGTATTTGGGAGGTGGGGTGGGGAGAGCAACTTTAGAGTGGGAAATCAGAGCAGGCCTGCTGGAGGAGGTGGCATTGGAACAGACCAGGAGGGGGTGAGGGAAAGACACATAGAGATCTACAGCAGCCTGGGGAACAGCTGATACAAAAGCCCTGAGGCAGGGCCAAACTAGATATATCTTAGAAAGAGGGCAAAGGAAGCAGGGGTAAAGAATAGTTAAGGGGAAAGTACGGGAAGAAATCACATTAGAGAGACGGGCAGAGGCCACATCCCGACAACACTGGGGGCCCTGCAAGGACTTCGCTCTACACGCATGGCGCGTGCGTTAGACATTTAAACCAGATGGTTGGGTGCCAATCAGAGTCTCGGAAAGGCCCCCTGGGCGGCTGGCTGGAACCATGTCCAATAGGAGTTTCTACAATAATGAAAATGTTCTCTTTCTGCACTGTTCATCCCATGGGACAGTCATCTGACTCAGCACATGTGGGTGGGGACCATCTGAAATATGGCCAGTGCAATAAGGCACCGCTTTTTTAATTTGATTTCAATCAAACCAATTTCAACTTATTGATTTCCTTTTTTTTTTCTAGCCAGGTCATGTCCTATGCAAGATCTTAGTTCCCCAACCAGGGATTGAACCCACACCCCTTGGAGTGGAAGCCTTAACCACCGGACCACCAGGGAAGACACCGATTTCAATTTAAATAGCCACATAAGGGGAACACACTGGGAAGTCTGAGAAATGGGTGGCACCGAGGGTAGCCACGATGCAAGAGGAAGGCCAACCAAAGGGCCCTGGACCAGGAGGCAGCAGGAAGACGAGAAGGACTCGGGCATTAATTTGGAGGCCGGGCTTGCCAGTGACCTGGATGAGGGTCAGGAGAGGGAAATGGCGCTGACATCCAAGTCTCCACAGTAAGCACGTGAGGCGGGGTGCCTCGAGGACTGGCACACAACCAGAAAACACTGATGATGCTAGAGGACTATGTGGCAGCGCCAGTGACCACACCCAAGCCCGTAACTGCACACCACTGAACAGGATCTTTGCACGCCACTGAACAAGATTTTTTTTTAATTAATTATTTTTTGTGGTTTTTTGGCCATGCCATGCGACAGGCACGCTGGATCTTAGTTTCCTGATCAAGGATCGAACCTGAGCCCCCTGCAGCGGAAAGCACGGAGCCTTAACCACTGGACAGCCAGGGAAGTCCCACGCTGAACAAGATTTCATGGAACTCAGGCCGTCGCCAGCTTCCTTTCCTCCCCAGATGAGGGGAAAGGTCCTCCCTACGATGCCCCATTTTTAAGCTACCTATCATGGCCGGGGAGGCAGAATGATGCGCTTCCCAAAGATGTCTGCTTCCTAAACCCTGGGACCTGTGGATTACAAAGGTTACAAAGGGAATTAGGCTACAGGAGGGATGAGGGCTGCTAATCAGCTTAAAATAGGAGTGTGGCCTAGATTATCCAGGTAGGCCAGATATAGTCTCCAGGGCCCTTAAAACTGGAAAAGCGAAGCACAAAAGCATCAGAAAAAGAGATGTGACCACAGGAGTGGGATCAGAGAGCTGTGATGTTGCTGGTTTTGAAAACAAAGGAAGGGAACCCTGAGCAAGGAATTCTAGGGGTTTCTGGAAGCTGGAAGCAGTGACAGATTTTCTTTTCTGGGGCTCCAAGTCACTCCGGATGGTTACTGCAGCCTTGAAATTAAAAGATGCTTGCCCCTTGGAAGGAAAGCTATGACAAACCTAGACAAGGTATTAAAAAGCAGAGACATCACTTTGCCGACAAAGGGCCATCTAGTCAAAGCTATGGTTTTTCCAGTAGTCATGTACGGATGCACCATCCGTACATGAGAGTTGGACCATAAAGGCGGCTGAGTGCCAAAGAATCGATGCTTTGGAACTGTGGTGCTGGAGAAGACTTTTGAGAGTCCCTTAGAATGCAAGGAGATCAAATTAGTCAATAATGAAGGAAATCAGTCCTGAACGTTCATTGGAAGGACTGATGCTGAAGCTCCAATACTTTGGCTACCTGATGTGAAGAGCTGACTCACTGGAAAATACCCTGATGCTGGGAAAGATTGAGGGCAGGAGAAGGGGGTGGCAGAGGATAAGATGGTTAGATACCATCACCGACTCAATGGACATGAATTGGAGAAAACTCCAGGAGACAGTGAAAGACAGAGGAGCCTGGAGTGCTGCAGTCCATGAGGTTGCAAAGAGTCGGACACAACTGAGTGACTGTACAACAAAAGCGAGAAGCTGGAAAAGGCGAGGAAACAGAGCCACCCCTTCCACCTCCAGAAAGGAACGCAGCCTGCTGACACCTGGCGCTTAGCATGGGGAGGCCTGTGTCGGACTTCTGAACCACAGGAGTGCTTAAGATCGTAAACCTGTGCTATTCCAGGCCACCAAGTTTGTGGGAATTTATTACGACAGCAACAGATACACATGGCATTTTTTTTTTTATCTTCCTGCTGCTCTCATTATCC
>SJYX01011351.1:113478-141127 GCA_006410675.1 Oreotragus oreotragus
AGACGGCAGCCCACCAGGCTCCCCCATCCCTGGGATTCTCCAGGCAAGAATACTGGAGTGGGTTGCCATTTCCTTCTCCAATGCATGAAAGAGAAAAGTGAAAGTGAAGTCGCTCAGTCTGTCCGACTGTTAGCGACCCCATGGACTGCAGCCCACCAGGCTACTCCGTCCATTGGATTTTCCAGGCAAGAGTACTGGGGTGGGGGTGCCATTGCCTTCCCTGAGAAAGTCCTAGTTGAGCCTTAAACACAGATAAGGTCTGGGACTCAAAAGTATCTCCCCTACAGATGCGATCCCCTCCTCCGTTTTGTTTCTTTAATTGAAGGATAGCTGATTTATAATGTTGTGTTAGTTTCAGGTGGACAGCAAAGTGATTCCATTTTACATACACATGTATCTATTCTTTTTCAGATTCTTTTCCCATTTAGGTTATTAAGGAATATTGAGCAGCACTCCCTGTGCTACACAGGAGATGCTTGTTGGTTGTCTGTTTTAAATACAGCGTTGTGTACATGTCAATCCCTAACTCCTGTTTTAAGAGGAAGAAGGTACTCTGGGTGGTGGATCCCAGCCCTTGCCACACCCGACCTGGTCCCTGCACAGGATGGCTGTCGCCTCTTGCCCTCACCTTGCTGACTCCATTCCACTTGTCCACGAGGTGGATCCTGCTGAAATCTTTGACCCCTGTGAACACGGTGAAGAGGCCAGAATCGGAGTTGTTGAGCTGCAGACAACAGCAGAGAATGACATCTGTAAGCCCCAGGATGGAGGTAAAGGACATGGGGAGTCAATACTCAGGCCCACCCACAGGCTGCTCCCCCTTCACCCAGAGAACAGGGGCCTCATTGTCCTGTTCACCGCTGCAAGTCCAGCACTGGGGGAGTTGAGAGGAGGACTTGAGGGCTTTGTAGGAGGAACACTCCTCTGAAGACCACATCCGTCCTAGAAAATGTCCCATTTTCCCTTCCTGACTCCAGGAGAGTCTGGTTCTCTTCTCAGGTGAACGGTAGGGTCAGCCCATCCCATTCCCCAAATTACAAGAAAGCATGGCCACGTGACCTCTTCGATCAGTGAAAACAATCAATGAGAAAGGAGAGAATTGGTAATGTCACTTCNGTCCCATTTTCCCTTCCTGACTCCAGGAGAGTCTGGTTCTCTTCTCAGGTGAACGGTAGGGTCAGCCCATCCCATTCCCCAAATTACAAGAAAGCATGGCCACGTGACCTCTTCGATCAGTGAAAACAATCAATGAGAAAGGAGAGAATTGGTAATGTCACTTCCGGGTGGGAGCGTTAAGAGCTGGTACATGCACATGTCACTGTGCTTTCCATCACTGCTATCGAGACCGGAGAAGCATGTATCCAGCAGAAGCCTCCTTCAGCCTGGGTCCCTGAGTGACCACAAAGAGCAGAGGAGCCCTGGTCACCCACACCAGACCTGGCATACAAGTAAGAAATAAACCTCTGCTGTTCCAAGCCATGGAGATCTGGGGGCTGCTTAACCTGGCCTATCCTGAAACATACAGGCAAAGAGGACTTGATGTTTATCAAGTTCTTTCCAGACAGAAAGTCCAGGCTTTGGCACCCTGAGGGAATTTCTTAGAAAAAGATTTCTAATTCAAAGCAAAACTGGGCAAAGCACATACACAAAAATGAGTGACCGCTGGGTAAAATTTAGAAAGCACCCTTTTACCTCTGAGGATGCTGTATAATGGAAGGTACAGCACCCGTGAGGAACTCAATAGGGGTTGTTTACCGGCCGAACAGCTACATTGATTACTGACTAGGTAAGCCAACAGGGCCTAAGTTCAAAGCCTGTTCTAGCTTCCTAATATCCGTGTGTCCTGTCACTTGTCCATTCAGAGCTTCAAGAGGCCAAACTCAAAAAAAAAAAAAGCCCAAACTTCAGCCAGTATAAAGAGACAATAACAGACACCACTACAAAGAGACATTGGGAGTATTAAAAGACCTAATGTGTAAAGCCTGTTGAGGACAGTGCCTAAGAAATAGTAACATCTCCAAATGCTAGCCTTTATTTTTATTATTACTGTTATTATTATTAATAAATGCTCACCCAAAAGAATACTATCATAATAATGATAACAAAGTGCATCAGAGACTTCTAGTTACTACCCAGAGTCCATTCTCCCCTTTCTCCTTCATATCAAAACCCAAACCTTACTCAGGACATCAACACACTAGCTATAAGTTAACATTTTCCAGCTTCCCTTGCAGCTAAGTATGGCCACAGGTCTATTTATTATTAATAAATGCTCACCCAAAAGAATACTATCATAATAATGATAACAAAGTGCATCAGAGACTTCTAGTTACTACCCAGAGTCCATTCTCCCCTTTCTCCTTCATATCAAAACCCAAACCTTACTCAGGACATCAACACACTAGCTATAAGTTAACATTTTCCAGCTTCCCTTGCAGCTAAGTATGCCCACAGGTCTAGTTCTGGCTAATGGAAAGCAAGTGGAAATTGGTTTTCTCCTTCCCAAAGAGGGAAACAGCCAGGACATGTTGCTTTGTCCTCAACTCCCCCGACTGCCCCTAAATCCCCTACCACTTCTTCCTTCCTGCTGCTACCTGGAAAGTGAGTGTGACAGCTGGTGCCCCAGCAGCCTCTTGGACCACGCAGTAATCTTGAGTATGGAAACCACACTCTAAGGTGGGGAGAGCAGAGTAGTAGAATTCTAGATCCCTGAAGAGTGGGAAGCCACCACACCAACACTTCTGGGCTACTGCTTTGGGATTTCCACTATACCTAGTCAAAAATAGTTTATAAGCATGTGACTCAATTTGTAATAACTTTCATTTGTTTAGCAGTTACAATTTGCTTCGACAAGAATCATGTCACTTAAATTACCTTAAACTTGTCAACTTACCCACACACCCAGAGCCTGTCATCCTGCTCAAAAAATGTACTGAGCAGCTATCACATGCCTGTAACTGAATCATGATTTCTCCCTCCTACTACCCCCAACACCAGATCAGCAGAGCCCCAAAAGGAAACTCAGGCTGGAGCAACTCAGAGGGCTGTTTACAATCTGTGATTGAGGGAGCCAAGGTCAGGGATCAGAGGTCAAGGATCTGACTCTACATCAGATCATGACTCAGGATCCCAATCATTGACACTACTAGGTTTTGAGGGATCAAGATTCAGAAAAAGCGGGCAACTCAGTGCAAAGCAATAGTTGACATTTTTGACCTGCCTCCCCCGCAGCCATTCCCCTTTCTTCCAGCACCAACCTCCAACCATCTAAGCTCAGCCCCAGTCACATCATTTGAGCCTGGATCAAGCTGTGCCTGAATCTCTCTCCCTACAGTTTTCAGTTACATGAACCAATAAATCAATAAATAGAATTTAACTGAAACTGACTTTGGCTTAAGTCAGTTTAAGTTAGGTTTTCTGTCACTGACAACCCACAGCTCCTGGGGCCTCTGCCAGCTCCAAAAGCAAGCTGGTAACTGGTTTCCAGGCTGTGTCAGTGGAGGACAAGACAGAGGCCCCGAACTTCTCACTGGGCCACACTTACCTCAGCAAATAAGCCGAACTTGCCCTTGAAGGGGAACGAGCTTGGGAAGTACTCATTGATGAGGTGGATTAAGGGGTCGTCATAGCCCCACATGATCTCGCCAACAGTGCGGTTCATGAAGGCCCGCTGGCCAAGCGTGCTGAACGCCACAGTCATGATCAGCTTCAAGAGTCTAGGCCTGTTCTCCATCATCATCGACGCACTCTGCAGAGCCAGGGGACACCACCGGTTAGAGGCGAGACACAGCTTGTCTGCCCTCCCTGGACCTCAAGCCAAGCTTCAAGGCACAGCCATCCCGGGACGTGGTCAGGCCTAGAAGGATCCCTGCAGTGGACACCTGGGGTATCTGGGGCATCCGGAACCATGCCCTGATCCTTCAGTAACAGGACCACCTGTGCTCTCGGGCTCAGGCCGAGTTAACTCCACCCCCAGCCCCAGAGGCAGTCATGTGCCTTAGTCCTGGTTAATCAGAAACCTTCCTCTCTCTGGCTACAGTGATTGGTTTGGGAATATGTATGCAGCCCCATCAGAACAAACAAGCCACAAGGAGCAGATCAGCTGGGGTTGTGGGGAGAAAGGGAAGGTGGCTCTGGCTGCCCTCGACCGCGGTGTGTGCAAGGCTGCGGCCACCCTGAGGGGTGGATCTGCCAGAACACAGAACTGACACAGATCTGGGCCACCTCGTTTGCACTCTGAATCAAGTCATACCTGAAACCAGGCCAACTCCTGCCCTTTCAGCAACATGAGCCCATAAGTGGCCTTTTTAGTTATGCCAATTTAGAGTAACTTTCACTGTCACTTTATGAGCAAAGAATCTTAATGCAGACTGTACTCTACTTCCTTAGCACCTCCCTTCCGAACTCCAAGAGCCCCAAGCGCCAGTTCTACCGAGTATCTGGGTGCTTAGAATATGCGTGAATTTATTTTCGAATTTTTGTTTTCCTCTGGGGATACCATCTTGGCCCTTGGTTTACTTTTTAAAGGCACCTCATCCAATATCTGGGCTTCCCTGGTAGCTCAGCTGGTAAGGAAACTGCCTACAATGCAGAAGACCTTGGTTCAGTTCCTGGGTTGGGAAGTTCCCCTGGAGAAGGAACAGGCTAGTCACTCCAGTATACTTGAGCTTCCCCGGTGGCTCAGATGGTAAAGAATCCACCTGCGATGCAAAAGACCTGGGTTCGATCCCTGGGTCGGGAAAATCCCCTGCAGGAAGGCATGGCAACCCACTCCAGTATTCTTGCCTGGAGAATCCCCAAGGACAGAGAAGCCTGGTGGGCTAGAGTCCACGGGGTCACAAACAGTCAGACACGATTGAACAATAAGCACAAGCACATCGAGTATCTCATCTCTGCCTGTAGAAAGGGGAAGCGAACCAGCATTTTCTTAAACATAAAGGTCTGACTGTATAACAATTCACAAGGGTCTCCTTAACATTATGATTTTTAGGGTAATAAATAGATGGGTTTTATTTATTTTGTATAAATACTGGCATCATGTTTCTCTAAGTCAGTATTTCTTCTTTTTCTTTCCTTTTTGGCTGTGTTAGGTCTTAGTTGCAGCACGCAGAATCTTTCGTTGGGGTGTGCGGGCTTAGTTACCCCACGGCACGTGGGATCTTAGTTCCCCGGCCAGAGATCAAACCTGTATTTCCTACACTGCAAGGTGGATTCTTAACTACTGGACCACCAGGCAAGTCTCTTAGATGGTTTTTAAAAATCGTAAAGGATATAAAGTAAAAGTCCCTCTCTAACCCGTGACCCTGCTCTTCCTCATCTCCTCCCCCAAGACAACCTACTGTTCTGGGTTCTTGAGTATTCCTGCAGGAAGCATCAACACCAGAAGTCAGCAAGCTGTGGTCCATGGGCCAAAGCCAGCCCATGGCCTGCTTTTTACAGTCCAGGAGCTAAGATGTTCTGTATGTTTTCAAATGGTTGAAAGAAAAACAGAAGACCGTATGAAAAACATGAAAATTACAGGAAACTCACATTTCAGTATATCCACGAAATAGGTCTCTTGGCATGTAGCCACGCCCACTCATTTATGTTTTTGTCTTGGGCTTCTTTTGCATTTTAAAAATATTTACTTATTTATTTGGCTGCTTCAAGTCTTAGCTGAGGCATGCAGGATCTTTAGTGATGGTATATGGGATCTAGTTCCCTGACTGGGGGTCGAACCCAGGCCCCCTGTATTGGGAGCTCGGAGCCTTAGCCACTGGACCACCAGGGAAGCACCTGCTTTTGCATTATAATGGCAGACTTGAACAGCTGCAACAGAGAACGTCCAGCCCTCAAAGCCTAAAGCATTATCTGGCCCTTTATAGAAAAAGCCCAGCTGGTCTAGGCATGTAAAAGCACGTGTGTAAGTGGGTGTGTGCATGCATGCAAGTATTTCTCCTTCAGAAACAATAAGCAGGGGCACTATGCTTGTGTTCGATTTTCCCTAGTTAGACATAACTTAGAGACTGCTCCACGACAGCCTCTGCAGCCCTGCCTCCTTTTGCTGGATGTATACTAGTCCACTGTTTGTCTGCAGTAGATATCACAACATAACTCCACATGGTGATCAGTAGATGTCTGCTCTGAAAACGTTGCTGAAATAAACATCCTTGAGAACAAACATCTTTGCCCACATGTGTTATTCTATCAAGAAGACACATTCCTATCTATGAAACTTCTGAGGTCAAGGGCACAGGCAATTTACATCAAAAATCACTTCAATTTAAGTTGAAAATTACCTTCCAACAGCTGATACCAGTTCCGTTCCTAATGACCGTGTCTGTTCCCACAAACACTCCTAAGCCCTGGGCATTTATCACACAGTCTTTGCCAGTCTAATTGGTGGAGGAAAGTGACTTCAGTGCCTAAACATGCACATATGACTCTGAGGGAGGCAGCAGCAAGGCTTCAAGCTGCATTTATCTGAGCTTTCATCCTGTCCACCCAACAGACTTCCCAGGTGCATTCACATCTGATCCTGAGCCCAGCCCCGGAGCACACATCTGCTGATCCTCAGCTGGGTGGACGGAAGATTGAATGAGAGGCTGAGTACCACAGAGTGGCAGCCTCATAGACCAAACTAGTTTCAAAACCCTAGTCTGCTACCTGCTAGTTGAGTGACTTTAGATAAGTCACCTAACCTCTCTGTTCTCCAGTTTTCCTCTTCTACAAACGGAGAAAATAACAGTACCTAATGATCGTGGGACTGCTGACAACAAGGTGGTATGTGTGAAGCCTGACACACAAGTTCTAACACGTAGTGTCAACAAGATGCTCATATAGCAGACCGGAGACAGTTCTCTCTAGAAAGGCCTGGGCCTTGGCCGGCATCTGAGATCCTGATGTTAGGAGGGCTCCCACCGCTCCCTAACTGATAAGAGGGGCTCACTGTGCCTGAACTGTACCACCTGCTTTCCTGGAACACGGATCTGTGCCAGGCAGAAGGTGTCTCCGTGACGAGCCCCCAGTAAACACCCGCTGGGCGCTGAGTCTCTGCAGTGGGCATTCCTGGTAGAGGAGACCTACCTGTGTGTGGTCATAAATCACCCCTCAAGGAATGAATCGTGACTCCCCCGGGGGGGGTGGCTCTGGAAGCCTGCGTCTGGTCACCACCCCACATGCCCTTTCCCTCTGCTGATTCTCTTCTGCCTCCTTCCACTCTACCAACCTATAGCCAAGAGCACAACCATATATGCCGGGTCTTACACGCCCTACAAGTGAGTCAGCAAACCCGGGGGTGGTCTTGGGGACCTCGACACACACGGCAGTCAGGCAGTAAATCCAGCTACTTCTGTGACTCTTACCTGCAGAGAATGGACATCCTGTCCACAACTTCCCGCCCCCATCCAGCTTCCCACAAGTACTCCCTTTTGGAGATTCTAGATTGGCATTTGTCGTTGCACCCGATTAGGGATTGAACCCGCGTACCCCTGCAGTGGAAGTCTAAACCACTGGACCACCAGGGAAGTCCCTAGATTTGCAGATTGAAAAGGGAAAGACCATGACTTTGACCAATGCCCCCAACCAGAGACCAAGATGCACCCAGGAAGCCTGCCGAGTCAACCCAGGAGCCGCAGACTGAGCCCTCAAGGGGCCGCCCAGGGCAGGGGGCAGGCGGAGAGACGGACCAGGGGCATCTCACCAAGACCAGGATGTTGGGCATGACGATGTGGTCGCTCTCCCGGCCGCGGGACTTATCCGGCTGGAACTGGTAGCTGCGGTACTCCAGGAAGGACACCGTGTCATTGTTGTTGAAGGTGATGTTGCTCTTGTGCCTGAACTCCCTGTGGGGGAGGAGGCCGGTGGGTCAGCTGCCAGGAGCCCGGGGGGCCCTCGGCTGTCTGTGTGCCCAGCTTGACCGTCTCCTACACGTCTGCTCCAGCACCCACCCACTGTAGTATGTGTTTAGTCGCCTCTTTGTGACCCCAAAGACCGTGACCCCCAGGATCCTCTTAAAGTGAAAGCGTTAGTCACTCAGTTGTGTCCGACTCTTCGGGACCCCATGGACTGGGGCCTGCTAGACTCCTCTGTCCATGGGATCTTCCAGGCAAAAACACTGGACTGGGTTGCCATTTCCTTCTCCAGGGGATCTTCCTGACCCAGGGATCGAAGCCGGGTCTCCTGAATCTCCTGCACTGACAGGTGGATTCTTTACCACTGAGCCACCTGGGAAGCCCGTCTACTGCAGGACAGGCACAGAAGCCTCTTGTCACCAAACCCCATGCGCTCCCTCCCCCTGAGCAAGCTGCCACATCCCTCTGTCCCTCATCACCCGCCCCCTGGGCATCCTAGCTTTCCTGAGGGAGGCGGTGAGGACGGTGGGTAGGAATATGCACTCTGAAGACAGAAGGCAGGGGGCCCGAACCCTGTCTCCATCACGTACTACTCAAGCCTGTTTTCCCACGTTTACAATGGGAGTAATGGGACTTCCTGGCAGTCCGTGATTAAGAGTGCATGCTTCCACTGCAAGGGGCACGGGTTCAGTCCCTTGATGGGGAACTAAGATCCTGCATACCACGAGGTGCAGCCAAGGGAAAAAAGTAAAATGGGAGTAATAAGCAGACTTATGGCATTAGCACCCCACTTGTGAGAACTGAGTGAACTAACGCAAGTCAAGCAACTAAAACGATTGCCTAATGCATAGAGAAAAGCATTTTATCAGCTGCAGGTTTTTATTGCTGTTATGCTGTCTTTATTCCATCATGCTCTGCAATCCATTCTCTGCAGAGCATCCAGGAGAATCTTTGAAAAGGGGAAATCAGATCACATCATCCTCTCCCCCAAACCCTCCTTTACACACAAACTGAGCTCCTTCTGTGGCCTCCAGGGTCCTCACCATCCGGCCCCGTCCAATTCTCAGGTTTCCTCTCTCTCACTCACTCTCCCCTCACTCCTAACACGCCAGCCACACACGCCTTCTCCCTTCCTGGACTACCAGACTAAATCAGATCACATCATCCTCTCCCCCAAACCCTCCTTTACACACAAACTGAGCTCCTTCTGTGGCCTCCAGGGTCCTCACCATCCGGCCCCGTCCAATTCTCAGGTTTCCTCTCTCCCACTCACTCTCCCCTCACTCCTAACACGCCAGCCACACACGCCTTCTCCCTTCCTGGACTACCAGACTATTCCCGCCTCAGGCCCTTTGCACTCCCTGCTCCCTCTGTCCAGGACTCACTTCCCCCCAGATCCTCACACTGCAGTGCCCACTTCTCACCATCTGGGTCTATAGGGAATTGTCCCCCTTTGTCGAGGCCCTCCCTGACCCTGCAGTTAGACCAGCCTCCACCAGGCCCTGCCTCCAGCACTCTCCATGGCTTGACCTGCTTTGTTTGTACCACGCTTATGCTGCTGGGTTTCCCCTCATTTGTCCACTTGTTTATTCTCTCCCAATGGGAATGTCAGCTCTGTGAGGCAGGGGCTTTTGTCTGCCTTTAACAGTGAACTGGCACAGTGCCTGGCATACAGGAGATGTTCAGTACTCAATAAACGCTTATGGAATGAAGAGATCAGTAAGAACTTTGGCAAACCAAAATTTGGCAAAGCCTTTTGGCAAGGCTTTGACACAGAAGCCTTGCATGGATGAGCTAAGCCAGGATTGCAATTTCCTGAGGGCAGAATGGGCAGCACCAGAAATCGGGTCTTGTCTTCCAGGGAGCCCCTTCCCCAATTTCCCTGTGGAATCTGTGGTGCAGGTTGGCACCTGGCAGCTCTTCTGGAGCCTTATGGCAGAACCTGTCTTGGAAAACTGCTCCAGCCAATCCCACGGAGCCCAGTAGCCACTGGAGAGCTTCACCCTCCCAGAGGAAATGATCAAATGAAGAAGCTGTGACAGATGTGGTCATACCCTGTGGGGCCCTCCCAGGTAAAAATCCTTTTCTCGGTCCCCAATTTTCTTGTAGGGAATAAGCTTCATTCAGCCTCGCTGACCTTCTCTGAGTTCCAGGGGGCAGGTTCAAACAGATGTTTATCAGGGGAGGGAGGAGATGCAGAAGCAAAGGAGGGGCAGTCAGNATGTGGTCATACCCTGTGGGGCCCTCCCAGGTAAAAATCCTTTTCTCGGTCCCCAATTTTCTTGTAGGGAATAAGCTTCATTCAGCCTCGCTGACCTTCTCTGAGTTCCAGGGGGCAGGTTCAAACAGATGTTTATCAGGGGAGGGAGGAGATGCAGAAGCAAAGGAGGGGCAGTCAGGAAGCAATAGAGCAGCCTTGGGGCAGGGTCCTGGCTCCTCCTCAAGGGACACACAGAACAGTATCTCGGAGCTCTTCTGCAGGAACTAAGGACCCCACCGAGGTGGAAGATGGTATCCCCTGGCTGAGCAGAAGATTCCTAGAACACCTCCCTGTTAACTGCACCACCAACCAATCAGAACAATTTTGCACACAGTGGAAGAAAATAAAGGCCCTGACCTTTTCTCCAAATGATTCTCCCTTTAAAAACTTTCATGGTTGAGCAGAATCTTTAGAGTTGGTTTTTGGACATGAATCCGCCTTCTCCCCACATTGCTGGCCTCCTGAATAAAGCAATCTTTCCTTTCCAACCAGCACTTGCCTTTTTCTTTTTCTTTTTTAACTTTTTGGCCACACCTCGAAGCATGTGGGATCTTAGTTCCTTGACCAGGGATCGAACCTGCACCCCCTACAGTGGAAGTGCTCATTCTTAGCTGGTGGACTGCCAGGGAAATCCCAACACTTGTCTTTTGAGTGGCAAGCAGCCAAACTCAGGTAACGATAATGTGTTAATAACTAACATTTACTGATCACTTACTGCATGCTAGGCACTGTGCTGGGCTCCCCATGATCTCATCCAATCCTCATAACCACTCCACCATGGATACGGTCATCCCCATTTTACAGAAGGGGACACTGCTGGACAGGAAAGTAAAGGCCCTTGCCCATAGTCAGAGACCTGCTGAGTGGCAAAGCCAGGCAGTCATTCCCAAGTCTCAAACACTGGAGCACTGGATTGGAGCAAGCAGATTGGCCCTGAATGAGCCCCCTTCTGCAAGGGGCCTAGGTTTCGTCATCTGTAAAATGGCGTGATGACCCGAGTCCCAGCCCAACCTCCTCCATCCTCACCTGTACACATAAGGCCCGCGCTCCTGCACCTGTGGCTTCTGGCCTTGGATGACCTTCTCAGGGTTGACCACGTTGAAAAAGTAGACAGAGAGGTAGAAGGGGACAGGGATTTCCTTCCACATGTTGAAAGACAGGCTGTTGGGGTCAATGCGCACATTCTGTGGGGGACGAGACAAACAAGCTCATGAGGAAGAGGGCCAGGGCCCCCACCCCTCCATCTGCCCTGCCACAAGGCTCCAAGATGGCTGCTTGGTGCCAGCCTGCATCACAGACTCCACAGGGTCTTTGAGGAAGGGGCTCCCTGGAGATGCTCGAGGAGCAGGAGGAAGTGGGAAAGCTGTTGACACCTGCTGCTCCAGAGTTGACATATGACATAATTAATGTTAATAGTTGATATTATTTTTATGCATTATTTTAAAATGCATTTTAATAACAACAGCCTGATCAAGAGACTGGGAGGTGGCCACTGCTCAACCACAGCTCATGAAACCTGGTGGGAAGTGAGCTCCGTGTGTCAAATTCATCATTCATTCATTCACTCATTCACCTGCTGCTCCAGAGTTGACATATGACATAATTAATGTTAATAGTTGATATTATTTTTATGCATTATTTTAAAATGCATTTTAATAACAACAGCCTGATCAAGAGACTGGGAGGTGGCCACTGCTCAACCACAGCTCATGAAACCTGGTGGGAAGTGAGCTCCGTGTGTCAAATTCATCATTCATTCATTCACTCATTCATTTAACACACATTTTTAAAAACTGAAGTATAGTTGATTTACAGTGTTTCAGGTGTACAGCAAAATATTCAATTATATATATATATTTTTAAGATTCTTTTCCACTATAAGTTATTATAAGATATTGAATATAGTATCTATTTATATATAGTCATGTGTATCTGTTAATTCCTAATTTATCCCTCCCCCCTTCCCCTTTGGTAACCCTAAGTTTGTTCTCCCTGCCAATATACATTTACTAAACACCTTCTACATGCCAGGCCCTCTTCTAACAGCTGGGGTTAGAAAAGAGCACAAGACAGATCCAGGTCTCTAACTTCATGGGGCTTTTATTCCAGTAGAGGAAAGACAGGTCATCAACAATTAGGGTAAAATATGTAGTGTATGAAAGGACATAGTGAAAACACAGCAGGGACTGGGAGGAGGACTGCAGTTTTAAACAGAGGAGTCAGACAGGTGAAATGTAAGGAAAAACAGAGCACAAAAAACTAAACCAAAATTAAAAACTAAAGGCACTGGAGGGAACACGTGGATTTAATGGTGATGGGTAATTTCATGCATAAGACACAGCCCATGCAAAGGCCCTGGGGCTGGGAGAACTGAGACAGAGCAATGGGGAACAGCAAGGAGGCCAGTGTGGTGGGGAGCAGAGCCTGTGAGTGGGAGGGCAGGAGATGAGAACAAGAGCAATTTTCGATGAAAAGCCAGAAACACAGAAATTTATGTGCTGTGCTCTTGTGCTAAGTTGCTTCAGCCATGTCTGACTCTTTGTGGCCCTATGAACTGTAGCCTGCCAGGCTCCTCTGTCCATGGGATTCTCCAGGCAAGAGTGCTGGGTTGTCATTTCTTCCTCCAGGGGATCTTCCCTGACCCAGGGGTCAAGCCCGTGTCTCCTGTGTCCGCTGCACTGGCAGGCAGGTTCCTTATCACTAGCGCCATATGAACTATAAGTCTCCAGGTTTATAAAGCTTGGCAAAAAACCCTTGCCACTCAACCCCGCTCCCAACCTGACCAGCCCATCAGGTAGTTGCTCCATGTTGCAAAGCCAAGTGTCTGGAATGGCTTGCGTTACCTTCAGTTTTTCTTTGAATGTGGCCTCCCAAGACAAGGACAGCCACTCCCACTGTCTCCAGACAGACTGTCCCAGAAACAGTGGGCAGGGGCTCTGGAGAAGGAAGAAGACTGGAACTGGCCAGTCAGGCCCAGCCCCATGTCCCTAACTGGTAGATTTTGGGAAGAAGTGGGTTTGGAGAGAGTCAGACCTGAGGGCAAGATGGCCAGCCCTGAACCTCAGTTTTCCCATCTGTGCAATGGGGCCAGTGACTCTGTAGCCTCAGCTGTGCTTCATTTGATCTACATGGCACTTCAATGAAGAAAAGTTGAACTCATTGTCAAGAACAAAAAAAAAATGATTTAACATAAAATCTGGATTTCAAAGTTCTCTTGAAAATATCAGATCAGAGACTTGCCTTCGGGTGTAACAATCCTTTATTGATGAACACATCTTCCTATCAGCTACGAGAGTCACAAGGATCATTTTTTTTAAGGTTTTTTAAATTTATTTCTTTATCTTTCGCTGTGTTGCGTCTTCACTGCTGCGTGCAGACTTTCTCTAGTTGCAGTGAGCAGGGGCTACTTTCTAGTTGCAGTGCTCAGATTTCAGTAATTGCAGCATGCAGGCTCAGTTGCCCCACAGTATGTGGAATCTTCCCAGACCAGGGATCGAACCTGCATCCCCTGCACTGGTAGGCAGATTCTTAACCACTGAAACACCAGGGAAATTCAGGATCATTTTTATAACCTGAGCATCCAGTACATGCAAAAAGAGGTGACTAGAAAATGTGGTTTGTACAAAGCAACACAAATGAGTATTTCCTTGCTGAAGAGGGTATAGAGAAAAAGAAACCCTCCTACACTGTTGGTGGAAATGTTAACTGGTGCAGTCACTATGGAGAACAGGTTTTTTGAAATTCCTCAAAAAACTAAAAATAAAATTACCATATGATCCTGCAATCCCACTCCCGGGCATATATCTGGACAAAACTCATTCAAAAAGATACATGCACCCCCAGTGTTCACTGCACAACTATTCACAATAGCCAAGACATGGAAGTAACCTAAGTGTCTACTCACAGATGAATGGATAAAGAAGTTATGGCATACAGACAATGGAATATTCTCACCATAGAAAAGATGAAACAATTCCATTTGTGGCAACATGGATCAAACTAGAAATTGTCACACTAAGTGAAGTAAGTCAGACAAAGAAAGACAAATATCCTATGGTATCACATGAGGAATCTTAAAATATGATAGAAATGAACTTTTTTGTAACACAGAAACAGACTCACAGACACAGAAAACAAGCTTATAGGTGCCAGGGAGGAAGGGTGGTGGCAGGTATATATTACGAGGTTGGGATTAACACAGAGACACTACTATATACAAATTGCTGTGCTGTACACCTGAAACTAACACAACATTGTAAATCAACTTTATACCAATATAAAATTTAAAAACAAAACAAGCATTTCCCAGGGATTGCCTGTGTATCAGGTGCCGTTCTAGGCTCTTCACATCACTGTCACCTCCCTAACCAACACCATGACTCCTCGAACCAAGAGGGTCATGGCCCTCACCTTAAACAAGGGCAGCAGCTGCAACTCCCTTCTGGGCCCCGAGGTCCCTGGGGCTCAGGGTTTTCCAGCTCCTCCCAAATTTTGTGAGCTGCCAGAAATCCAGATATTTCTATGGCATCTCCCGATTGTTTCAAGAGCAACACGGTATTATTCAAAATCAACACACCCAGGAGGCAGATGGCGCATCTTCAGGCCACAGCTGGACCCCAGGAGACCCCTTTGCCACCCTTGCCAGAGCACCTCACCCAGACCATCTCCCAGAGGGGGGGACCTCTCCATGTCACAGGCAGGGACACTGAGGCCCAGCGGGGCTGTGTGGCTCCTCTGCAGCCCCACCACCTGCCCCCTCAGCACGGGCCTGGAGAATGGGGTGAATGCTTGCCCCGCCACATCCTACTCTTTGCAGCCCCATGGACTGGGGCCCGCCAGGCTCCTCTGTCCGTGAGATTTCCCAGGCAAGAGTACTGGAGTGGGGTGCCATTTCCTCCTCTAGGGGATCTTCCCGAGCCAGAGATCGAGCCTGCATCTCCCGTGTCTCCTGCATTGCAGGCAGATTCTTTACCACTTGAGCCAGGGAGGAAGCCAAGAAAGTGGAATTCAGACCTCAGCCTGGAAGTTGTTGGTGGGTTTGGGGGTCGGATGGAAACCCTCAGATTTTAATACGAAGGAACAAAGACAGGCCCACAGGTGGAAGCGGTCTGTCGTGCTCTCTCTCCATCCCCTCATCCGCAGAACAGCGGCCAGAAGAAAACACATCAGTTCTAACCTCTTAGCAAATATTTAAATGCAGTGGGTTTTCTATTTTTTGCTGTGCTTGTGAGACCTTAGTTCCCCAACCAGGGACCAAACCTGGGCCCTCGGCAGTGAGAGCACAGAGTCCTAACCACTGGACCGCCAGGGAGTTCCCTACCACGTAGCACTGCTAGCTCTAGGCACTATACAGATCTTTTATTCATCATGACTAACAATAACATTATATACTACTGGAAATATGATTGTAAAAGACCCTGATGCTGCGAAAGATTGAAGGCAGGAGCAGAAGGGGACGACAGAGGATGAGATGGTTGGATGGCATCACCGACTCGACGGACAGGAATTTGAGCAAACTGCGGGAGATAGTGAAGGACAGGGAAGCCTGGGGTGCTGCAGTCCATGGTGCTGCAAAGAGACAGACAGTTTAGCAAATGAACAACAACCATAAGTGAAAAGGAAGGAAGGAAACTTTCAGAGGTGATGGGCACGTTTACAATGCAGATTGTAGTGACGGCTTCACTTCTCTCTAAACTCATCTGGTTGTATACGTGCTTAGTCGCTCAGTCATGTATGATTCTTGGCAACCCCATGGACTATAGCCCGCCAGGCTCTTCTGTCCACGGGATTTCCCAGGCAAGAATACTGGAGTGGGTTGCCATTTCCTTCTCCAGGGCATCTTGCTGACCCAGGGATCAAACCCCACGTCTTGTGTCTCCTGCATTGCAGGCAGATTCTTTACCTGCTGAGCCATTAGGGAAGTTGTATAATTATATACATACAACTAATTTATTATGTCAATCATACAGCAGTAAAGTGGCTTAAAATTAAAAAAAAAAAAAAAAAACACAGTTTCCAGTTCCTGCCTCCCTCCCGCAGCCCTGTTTTTTAGCAAAGGTATCATGACCCAGAGAAGCCTGGAGAAGCCTTTGAAATTCCGGAATTCTGCTGTGCTTTCCTAATCTCCTGGTCTTCCCACTCAATTCAGGGCTAAATCAAGGTCAAATCAATGAATCACCAGATGAAGGCTTACGTTTCTCTCTCAAACAAAAGGGACTGTGGGGTTCTGGGGCTCCACTCCATTACTGGATACTCACAGGGAATCTCCCATTAGCCAGCTTTGCCTTCTGGATATGTTATTAATCTTTTCGGTGCCTCAGTTTCCTCATCCATAAAATGGGTGTAATGATAGCATCCATCTCATAGGTCTGGTGTAAGGTTTAAGTGCCTTTGTAAAATGCTTAGAACAGTGGCAAGTAGAGCCTAGGGACTCAGCAGGTCAGCCATGCAGTCACCTGGCACAAAGTGACCAGCCCTTCCCCCTCCCCTACTGCTGCCCCACCTCTGGTGGGGGCTGGACTTTGCACTGCTTACAATCAGAGGGATAACTTTCTTTCAGTCACACTGGACCAGAAGCATTAGGACCAGGCAGCTGATTAGATAACAGTGTGCAGGCCAAGCTCATGGCCTTTTGCCCAACATAGCTGATTCTATCCCTGCCCGCCCCCACCAAGGTCAAAGATCACAGCCCACACACAAAGACCAAGAGAGAAAGCCAAGGTGATCCCTTCCTGGACGCAGCTCCCTCTTATCCAACCAGATTCTCTAAGCTCATTCTGGACAGGCAAGAGGGCTGCCCGGAAGAGAGGGCATGTTAAAGAGTTGGGCTTTGTCATGAAAAAAAGACAAGGAGGGTGTTACTGACAGGGGACACAGCCTGTGCAAAAGCTAGGTAGCTTCTAAGAACGTGACCTACCTGCAAGTCCACCAATCTCAAATATGTTTTTAAAACAATTCAAATGTTCACGATGCATAAATCAACTGCTGTGTATCTATACAACGGAATAAACAGATAAAAAGGAGAACTGATGTTTTCGAATTATGGTGCTAGAGAAGACTCTTGAGAGACTCTTTGCAACCCTATGGACTGTAGCCCTCCAGGCGCCTCTGTCCATGGGATTCTCCAGGCAAGAATACTGGAGTGGGTTGCTATGCCCGCCTCCAGGGGATCCTTTGCACCCAGGGATTGAACCTGCATCTTTTACGTCTCCTGCTTCGCAGGCAGGTTCTTTACCACTAGAGTGACCTGCGAAGCCCTGTAAAGAGAATCATACAAGTCTTCAAACGTATCCATAATTCTCTATTTCTTGAAAACAAGCAGAGATACAAAAGACCATATACGTCGCCTTTTACTTAGCAAAATATTTTTGAGGTCCTGATCATTAATCTTTTTAAAGCGTAGTTTGCTGACTCTGTTGTTTTAATGTGTTTGCTCCAGGTCTCAGTTGCAGCATGGGTGATCTTTTAGTGGCAGCGTGGGAACTCTTAGTTGTGGCACGTAGGACCTAGTGCCCTGACCAGAGATCAAACCCAGGCCCCCTGCAATGAGAGCAAGGTATCTTGGCCACCAGACCAACGAGGAAGTCCCAGCTGTTGACTTTTATCAAATGCACACATCTCACCTGTCTGGCAACAAGAAATGGGACATTTTCATCACGCCTTGCTTAAAAGGATGTGTATGGGCCTTTCTGTGCTCCTGGCAGCATTATCTATAAGAGCCAAAAGGTGGATGTGACCCAAGTGTCCACTGACAGATGAATGGATGAATGTAACGTGGTGTAGCCAAGGTTATTCAGCCTTAAAAAAAAAAAAAGAAAGAAATTCTCACTTGTGCTACATCATGAGGGAACTTTTAAAACATTCCTATAGGCAATAAGACAGTCGGAAAAAAACACGTATTAATATGATTCCATTTGTGTGAAGTGTCCAGAACAGGCAGGGGAGTTCCCTGGCAGGCTAGTGGTTAAGATTCCGGGCTTTCAGTGGCTGCGGCCTGGGTTCAATTCCAGGTCGGGAAACTGAGATCCCATAAGCTGTGCAAGATGGTTTAAAAAAAAAAATAGGCAAATCTATAGGGACAGATCTATAGGAGAAGATTCTTGAGAGTCCCTTGGAATGCAACGAGATCAAACCAGTCCATCCTAAAGGAAATCAAGCCTGAATATTCATTGGAAGGACTGATGCTGAAGCTGAAACTCCAACACTTTGGCCACCTGATGTGAAGAACTGACTCATTGGAAAAGACCCTGATGTTGGGAAAGATTGAAGGCAGGAGGAGAAGGGGACAACAGAGGATGAGATGGTTGGATGCCATCACCGACTCCATGGACATGAGTTTGAGCAAGCTCCGGGAGTCGGTGAAGAACAGGGGAGCCTGGCGTGCTGCGGTCCATGGGATCAAAAAGAGTCGGACACGACTGAGCGACTGAACTGAACTGATAAGCACAGAAAACAGTCTGGGAGTTGCCAGGGGAGCATGGGGAGTGACTCCTTAACTACAGGGTTTCATTTTGGAGTGATGAAAACATTCTGGAACTAGACATGTGTGTAATGGTTGTACAACATTGTGAATGTCCTAAATGTCACTCAATCGTATGGTTTTTAATGGTTTAAATGGTGAGTTTTTTATTAAGTGAAACTTGAAAAAAGAAAGTGAAAGTGAAAATTGCTCAGTCGTGTCCAACTCTTTGGGATCCCATGGACTACTCCAGGCCAGAATACTAGTATTTTGAGTGAAGCCTTTCCCTTCTCCAGGGGATCTTCCCAACACCTAGGATCGAACCCAGGTCTCCCATGCTGCAGAAGGATTCTTTACCAGCTGAGCCACAGGGTAAGTCCAAGAATACTGGGTGGGTAGCCTAGCCCTTCTCCAAGGGATCTTCCCAACCCAGGAATCGAACCAGGGTCTCCAGCATTGCAGGCGGATTCTTTACCAACTGCAAAATCAGGGAAGCCTTGACACGACTTTAAAAAAAGAAAAAAAAAAGACTAACTGCAAATTAAAACAAGGTCACTTCCCAAAAGATGGACCCAAATTAAGTCACCTGAGAAAAACAAGCCCAGGAAAAGGTGTGGGAGTCAGCGATACCCAAGAATGTGAGCACACTGCCCCCCCTCCTCATGACCCTACGGTGCCCTGCTTGGCACACTGGCTTTCAGACGTTGCTGACCCCGCTCAGGATCACTACCTGCACACCTGGGGCGACGGAAACAAGCTTCAGGAAAGAACACCCGCCTTTCTAGCACGATGCTACTTACACTCCCAGAGGATTATCTGCTACTCAGATATTCTCTCCTCGTCCATTCTGTTCTTACAGTGCTGGTCTCCACCCACCCCAGTCATCTCGCATCCCAAGACAGGATCGCATGCAGCCCGGAGCTGGACAACCATGCCCTACAGGTTTCCACACACATGCAAGTTGGCTGCAAAACAATCATCGAGGGACTTCTCTGGTGGTCCAGGGGTTAAAATTCCATGCTTCTAACGCATGGGTTCAACTCCTGGTTGGGGAACTAAGATCCCACATGCTTCATGGCAGACAGAAACTTGAGTGAAAAAAAGACAAGCTGCAGAAAGATAACAGTCACTACGGCCTGTTCATGGAATCACTGACTCAATGGATATGAGTTTGAGCAAACTCTGGGAGATGGTGAAGGACAGGGGAGCTTGGAATACTGCAGTCCAGGGGGTCGCAAAGAGTCGGACACGACTGAGTGACTGAACAGCAACTGCCTATTCACATGAAATTTTCACACACAAAATAACATGAAACATTTTATTTAAGTTGCCAGCAGAGTGTTGGCCTAGAAGCCACCTGGCCCGGCCCCTGCGGCCTCTCCAGATCCGACATCCTGCTGTGTCCCTGGCACTCAGCCCGGCCATGCTGGCCTCCTTGGCATCCCTTGTTCAAGTGGGCACAGCCCTGCCCCAGGACCTTTGCATAGGCTGTTCTCTCTGCCCTCAATGTTTCTCATGAGGTAGCAGCATAGCCAAATCTCTCACCCTTCTTAACCTTTCCTCCTTTGACACCTCTCAGGAAGACACACCGTCTACCCCCAAATCCCCAAACCCCTTAACCTGCTCTATGTTTTCCAGAGTCATTGTTACCTTCCGGCACGCTTATAACTAATTATGTCTCCTGTTCTTCATCTGCCTCTCCTGCTAGATCACAAAGCCACCAGGACCAGATCCTCAGTTGCTTTATTCACTGATGGATCGCCCAGGCTTGGAACAGAGGTTGGCACCCAGCAGGCACTCAGCAATATGAGCTCAGGAACAAACAGAATCAGAGTAGGAATGTCTAGGGAGCAGCAATCTGCCTTCTCCTTTGCGCGTATTTTAAAAAGCTTGTACTTGAGGTGCTACAAGGCAGGGCTTGGGGGCAGGGTTGGCACGCTATGAGGTTTGCAGTATCTTAGTTCCCTGATAAGGGATTGAATCCAGGCCCTCAGAGGTGGAAGTGCAGTCTCAACCACTGGACCACTAGAGAAATCTCAATTAAGTAAATCTTAAATATTATAATACTAAAGGAAATCAACCCTGAATATTCACTGGAAGGACTTATGCTGAAGCTAAAGCTCCAATACTTAGGCGCCTGTTACGAAGAACAGACTCTTTGGAAAAGACCCTGATGCTGGGAAAGATTGAGGGCAGGAGGAGAAGGGGACGACAGAGGACGAGATGGTTGGATGGCATCACCAACTCGATGGACTTGAGTTTGAGCAGACTCTGGGAGATGGTGAAAGACAGGAAAGCCCACTGTGCTGCAGTCCATGGGGTTGCAAAGAGTCAGACACAACTTAGTGACTGACCAACAACAAACATTATTTTAATTAAAATGCGATCTGCAACCTCACTGGCCAGGCTGCAGCCTTGAGACTGGGGCGAATGGCTGCTGAGACTCAGATCAGCAGTGGTCCACCTCCAACAGCTCCCATTTCCTTTCTGGGTGGGGCAGTAAAGGCTCTGCCCAGAGGGGGCGCAGAGCAGATGTCCTGAGGCCCAGGGGCAGGGAAGTGGGACCCCAGACCAGTCTTCTGCTTCACAGAGAGGCCCACAGAAGGCAGGGGAAAGCCCCAGGCTTCACATAACTGTCCCTCCAAGGAACTCAGGCCAGCCGTGCAGGCCTCCAGCACAAGCCTGGGATGAGCTTGGAGTAGAGAAGCAGGCAGAGGCTGAGATGGGCCCCACAACTCCAGGGGCCTCTGTCCTCACCCTTGGGAGTGAGCAGCCAGATCACAGGATCTCTGCTCACAGACACCAGGAAAGCATCTCTCAAGGGGTCACTGGGGCCAGGAAGTCTGCAACCCCGGTTAAACCACCCACCAGGAAACCTCCCCTTGCCCATCTCCGGAGCGGTAAGGCTCCTTGGGCTGCTGTAATAAAACCACACTCTGGATGACATAAAACATCTATCCTCTCTCACTTCTAGAGGCTGGAAGTCCGGAATTGAGGCGTGGGCTCCTTCTGAAGGCTCCAGGGGAGGAGACTAACTTGCTCCTCCAGCCCCTGGTGGTCTCAAGCATTCCTTGGCTTGTAGCCACCTCCCTCCAATCTCTGCCTCCATCATCGCATCCCCCTCCTCTCTGTGTGTCCTTTTCCTATAAAGATATTCTTATTGGACTTAGGGTCCATCTGATACATACTTTCATCACATCTGCAAAGACCCTATTTCCAAATAAGATCACATTCGCCAGTAACGGGGGTTAGGACTTGGACACACTTTTTTTTTTGGCGGGGCGGAGGGGCGGGCGGGATGGAGGGGGAGACCCTGCTCAGCCCAATCCAGGGAGAAAAAGCCAGGGCAAAGCTGAGTGATCAGGGTGTTGCTTGAACCACAAGTGCCTACTGCTTCCCACTGCACTCTTCCCTGCTCCCAGGATGACTCTGATTGCCAATTCCAAAACTCCACTCTCCAGGTGCCACCTCCTCCAAGAAGCCTTCAGGGAACTATCTAAGATGAGCCTGCTCTGATCTAATTAAGACCTGGGTCATTCCACAGACAGTCACCCCATCCCATGCTAGATGCTATGTTCTGAATTTAAAGATAGATGAACAAGGGACTTCCTTGGTGGACCAATGGCTAAGAATTCTCCTTGCTCGCAAGACAGAGGATGCCGGTTCGATCCCTGGTCAGGGAGCTAAGATCCCACATGGCGAGGGGCAGTTAAGCCCTTAGTGTCGCAGCTACTGAAGCCTGGTCTGTGCATCACAACAAAAGACCCCACGTGACGCAAGGAAGATCCTGCGTGGCACAATGAAGACCCAACACAGCCATAAATAAGTAAACATTTTTTAAAAATAAAGATAAATGAATAAGATGGGGTCCCTGAGAAGCTGGGGAGGGCAGGGAAGCCAGAGAATCCTATCCACCATCTGTACAGCACTGGTCCGGTAACAAAACACTTCCGCCTACCTTGCCTCATTATATTCGCAAAGGCCCATTGAACAGACACAGACACTGAGGCCTGAGGGCCGATATCACCTGAGGCCACAGGTGCAGGAAGAGCCTGAGCCCCTGGTTTCGCATCAACATGCAGGCCCGTGTCCTCACGTCTCTCTCCCACTGGGCTTGGAGCACACAGGACAGGAGTTTCACAAATTAATCATTAATCTGATCTGCCCAATGAATTGCAAAATGCAATCCTGCCCCGACTGATAACAGGAAGCACACCTCTAATAACCAGAAGAGCCGAGACTCTGATTCACCTGTACGAGGCCGGGCTCTGGGATGAGGCCAGACTCTTCCTGCTCCAGTAAGTCACTGTCTACCTCCGGGATCTGCGGATCCAGGGACACCCCCCAGCCCCATGGGGCCCACTCTGTCATTGTTGTTCGGCTGTAGGGTCGTGTCCTACTCTTTGCGACCCCGTGGACTGCGGCACTCCAATCTCCCAGAGTTTGCTCAAACTCATGTCCATTAAGTCAGTGATGCCATCTAACCATCTCGTCCTCTGTCACCTCCTTCTCCTCCTTCCCTCAATCTTTCCCAGCATCAGGGTCTTTTCCAATGAGTTGGCTCAACTCAGGGAAGACTGTAGTGTGTGCTGATTCAGTCTGGATTTGGGATGCTATACCCTTGACTAAAGTTCTGACTTCTCTTGATTTTAAAGGCAAGAAAAATTAAAGAAAAGATTAAAACACACACACACACACACAGGAAACCCAAGCACGTTGCTAAAACAGCAGAATCAGTTGCTTAAGCTAAGAAGTTGAGTCATGCTTGACTCCCCCATTTCTCTCCCACCCAAAAGCCATCCATCAGGAAGTCTTGGCTGCTCTTGCTCTAAGACACACCCAAAATCCATCCACTGTTTTCCAACACCACCCTGGCCGCTAGCATCATTTGCTTGGACCAATGCAGTCATCTCATCACTGGTTTTCTCACGTTTGCCTTTGTCCCTAGGCTGTTCCCCACACAGATCAGAGCTACTGGTTTAAAAGGTACATCTGATCATAGCATCTTCCTGGTCAAACACCTCCCACAGCTCCCTACTTAAATAGGGATTAAATCCCAATCTCTAACAGTGACCTATGAAGTCTTGCACCCTCTGGCTCACTGCAGCTACACTAATTGTAGCTCCCTTTACAGTCCACCTCGCTCACTCTGATCCAGCCACATTGGCCTCACTGTTCCTGAGCCCACCAGGCAAGATTCTGCCATAGGGCCTTTGCATTGACCGTTTGCTCCTCCAAGGGCAATCTTCCCACCAAGGTCCACATAGGTGATCCCTTCATTTTTCAAGTCTAAAGTCACCTTCTCAATGAGGCCTTCCATCAACAATATTTGCTGGTTTCTCATTGCATGTCAGGCTCTTTTCTAAGTCCTGGGGACTATAGCAGTCGAAATGGACAAAGAGACTATCCTTTCTAAAGCAGTCCGTCCCCCATCATATTCCATTCATCACCTGTTTTGTCTGCCCAGCATTATCAACATCAGCAGTTCCTATGTATTTGTTGATAAGTCCCCCTTCCTACTCCCTGGAATGCAGTCATGATAGATTGAGCCACAGCAGCCACCTTGGGTCATGAGGCAGCCTTGAGAATGGAAGCCACACACAAAGGATAGTAGAGAAGAAAGATAAGAAACACTATCCCCGTGACTTCATGGAGTCACCCCATCAGCCCTGGTCAGTGAGTCCTCAG
Source organism: Oreotragus oreotragus (assembly GCA_006410675.1). Taxonomy (NCBI): domain Eukaryota; kingdom Metazoa; phylum Chordata; class Mammalia; order Artiodactyla; family Bovidae; genus Oreotragus; species Oreotragus oreotragus. The sequence continues at coordinate 137,717 of SJYX01011351.1, forward strand.
AGAAAGGTCCATTAGACTCACAAAGAGATCCTATACCGTATACCAAAAGGGCTAACAAGAAAAAGACTGACAAATGTCAGCAAGAATGTGGAGCCACCAGAATGCACACTGGTGAAAGTGCAGTTTGGTACAGTCAGTACAGAAAATGATGTGGCAGTGTCTCCTAAAGCTAAATAACACAAATGTCCACAAATGAATGACAAATGGCATGTTCATACAATGGGACATCACCCAAGCAAAAAAAAGGAATGGACACAGATGACCTAAACGAGCACAGTGATGACCAACAGAAACTCGACGCCCACTGATGTGATATTCCAGGGAATGGGCAAAGCTAATCTCTGGTACTAGAGGCGGGGGTTGCAGCACCGTGGGATGAGAGCTGACATGCAGGGATTCAGGAGAGCCTTCCACAGGTGAGCATGCCAAACACACATCCGTATAATTCATTGACCTCTACGCCTTAAGTTGTACGTTGTACACTTTTCTGCACTGATGCTAAATTTAGAATTTTTTTTCCAGCCTCGCCACTCAGCTTGCAGGATCTTAGTTTCAGGACCAGGGATCAAACCCATGTACCCCGTAGTGGAAGTACAGAGCCCTAACCACTGGACTGCCAGGCAATTTAGATTTTTTTTAATGAAAAAAAATTAAAGCAAAAAACAATTTTAATATAAAGGGTGAGGGCTTTTGGGCTGTTTAGCACTCCCTCAAGAGGCACCCAGCCCACAAAGTCTCAACAGGGAGACTGTATCCCGTCAAATCTGACCTCTGAAGCTCTCAGCCGGCCTCTGGGAGACCAGCAAGGAGACCACTGGGGACCCAGGAGGAAGGGTGGTGGGGGGCAGGGGGCGGGGCGTCTGGAAGCCCTTCCTACAAGCAAGGGGACCCAGCTGTATGTCTGCAGCCAGCCACTCCCCGTCTCCTAACTTCCTACCCTTCTCCATCTACCAGAACTTCCTGTGCCCTGGTTTCCTCATCTGTAAATAGGGTTTGGAAACAGGGAGAACCAACTTCAACTGGGGAGTCATATTGACATAATGAGATGAGCACAGCACTGAGCCTCTGTGCCCTTCCTGCCCAAACCCAGAACCACAGTCTTATCACAAGAGAAACATCAGACAAATCCCCAAGGAAAGGCATCCGACCACACCCCTAACTAGCGCTCCTCAAAATCATCCAGGTCACCAGAGCCGACAACGGCCTGAGAAACAGGCTCAGCCAAGGGGAGCCTGAGGAAGCACACCGACTGAGTGTGACATGGTGTCTGGACGGGATCCTCGGAGAGAAAAAAGGAGACGAAGGACTTCTCTGGAGGTCCAGTGGTTGAAGACCCTACGCTTCCACTGCATGGGGCGCAGGTTCGATCCTTGGCCAGGAAACTAAGATCCCGCATGCCTCGAGGTGCAGCCAAAAACAGCTGTTTTAAAGGGAAAAGATGAAGGAGATGAGATGGGAACTAAGGAAACCCCAACAAAGTGCTGGCAGCAGTTAACACTAATGGACCACACTAATTAAAGATGTTAACAACAGGGGAAGCCAAGTGTGGCAAACGAGGGCGCCCTCCGCACTGTCTTCTCTATTTTTCTGTAAATCTAAACTTGTTTTAAAAATAGGAAGCTATCGAGACACACAGGGCTCCATGAGGGTCACATCAGTGCCTGGCTGAGTTATATCACAGCTGAGAAGCAAAGGAAAAATGAGAGCCCCAGTAATGCTCCAGAACGTTAAATTCGCTGAGAAAACATTGAAATGTTTAAAAGTAGATGTACTAAAACAACATTGGGACTTCCCTGGTGGTCCATCGGTTAAGAAACCACCTTCCAATGCACGGGTGCCCTGATCAGGGAACGAAGATGGTGCGGGCCATGGGGAGACTAAGCCTGTGTGCACTGCAACTGGAAAAAGCCCACACACCACAGCGAAGACCCAGCATTAAACAGAAATTAATAAAGAATAAAATAACATTCACTCAGTTCAGTTCAGTGCAGGCACTCAGTCGGGTCCGACTCTTTGCGACCCCATGAATCGCAGCACGCCAGGCCTCCCTGTCCATCACCAACTCCCGGAGTTCACTCAGACTCATGTCCATCGAGTCGATGATGCCATCCAGCCATCTCATCCTCTGTCGTCCCCTTCTCCTCCTGCCCCCAATCCCTCCCAGCATCAGAGTCTTTTCCAATGAGTCAACTCTTCGCATGAGGTGGCCAAAGTACTGGAGTTTCAGCTTTAGCATCATTCCTTCCAAAGAAATCCCAGGGCTGATCTCCTTTAGGAGGGACTGGTTGGATATCCTTGCAGTCCAAGGGACTCCCAAGAGTCTTCTCCAACGCCACAGTTCAAAAGCATCAATTCTTTGGCGCTCAGCCTTCTTCATAGTCCAACTCTCACATCCATACATGACCACTGGAAAAACCATAGCCTTGACTAGACATTACGTAAGATATATATGTTTTAAAAGAGAAACAGCATCCGTTACCTCTGCAGCATGAAGATGTAGAATGCTGACGACTCAGCAGCCCTGGAAGCTCGGGTGGGAGCAGTGTCCCCCAAAGGGATCAGGGGTGCAAGGAACCCTTAGGGCGCCTTGACCATCAAGGGTGGCCACCTCGGAGTGGGGCTCCTCCTGGACCCCCTGCAAACAATTTGGCTGGCTGGTTCCCAAGGCCACCATTCTACATCTGAGCCCCTCTTTAGTGTTCAGGGAGCCTCCCCCAACCTGCCCAGGGGCTGCGGGTCCCCCTTTCTCTCTCCCTGAAGCACTGAGCCCACCAGCTCCCAGGGACACTCAAGTTGGTTGATTCTCAAAAGATTCTTTGCAGCCTCAGCTCCCGCCCTGGGAAAGTATGAGCCTGGCTGGTGACACCCGTCAGGAGGGGCAGTACCTTGTGCGAGCCGGGGTGCATTGAAGACACCCACACCAGGCAGACCCATTCTCTACACCATCAGAATCACCACTGTCCTTACCACACCATCACCACCACCACCATCTCCACCACTGTCTGCATCACCACCACCACCATCACTACCACTAGCAGAACCATCACCACCACCATCTTGACCACGACCACCACCATCACCAGCAGCACCACCTCTCCCCCCACCACCATCTCCCCCAGCACCACCATCTCCCCCCAGCACCACGATCTACCCACCACCACTATCTCCCCCAACACCACCATCTCCCCATGCACCACCATCTCCCCCGCACCATCTCCCCCCCACACCACCATCTACCCAACACCACTATCTCCCCCAACACCACCATCTCCACCCCGCACCACCATCTACCCACCACTACTATCACCCCCACCACCACCATCTCCCTTACCACCATCTCCCCCAGCACCATCATCTACTCACCACCACAATCTCCCCCACCACCACCATCTCCCTTACCACCATCTCCCC
>SJYX01011351.1:144117-172026 GCA_006410675.1 Oreotragus oreotragus
AAGGAGATCCAACCAGTCCATTCTGAAGGAGATCAGCCCTGGGTGTTGTTTGGAAGAAATGATGCTAAAGCTGAAACTCCAGTACTTCGGCCACCTCATGAGAAGAGTTGACTCACTGGAAAAGACCCTGATGCTGGGAGGGATTGGGGGCAGGAGGAGAAGGAGACGACAGAGGATGAGATGGCTGGATGGCATCACGGACTCCATGGAGGTGAGTCTGAGTGAACTCCAGGAGATGGTGACAGGGAGGCCTGGAGTGCTGCGATTCATGGGGTCGCAAAGAGTCGAACACGACTGAGCGACTGAACTGAACTGAACTGAGGAACAACAGCCACATGCAATGTGGGTCTATCTCACAAGCCTAATGTTGAGCAAAGAAGCCAAACCATATCAGTACCCAGTATGTGATTCCATTTTGATAAAATACAAAACCAGGTAAAACTAAGCCGTGCTGGAAGAAGTCGGGGTAGCAGTCACCCTTGGGGCTGGGTGGCAAGGGAGTGGGGAGCGCCAGGGGATTCTAAGATGCTGCTGGTTACTTGAGGGTGTTCAGTTGTAAAAGTTCTGCCTGTCTGATACGATGATGCCAGCATTTACTGGGTACCGGGCTCAAAGGCCACCTTTATCCCCTTCTCCCACAAAACAAACCCTGACTTGCTTCCAGTATTGGGCACAAAGCCTTAAATCTCAGGGAAGATGGGCCCGACTATAGTCCAGGCCCATGAGCCTGTCTAGCTTCTGGCAGCTTCTGAGAAAAAAAAAAAAAAAATCCTCAGCGATAAGAGGAAGAACTGAACAGAGCTCTCCCGTTGTACCATCCCTCCTTCTGGCTTTGAATGATGTGTGTGACAGTGTGATGTCTGGTACTATGACAGCCATCATGAGCTTATGAGGGCAAGGCTCAGAAAGTCACATAGACACTGACCCAGTGCCCTAAAATAACTGAACTGCTGAATAAATCTGGAAACATCCACCACCTCCAGTCTCTTCCAAAGCACAATAATAAAGCTCCCTATTACACCAGCCACTTGGAAGCAGGTTTTCTGTTGCTTGCAGCCCAGAGAATTCCATCTAAAGCAATGCTTTCATGTAAATCTGACAGTCCATGAGGTAGGTACCATTATCTGCTCTGTTTTGTTGATGAGAAAACTGAGGCACCCAGAGATTAAACCACTTATTTGCCCAAGGGCACAAACCCAGTAGTGACAGAGGGTCCTCAACTCAAGTCTGCACCCAGAGCCTGGGCCCTAACATCCTACCGCCTTGGTAAAGGCTCATCGTAGTTGTGGATGGGAAAGGATCACAGGGAAAGGAGAAAACGGCTGAAACACACACAGTTCTGATTCTAGGCCCCCAGGCGCGTCAGGCACAGTCTCATCCTCCCCCGACTACACCACCACAATGGAAACGCCAGGCAGTGCCACTGACCCTGCTCTTTAAGACAAGCACAATCTCCCCCAGGACTGACTTCAGCCCTACTTTCTCCATATAAATCAGGCAAAGGGTAGCCCTGCCTTCAAACACCCTAGAAAGTGAAAGCGAAGTCGCTCAGTCGTGTCCAACTCTTCACGACCCCGTGGACTGTAGCCTACCAGGCTCCTCCATCCATGGGATTCTCCAGGCAAGAATCCTGGAGTGGGCTGCCATTTCCTTCTCCAGAGGATCTTCCCGACCCAGGGATCGAACCCAGGTCTCCCGCATTGCAGGCAGATACTTTAACCTCTGAGCCACCAGGGAAGCCTTCATACACCCTAATTTCACCCCAATGAGAAAGTGGGCGATTTCTCAAGCATGAAGCAGCTCAGCAAACTACAGCCCGTGGGCCACATCTGGCCTGGTGCCTGTTTCTCAGCATCCCGGGAGCTAACAATGGTTTTACATTTTTATTTTATTTTTTTAACTTTCTATTTTATATTGGAGTATAGCCGATTAACAATGTTGTGATAATTTCAGGCGGACAGCCAAAGGACGCAGTCATACACGTACATGTATCCATTCTCCCACAAACTCTCTTCCCATCCATACATTCTTAAATGTTTGAAGAAAAAAAAAACAAAAAAAAAAACAAGAATACTTACTGGCAACACATGAAATCTACATGAAATTCACGAGTCGGTGTCCTCAAGCAAAGCTGTTGTGACTCTTAGACAGCCCCCGCTCAGGATATCTCAAGGATGTCCACATACAGGACCATGTGGATGGAGGTGAAAGGCTGAGACAGAACCTGTTTGGCCTCTAAAGCTGAAAAATATTTACTATTTGTCCTCTACCACTAATGTGGCAACCCCTGTCCCCTCCCCCTCAGTCCCCATGGAGATGCGCGTACCTCCCCTTCCTCCTCGGTGGCAGCACCAAGAATCAAGTGACCAGGGACATGAACTGCTCTGAGGAAGGCACCCTGGTGTAGACAGGCCACACAACGACGGTTGCTAAATGAGGCTTCCTCCACTCACCTTGGCCCAGGTTCAAGAACGCGTGGGGAAACTTGCCAAGGTCTCATAAGATGGCGCAACGGTGCTGTAAGCCTGGAAGAATCAGAGGCTCAGGGCTGCCTCCTTCAAAGGCTTCATCTTTTGCAAGCAGCTGGGCATGCTGTAATCACCCGGGAGCCAGGCAACCCGGTCTACCACCTACTGAACCCGATCCATGCCACTGGGATGAGGTTGCGGGGCAAGAAGGGACAGGTACCAACCCTCCCTCAGGTTAAACTCTATCAGGACTTTAAAACTGTGCTCCGACACACAGTAGCGTCGAATGTACCATCTTCACCATTTTCAGTCTACACCTCAGCAGCACGGAGCATCTTCACGACATTGTGTAACCATCACCATCATCCATCTCCAAAACTCCTCATCTTCCCCAGCTGAAACTGCATTCCCATCAGCCCCTGGTACCCACCCTTCTAGCCTCTGTCTCTATGAGTTTGCCTCCGTCTCTACGAGTTTGCCTCCCATGGGGACCTGCCGTAAGTAGACTCAATCATACAATGTGTCTCTTTTCGTGACTGGCTTATTTCACTCAGCACAATATCCTCAAAGTTCATCCATATTGTAGCCTGTGTCAGAATTTCCTTCCTTTCTGAGGCTGAATCCCATTCCAAACTATGGATGAACCATTCTGTTTATTCATCCATCTATGGAGGGACACGTGGGTTGTTTTTACCTTTTGGCTACTGTGAATAATGCTGCAATGAAGAAGGGTGTGCACCTATCTCTTCAAGTCTCTGCTTTCAATTATTTGGAATATGTATCCCAGATGTAAAATTGCTGCATCCAATGGCAATTCTATGTTTTCATTTTCTGAGTGAGGCACTGACTGCCAGACTTACCCCACAGCAGCTGCATCATTTTACAATCCCTCCAACACAGCAGAAGGGTTCCAACCTCTCCACGCCCTGGCCAATCACTGTCTTTTTTTTTTTATAATAGCAGCCCTTTCATTAGGCATGAGGTGATCACTCACTGTGGTTAGGAGTTATATTTCCCCAATGATGAGTGATGCAGGGTGCTTCCTCCTGTGCCTCCTTGGAGAAGTCTCTAAGTCCTTGGCCCATTTTTGGTGTGACTGAGTTGTCCTACCAAGACTTTAAGACCAGATTTATCCTCCATACTTTCCATCTCCTTTTATATATATACTTACTTATTTATTTGGCTACACCAGCTCTTAGCTGCGGCACACAGGATCTTTTTTTTAGTTGTGGCATGCAGACTGTTAACTGGGGCTACTGAGTTGTCCTACCAAGACTTTAAGACCAGATTTATCCTCCATACTTTCCATCTCCTTTTATATATATACTTACTTATTTATTTGGCTACACCAGCTCTTAGCTGCGGCACACAGGATCTTTTTTTTAGTTGTGGCATGCAGACTGTTAACTGGGGCTTCCCAAGTGGCTCAGTGGTAAAGAATCTGCCTGCCAGTGCAGGAGACGCAGGAGACATGGTTTGATCCCTGGGACGGGAAGATATACTGCAGCAGGAAATGGCAACCCACTCCAGTATCCTGCCTGGAAAATCCTATTGACAAGAGGAGCCTGGCGGGCTATAGTCGATGGGGTGGCAGAGTCGGACATGGCTGAGCAACTGTGCACGCACACACAAAGACTCTTAGTTGCAGTATGTGGGATCTAGTTCCCTAACCAGGAATCAAACCCAGGCCCGCTGCATGGGGGGCATGGAATCTGAGCCACTGGACCACCAGGGAAGTCCCTCCAATGATGCAGGGTGCTTCCTCCTGTGCCTCCTTGGAGAAGTCTCTAAGTCCTTGGCCCATTTTTGGTGTGATTGAGTTGTCCTACCAAGACTTTAAGACCAGATATATCCCCCATACTTTCCATCTCCTTTTATATATATACTTACTTATTTATTTGGCTATACCAGCTCTTAGCTGTGGCACACAGGATCTTTTTTTTAGTCGTGGCATGCAGACTGTTAACTGGGACTTCCCAAGTGGCTCAGTGGTAAAGAATCTGCCTGCCAGTGCAGGAGACGCAGGAGACGTGGTTTGATCCCTGGGACGGGAAGATACACTGCAGCAGGAAATGGCAACCCACTCCAGTATCCTGCCTGGAAAATCCTATTGACAGAGGAGCCTGGCGGGCTACAGTCGATGGGGTGGCAGAGTCGGACATGGCTGAGCGATTGTGCACGCACACACAAAGACTCTTAGTTGCAGTATGTGGGATCTAGTTCCCTAACCAGGGATCAAACCCAGGCCCGCTGCATGGGGGGCATGGAATCTGAGCCACTGGACCACCAGGGAAGTCCCTCCACCTGCTTTTGACCGCCCTCCTGGATATTTCCATCTGGGAAAACAGCTCCACCATCCATGGGGTCCCTCAGACAGAAACTGAAGAGCTTGACTTCTCTTCTGCCCCCACACCGCAAGTATCATCTGTCAGCACATGTGGCTGACTCTCCCTGCAAAAGGGATCTGGACTCTGTTCACTCCTTCCAATTACACTGTCTCCTTGCCAAGCCCCCCAGCCCTCCCCCCACCCCACCCCCGCTTTCTATTCACAGCACCAGAGGGCTCGGTTACACGCATCAGATCGTGGGCTCCCCTGCTCAGGAACACTGGAATCTCAACGAACTGAAAACCATATCTAAACTCCTCCCCAGGTCCCACAAGCCCTCAACCCGCCTCTCCCCTCTCACCACCCTCTCCCTGTCCCTGCTCCCTGAGCCCACGGCTTCCTCTTCCTCCAATGCAGTAAGCAACCTCCCACCTCCAGCCCTTTGCGCCTGCTGTGCCCTCGGTCCACCCTGCTGTTCCTACGCCCAACTCCTCATCACCTCAATCAGCCCCTCCTCAGGGAGGCCCTCCCAACCACCCACCCAAAGGAGAAGGACCTGGCCTGGGGCGTCCACGACTGCATCTCCCCTGCCCCGCACAATGCCCAGTTCATGGTACCTGCTCAGAAAGCACACACTGAAGCCTGCTCGAGTCCAAAACCACAAAGAGGATTCAAAATACACCCTCCCCACACTCACACCCCTTCCCCCGGGTTGAAAGGACATCGAAAGCCTCAGCTGGACTCTGCCCCAGCCCCTGGCTTTTCTCCCTCCCCCGCCAAGGACACGGGTGGCTGGGACTACTGACAACTCTGCCCCATTTATCTGGGCTCCCAGGCCACACATCACAGCTGCCGGAGCCCAAGGGAACATGAAGGTCAGTGATGTCATCCTCTTGCAAGACAAGACAGGAAGGACCAGGATGCCCCCAGGGACAGGCTCCAGCCCCAGCCCAGGCCCGTGGCCGCAGCCACCTCGGCTCCCACCTCCCCCGGCCAGGCTATTCCATGTGCCCTGACACACACCCTTCTTTCCCATCCCTAGCACCACCACCCCCATCATCACCCCCATCCCCACCACTGCCATCAGCCCCACCCCCTCTACCACCCCCACCATCCCCTTGGCTCTCTGTAAGGGTGGGGAACACTCGAAAGCACTTTGCTCCCTGAATCCCGCAGAGAGCTCCATGCCGTGGACACTAACATCATCTCATCTGACATGTGAGGAAACGGAGACTCAGGAAGATGAGATCACTGCCCAAGTATGGCCAGTTTTCTGAATCCTCATCTTCCCTATATATATACTGTCACATATACTATCAAGAGAATGATAATTATAGTCATAAATTATATTTTTAAATTATTTTCATTATTCCCTCACTTAAGCAGGCAGAAAGCACAAGTGCTGTCAGAGATATGGAAACCGAGATTTACAATGCACCTAAGGCCATAAGTAGCACCAGAACACTGAGGGTCTCTTGACTGCCCAGCTTCCCGCTACAGCCAACGCTTCCATCATCCAGGACCCTGGACGACCTCCATGAACTAAGTCTGAATTTATTCCAAAAGAGGGCTGGTGATTAACAGCTGGGCTTCCCTGGCGGCTCAGTGGTAAAAGAATTCACCTGCCAGTGCAGGAGACACGGGCTTGATCCCTGGGTTGGGAAGATACCCTGTATATGGCAACCTGCTCCTGTATTCTTGCCTAGGAAAATCTCATGGACAGAGGGGCCTGATGGGCTACAGTCCATGGGGTCACAAAGTCAGACACGACTGCGCACGCACGCACGCACACACAATTAACAGCTACAAGGCCAGCCTGACGCAGCCACCTCACAGCTCACAACCGCAGCCAACAGCACTTACTCACTTCCCATTTATCAGCCCACTTGTCCCTCACAGCTACAAGCCAAGGCTATGATTATCCCCATTTTACAGAGGAGGAAATTGAGGCCTGGAAGGGCCAAGTCACTTCCCCACAGCAAGTAGGAAACATCCACCCGGCAAGAATGACGAGGAACAGACCTGCCGCATAGAATTTCCAAACTGCCACCATTGCCTAGAAATCTAGATTTGTATCTATCATCGGCCCATCTTTAAACTTTAGTGACCAGTTTCATTTTTTTAATAGCAGCATGGACCGCACAAAACCTCTCTCCAACCTGGTCTGAATTCTGGGAGAGGCTGGGCCGCAACCTTGGGACAAAAGCACCGGTCCAAGTTCTGTCTGCACCAGCTGGGTAACTTCCGGCAGGTGCCTCAACCTCTCTGAGCCTCCATGACTCCAGCGGGAAGATAAACATTACCGCAACTCAGAAGAGGTTATGAGGATCCAATGAGCCTACACCATAGGCAGCCTGGTGCCTAGCGCACAGGAAGTTCTGCCCCAAAACCTGTGAATGCGGAGACTTCCCTGGTGGTCCAGTGGTTAAGACTCCAAACTCCCAATGTAGGGGGCCTAGGTTCAATCCCTGGTTAGTGAACTAGACCCACATGCCGCAACCAAAGATCCTGCATGCAGTGACTAAGAGATTCTGCATTCCACAACAAAGGCCTGGCACAGCCAAATCAATTTTTTTAAAAATTGTGAACATGACTTTATTTGGAGACAAGGTCTTTTTTTTTCCTGGCTGCATGCACCATGCTGTATGTGGCCTCTAGTTCCCTAACCTGGAACAGAACCTGTGCCCTCACATTGAGAACACACAGTCTTAACCACTGGGCCACTAGGGAAATCCCAGAAAAAGATGTTTTTGCGGATGTAATTAAGGATCTCAAAATGAGATCATTCTAGATTACATGGGTGGACCTTAAATCCAATGATAAGTGTCCACAGTAGCAAAGACACAGAGGCAGACGCCATGGGAGATAAAAGCAGAGACTAGAGGGATGAGGACACAAGCCAAGGAGTGCCTGGAGTCACCAAAAGACACAAGGCTCCTTAGTGAGAGTATGGCCAACACCTCAACTTCAGACTTCTGGTCTCCAGAAGTGAGAGAGAAGACATCTCTATTCTAAACCACCCATCTGTACGGGTCTTCTCCACTGGTCCAGTGGTTAAGACTCCACCTTCCAAAGCAGGGGGTGTGGGTTCAATAACTAGTCAGGGAACTAAGACCCCCACATGCCTCAAGGTGTGGTCAAAAAGTAAAATAAAAGACATCTGTGATCATGTGTTACAGAAGTCCCAGGAAACACACTTGCCCTGAGAAAGTTCCAGAAGACACCATGGCCGTCACCAGCAGGGAGGTTTCTTCAGAATGGATCCCAACCTGTGTCTTCCTTTGTCAGGTCCCAAGGAACGAGGCCTTTGGTCACTGTTTCAGCAGTAAATAGAGAAAGAGCCCCACCCTTTGCAGCGCTCCGTATACAAAGCCCACAGCTTTGTACACACAGAGACAGGCCCTCAGCCCAGGAACAGGAGGGTGTCCGGGCTAGAACAAAGGTCTCCAAGATAACCCCTTGGTGCCAAACCCAAGGTGGAGAAAGGCATGCAGGGTGCTGGTGGGTGGGCCTGGGACGGGAAGGCATCCCGCTCCCCGTGAGCACATTGTCTGTCAGGAAGGAACTATAAACGCAAGCTGCCTTTGGAGCCAGGCCCGCTGTGGGGCAAGGGAGCTAAGACTTTTCATGTGCTGCCTTTCCTTTCTTTTTTTTTTTTAATTGCAGTTGTGACTCTTTTTCTGTATGCTTTCATTTTTTTTTTTTTTAAAGAAACTTTAATCTTTATTTCCTGTCTTAGGCCAGGCTATACATGGCATGTGGGATCCTAGTTCCCCAATCAGGGATAGAACCTGTGACCCCTGCAACTGGGAGCTCAGTGTCATAACCAATGGGCCACCAGGGAAGTCCCCACTTTCAATTTTTTTTCACTGTGCCCCCATTTTATTTTCCTTATTTCTGGTGCCAGTGAGGGCTGTCTCGGCAAGAGCCCGTCCTACCAAGCACATCCCATCCAGCTGTCTTAAGTGGCATGTCTTAAGCTGTCATGCCACATCAGAGGCCACTCTACCTGTATTTTGGTTTGTGGGAGCTAAGAAAATGAGCTGCCAGTTGCAGAAGAGGACATTGACTTTCACAAGAAAATCAAGTTCCTAGAGAACCCAAGAGCCAGGGCCTGGATTTGAACCTGGAGTTCTGCTGGTCCGAAGGTCGGACAAACACTTGGTTCTGGGTCGAACAGTATCCTCAAGAAGTCATGCCCAGCTGGAACCTCAGAAGGCGACACTGGAAAACTGTCTCTGGAGATGTGAACAAGTTACGGATCTCCAGATGAAGTTCTCCTGGACTGAGGGTGGGTCCTAAGTTCAATGACAGATAAGAAAAGGCAGGGAGGGGACTTCCCTGGCAGTCCAGCAGTTAAGACTTCTACTGCAAAGGGGCCTGGCTGTGACTCCTGGTAGGGGAACTAAGATCCTACATGTGCTCAGTGTAGCCAAATAAAAAAAGTGTGGCCCAAAGTTAAATGAAATAAGAGACAAGGACACAGAGGCATACAGAGGGGATGGCCACGTGAAGACAAAGCCCTCGGAAATTAAGACACACATGACAATTACACAGCAAGGTGACCACAGGCACACCCTTAGCTACAGACAATGGCCCAGGGTACGTGGAGTCAGCCATAGTCCCTCCCCACCCTGAATAAGCCTGAACTCTCCCACTGAGCCTCTACAGCTGAACAGATGCACCTCGCATCCTGTCCTCTCCCTGCAGCTGACCTCGGTCACTGGGGACAAAAGATTTCTAATTAAACCAAGTCCAAATCCTGGGGTCTATCCCCAGTTTATTGTGTGCCCCCCCAACGGGCCCCTCCAAACTCTGAGCCTCGACCCTGTCCTCCCATTGGCTTACAAACAGAAGAAGGATCAAACACAACTCAGAAATGCAAAACAAATCAACACCCATGGCAACCGCTGGCATTCTAGAAGGCCAGATGGTATCAGGCGCTGGAGGAGATGTGGGAGGGCACGGCAAGAACCCTGCTCGAAGGCACATCTGATGACTGGCTCCCCCGCCTCCCCCTTCCCGTGCGTGCCCTACGACCTGGCTGCTCCAGGCCCTGCACATCCCAAGGAAATACGTGAGAACTTTACGATGGGAAGTTCCAGGATGTTTGCTGCAGGGGGAGGTAGGAGTGGAAGGAGCCAGACTCCCGTCATAAAAAGAATAAATAAAATGAGAGGAATATAAACTCGGAAATCCAGGCATTAGAAGAAGCCATGGGCCAGACAAGAATGCGTGGACAGATTTCCAAATGATGAAGGGACAAGTGTCGGGTACCAAGAAAGAGGTCTGCTCTCTTCCCAGGCTCTGGCAGCCCATGTGCTAGGCATAGGACCTGCCTGGCCATGCCCAGCTCAAAGCCCATTCAATCTTCATTTCAACCCTTTGGGAAGGTGTGGTTTGCACCATTCTATGGGAGTCTAACCAAACCCAGAGACTTGGGAAACCTGCCCCAGGTCACGCACAGGCAAAAGGCAGAGCCAGGATGGGCTGCCACACCTACCTGGCTCAAAACTGAGCTTCGGATCACTATTCTGAGCAGACCCCTGGTACCGCCTGTGGCACAAGGACACACATGTCCTATTTAAAGACATACCCCCCAGGGGATGGGTGCAGGGGCAGGGAGGGGTGAGACATGAGGAGGAGGAGGAGAGAAGAAATATAAGGAGACAAAGGGACTTCCCTAGTGGTCCAATGGTTTAAGAATCTGCCCTGCGATGCAGGGAACATGGGTTCAACCCCTGATCTGGGAAGATTCCACGTGACTTCTGAGCCCGAGCTCTAGAAGCCGGGAGCTGCAACTACTGAAGCCCGAGAGCCTACAGCCTGTGCCTCACAGTGAGAGAAGCCACCACAGAAAGAAGGCCAAGCACTAGAGAAAGCCCACGTGTAGCAACGAAGACCCAGCACAGCCGAAAGTAAAATAAAATATTTTTTTTTAAAGGAGACAATATTTTAAAAGGGAAGGTAAACAGGCATGTGTACACACAAATCCCCAGCAGCACCATTCACAGTGACCAAAAGGTGGAAGTAACCAAAGTGTCCCTCACCGACGATGGATAAACAGAATGTGTTTCCTCCACACACAGTGAAGTACGATTCAGCCATAAAAAGGAGAAACGCGCTGACACAGGCTGCAACCTGAAGAACCTTGGAAACATAATGCTGAGGCAAAGAAGCCTGGCACAAAAGGCCACACAGTGTCGGATTTCATTTATAGGGAATGTCCAGAACGGATACATCCTTAGAGCCAGAAAGCAGACAAGCGACTGCCAGGGAACAGGGGAGTTGGAAGAAGAAAGGATGGTGATAGAAACATTCTAGAAGCAGACAGAGGTGATGGTTGTACAGCACCATGAATGTGCTAACTGCCACTGAATGGGTCACTTTAAATGATTAATTTTATGTTATGCGAATTTCACCTCTATAAGGTATTAAATAAAAAGCCTGTGATGAAACTGAACACTGATTGGATCACTTCAGAAGTCTGGCACTTCCGGGAACCTGCAGGTTTGCCCCTTCTTGTGGACCCTAGAGGAAATCAGGCTTGTGCACTCTGAGGGCAAGGGCCAAGAGTGTTCATAACCTGGAGGTGGAGATGCTCACAGGATGCAGAAACCAGGACAGCCTCATGGAATATTTTACAGATATGAAGATGGGGTGTGGTTTATTGCAACAACATGGATTGGGTCTCACAAACATTATGGGAAGCAAGAATAAGACAAAAAAAAAAAATACAGAGTATGTGTCTTAGTCCATCAGGGCTGGGCTGCTGTAACAAAACATCACCAAGTGGGTGGCTTATAAACAACAGACATTTACTTCATAAGGCGCCAGACTGGAAGTCTGGGGTCAGGGTGCTAGCGTGGTCCAATGAGGGTGCTCTTCTGGCGTGCAGACTTCTCACTGTGTTCTCACATGGTGGAAGGGGTGAGGGAGCTCTCTGAGGTCTCTTTATGAGGGCACTAATCCTATTCAGGAAGGCTCCATCCACTCTCATAACCAAATCACCTCCCAAAAGCCTGGCCTCCCAATGCTATCACCAAGGGTATTAGGTTTCCAACATATGAATTGGCGGGCGGTGGGGGGGGGTGGGGAGTGGCCAGGAAACACAAACATTCAGGCCATAATGAATGCTGCCCCATATCCATGTCTCTCTCACAAGTCATCAGTCCAAAAGTTGAAGGCCAAAGTCTCATCTAACTATATAAATCAAAAATGAGTGAGGGGGGTGTGGGAAGGAGGTCTAAGAGGGAGGGGATATATGCATACATATAGCTGATTCACTTTATTGTACAGCAGGAACTAACACATACTGTAAAGGAATTATACTCCAATAAAAAAATAAAAATAAATTTAAAAAATAAAAAAGAACAGGTAAGACTCCAGCTGTGAACCTGTGAAATCAAATATGTTATGCGCTTCCAAAATGCAGTGGTGAGACAGGTATAGGACAGGCACTCCCATTCCAAAGGGAGAAACAGAAAATAAAAAAAAAAAGGAACAGGTGCAAGGTGACCCCCAAACCTAATGGGGCAATCAACATATACTCCAAGGTTCAAGAAGAACCCATCCTTGGGCTGATGTCCTGTCTTCCAGACCCACTGGGGCTGTGGCTGGGCCCCCACAGCTCTGGGGGGTGGGTAGCTGCAGGCCTAAGGCTCTCCAGGCGATACTTGCACCCTGGTGGCTCCACCTACCTGGGTTTGGGGGTGGGGGGGCAGCCCGGGCCCCATGGCTCCACTGAGCAGAGGTCATCTGAAACGTGGGCAATTACCTCACTTTTGAGGAGGAAAGTGAAAAGTGAAAGTTAAATTGCTCAGTCGTGCCCGACTCTTTGCGACCCTGAGGACTGTAGCCCACCAGGCTCCTCCATCCATGGATTCTCCAGGCAAGAATACTGAAGTGGGTTGCCATTTCCTTCTCCATTTGAGGAGGAAGCCCTGGTGATCTCTGAATGGCCTTCTGGTCCTTCCTCCCTCATTTTAAACAGCACTTTCCCAGTCAAATAGCTCCCTAGTCCTGTCCTGGAAAAGCTAAGAATCCTGACCTCCCACCTCACGCCTTCTTGTCTTCCCCTTCAGTCCAATCTGGCTATTTTCCTGCTCAGGTGGGAGACTGTCTTGTTGACACACACACTAATCTTATCAAATTGTCATTAGCCACACCCTTGGTCTTCTCTTCCCAACAGGCAGTTTCTTTGTTTTTGTTTTCCAATACAGATAGATTGAGAATTTTTCAAATTTTTAAAGATCAGATTCCCTTTTGGGTATCAATTCTATCTTTAAGTCCTGTCCCCCTGCTGGCATTTGATCATAAGCCTTCCAGAGCTACCGTGCTCAGAACCAGCTGCGGCCAAGTAGCCGCTTTCATCACCCACTAATTCTACCAAAAACGTTGCAACACAATCACAACTCAGCCAGGTTCTCTGCCATTTCACAACAAACATTGCCTTTCCCCCAGTTTGCAAGTTCCTCTTTTTCACCTGAGATATCATCAGAATGGCCTCACCAACATTCTGCTCACAACCTCTTAGGTTTCTCTAACAAACCAGAGGCTTTCTCAACAGCTCTCCTCTCTATCTGAACCCCCACTAGAATCACTTTATTCTTTTTTTAAAAAAATATGTTTTCTTGGCCACACCACACAGCAGGAGGGTGACATGTGGGAGCTTAGTTCCCCTCCAGGGATTGAACCCATGACCCTGCATTGAAAGCATGAGGTCATAACCACTGGACCACCAGGGAAGTCCTTAGAATTGCTTTTAATGATCTCTTCGTGGCAGTAATAGGCTTTTCCAGCAAGCACCTGAAGACTCTTCCAGCCTCTATTCATCACCCAGATCCAAAGCACTTCTGCGTTTTTAAGTATATTACTGCAGAGCCCCTCCTGGAACCAATTTCTGTCTTAGTCCATTTGGGTGGTTCTCACAAAATGCCACAGACCAGATGGCTTACAAAAACAGGAGGCTGAAAGTCTGAGATCTTGGTTGGGTAAGGACCGTCTTCTGGGCTAGAGACTCTTACTGCGTCCTCACATTATGGAAGAGGCAAGGGAGCTCTCTGTGAGGTGGGGGGGGTGGGGGTGGGGGCGTGGTGTTTTTTCTAAAGGGCACTAATCCTATTCATGAGGGCTCCACCCTCATCACCTCCCAAAGGCCTCACCTCCTAACTTCATCACTTTGGACATTAGGATTTCAAAGTATGAATTTTGAGAGAATACAGGAAGTCAGATCATAGCAGTGAGATTCCACTCGTGTAAAGTTCACAATCAGACAAAACTAATCCCAGTGTTTAGGGATGTAGACATCATAACACGATAAAAAGCCAAGCAAGCTGGAAACAAGCACAGGTTCTTCTGCAGGGGCTTCTGGAGGGCAGCTGAGGTTCTGCTTTTTTATCTGGAGATGATCACACTGATGCTTACCTTAGGTATTTATTTGATATGTGTGTCTTAGACACTTACTTTCAAGTATGTAATATTTCACAATAAAAAGAAATCAAAGGGGACTTCCCTGGTGGTCCAATGGTTAAGAATCCGCCTTCCAATGCAGGGGACTCAGGTTCGATCCCAGGTCGGGGAACTAAGATCCCACCTGCTTTCAGGCAACTAAGTCCATGCACTGCGACTACTGAACCTGTGCTCTAGAGTCTGTGCGCTGCAACAAGATAAACGCAGAAAAAAACAAAATTCAAAGTTGAAAATCCAAAGCAAGAGGCTGCAGTGGGTGGAATCCGGAGACCCTGGGAACAGGCAGTCGAAGGAAGTCCCGAGGCCTAGTTGGTCTTTCAAAGCTGCCAAGGGATTCTGGCGGCAGCGGGCTCTCAGCCGAGTAAAGCCAGAGTGACCTTCATCTTACAGCCAAGAGGCCAGATGCGGTCAGGGGACCTGGCACAAGAACTTCTGTAAGGCTCAGAGGGATAGGCGGGGAAGACAAGAAGGCCCTCACCTGCATCCCATCTCCACCAGACAGCCTCTGGCACCCCAGAGTTGCAATGCCTTCCCAGGCCAGAGGATGAGGCAGCAACCCAGCCCACAGGCCATCACGCTTCCATGGTCCTGAGAGATGAGGAGGGCTGGAGGGGAGTGGGCAGGCTGGCTGAGGGCGGCTGGCAAGATCTACACACCTGGGCGTGAGGGCACGGAATCAGGGCTAGGAAAATTAGGAAGCAGATGGAGGAACAGCTGAAAGAGCCGAGGCCAGATGCAATCAGGGCCTTCTTCCAGTCCAAGGGGAGGTTCAAACTCATCCGGGGGGGGCCCAGGCCGGCTGCAGGAGGGGGCTGGCTGCCAAGCTGGGGGTGAGAAAGGAGAGTCCTGACATCCATCTCGACTCAGCTGGGAGGGCTGTACTCCCATCTGACTCAAACAAGGAGACTTTTGTGTAGGAATCTGTCAGAAGAAAACGTGTGCTCACGCGGAAACAGACAAATCCAAATTGAAGGGCATCCTGCCAAAACACTGGCCTGTCCCTTTATAAACGCTAATGTTGTGAAGAGTTCAGTAAAAAGAACAGGGCTGGAGGGATAGTCTGGATTAAAGGAGGAGAAAGAAACAAGGCAACCAGAAACAGGACATGATTCAAACAATAAAGACAAAAAATTGTTGTAATAGGGCTCATGGGACAGTAAGTGACTCTGAATGTCATTTGAGCATGAGATCAAAGAAGCAAACCGTCACAAGCCTTCCTGCGTGTGACAGTGACTGGCGGTTACAGAAAAAAATATTCCTGTCCTTAAGACACGCACGCGGCAGCGCTCCAGAGTGAGATGTCTTCACGCTCGCAAGCAACTCTCAGATGGTTTGGCCACAAGAGACAGAGAGCGCAAATGCTACAAACTGCAGCATCAGTGGAGCGTGAGAGAAGGCTTACAGAAATTCATTGCAGTGTTCGCAACTTTCCCAAAACAAAATTTTTCAAAGTGAAACATCAGGGTGGGGAAACAACACTACTGCTCATGGGAATGGCTGGTACAACCGTGGGATGCTCAGTCATGTAGATGCCCACTGAGAGCTACCCAGGTGCCTGGGGAAAAGTCAGGGAAGAGGTGGAGTCAGAAAGGCAAGATGCTGGAAAGCGGGCACAGTGCAGTCCCGTTTCGGTAAAGTGACCGACTAACTAATCCTACAACGGGTGTGTGTATAAGGTTAATACGATGACAAGGGAAAAAACTCAGATGACACTTGCCACGCTGTTATTCTAAGTCAGGGGTCCCCAACCTCCAAGATCTAATGCCAGATGATCTGAGGTGGAGCCGATGTAAGAAAAACAGGAATAAAGTGCACAATAAACGTAATGCGTCAAATCATCTCAAAACCATCCCCCTTACACCTGGGTCCCTGGAAAAAAATACCTTCCAGGAAACCAGTCCCTGCTG
The DNA here is from genome assembly GCA_006410675.1 of Oreotragus oreotragus. Classification (NCBI taxonomy): domain Eukaryota; kingdom Metazoa; phylum Chordata; class Mammalia; order Artiodactyla; family Bovidae; genus Oreotragus; species Oreotragus oreotragus. The sequence continues at coordinate 160,291 of SJYX01011351.1, forward strand.
CAAAAAGGCTGGGACCACTGTTCTAAGCACTTTACATGTGCCCACTCCCCCCGTCTTCATAAGAGCCCTGTATAGGAGATACTTTCTTTCATTAATTCCATTTTATGGAGGAGGAAATAAGGCACAGAGAGGTTAAGTCACTTGTCCAAAGACATACAGCTAAGAAAGGGCAGAACCAGGATTTGAACCCAGGCTGCCTGGCTCCAAAGTCTTCGCTCTTAGGTAAACCTAGCTCCTGGATGCCAAAACTCTGGCCAGACCCTAGAGAGAATCCTGGGGGTTTGAGAAGCCATGCCTGACCTTGATGGTGACATGTCAACACTGCCTTCCATCTCTCCCTGTTCCAGTCTGTCCCATGCTTCTCACTCAGGTGGAAGGGTCTCACGTGGGCACACAGGGCACTCTCTGTGCACAAGGGGATGCTCCAGAGACCCTTGGGGCCTGGTTTGTCCAGGGGGGTCACTCCCACACCAACCTTCTCACTGTCCTAGGTGAAGAAGGGTATGTCCTAGGGTTTGAGACAAGGATCAACAAGGCTGTCAGGAGTTCATCTGGGGGCTGTCGATGACAGGTGTGCTGGTTCACTGCAGAATATACCTGTTGGCTACAATGATTCCTGGTCAACTCCTCTGCATCTGTACCTGGGCAAGTTCTGATGAAGGTGAGAAACTTGGCTTATCTCTCTTCCACGCCACCTCCTCCAGTGCACACCAAGGGCGGCTCCCACCCGGGAAAGACAAAGCCTGCACTCTGGCACACCCCAGCCCTGACACTTCTCCCAGGTTACAACAAACACCTCCCCCCAATCCTGCTTCCAGGTGGTGGGTGGCTGGGTGGGCAGAGAGGGATCCCGGGAACTTTCTACCTGAAAAACATTAGCTCATGACTTGCTTTCACAACTGTTTGGCTTCTCCCAAGCCCTGCTCCCCCAGCCCATCTGACCTTTGCCCACTTTTCCTGCCCACTTGACAACAGTGTTCCCTGACAGTGTTAGTCGCTCAGTCGTGGCCGACTCTTTGTGACCCCATGNGAACTTTCTACCTGAAAAACATTAGCTCATGACTTGCTTTCACAACTGTTTGGCTTCTCCCAAGCCCTGCTCCCCCAGCCCATCTGACCTTTGCCCACTTTTCCTGCCCACTTGACAACAGTGTTCCCTGACAGTGTTAGTCGCTCAGTCGTGGCCGACTCTTTGTGACCCCATGGACTGCAGCCCACCAGGCTTCTCTGTCCATGAGATTTTCCAGGCAAGGATATTGGAGTGGGTTGCTATTTCCTCCTCCAGGGGATCGTCCCAACCCAGGGATCGAACCTGGGTTTCCTGCACTGCTGGCAGATACTCACTGCTAATTTGTTCTCTGGCCTTACTTAAATCCTTGCTCCCTCTGGGTTTTTGTTTCCTCAAAGAATAAAAGGTGGAACTGAGTGCCAGATCTAACAATCTGAGTTTATGAAACATTCCCTGACAGAAACAATTAGCTGATCAGTTACCACCCTCTCAAGCAGTTCAAGGTAGGGACAAAGAAAATAATCTCTAACACTACAATAGGCAGAGGCAGTCAGAGGCAGTGAGATGAAGCGAGAAAGCTATTCTGGAGAAAAGCACCCATCAATCATTTCTGCAGCCTGTCATCCTTTCCTCCTTCTCCGAACAGTCCTTTCCACTCTTTTCCTTTAGGGCACCACCCACCCCACCTCAGGCTCCCTGCTTCAGGGGGGAAAAAGACCTCCCTCTTCAACTCCAAGGATGAGCACCCAATCCAAGCTTGACCCATCAGAGCAGTCCCTTTCTCAAGCTACAGTGGTTGGCTCAGGGATAAGCATACGAGACAAGCCCTGACATTCCGAGCCCATGAGCCTTCATGCTACAACTTTACCCAGCCACTGGGAAAATTCCCTAATTACCTCTGAAGGCCCCTCCATAAAGTTCCCTTTGGAGACCCACGGGGAAATTAAAAGCAACCAGTTTCTCCCCCACGTGGCGCAGGTGCCCATCTGAGCCGTAGGTTTAAAAACGAATGTTTAACTCTTGGATTGCATTCAGGCTGGACCCCTTACAGGACCCACGGGAGAAACAACAGGGCCACAGGAAGCTCCCTCCCCACCCTCTCTCCTGTCTCTTATACACATCTAGATGTGTATAAGAGACAGCAATAAACTGTGGAAAATTCTGAAAGAGATGGGAATCCCAGACCTCCTGATCTGCCTCTTGAGAAACCTATATGAAGGTCAGGAAGCAGCAGTTAGAACTGGACATGGAACAACAGACTGGTTCCAAATAGGAAAAGGAATATGTCAAGGCTATATATTGTCACCCTGCTTATTTAACTTCTATGCAGAGTACATCGTAAGAAACGCTGGGCTGGAAGAAGCACAAGCTGGAATCAAGATTGCCGGGAGAAATATCAGTAACCTCAGATATGCAGATGACGCCACCCTCATGGCAGAAAGTGAAGAGAAACTCAAAAGCCTCTTGATGAAAGTGAAAGAGGAGAGCGAAAAAGTTGGCTTAAAGCTCAACATTCAGAAAACAAAGATCATGGCATCTGATCCCATCACTTCATGGCAAATAGATGGGGAAACAGTGGAAACAGTGTCAGAGTTTATTTTTTTGGATTCCAAAATCACTGCAGATGGTGATTGCAGCTATGAAATTAAAAGACTCTTACTCCTTAGAAGGAAAGTTATGACCAACCTAGATAGCTTATTCAAAAGCAGAGACATTACTTTTCCAACAAAGGTCCATCTAGTCAAGGCTATTTCCCATGGTCATGTATGGATGTGAGAGTTGGACTGTGAAGAAAGCTGAGCGCCGAAGAATTGATGCTTTTGAACTGTGATGCTGGGAGAAGACTCTTGAGAGTCCCTTGGACTGAAAGGAGATCCAGCCAATTCATTCTAAAGGAGATCAGTCCTGGGTGTTATTTGGAAGGAATGAATGATGCTAAAGCTGAAACTCCAGTACTTTGGCCACCTCATGCAAAGAGTTGACTCATTGGAAAAGACTCTGATGCTGGGAGGGATTTAGGGGCAGGAGGAGAAGGGGACAACAGAGGATGAGATGGCTGGATGGCATCACTGACTCGATGGACGTGATTCTGAGTGAACTCCGGGAGTTGGTGATGGACAGGGAGGCCTGGTGTGCTGTGATTCATGAGGTCACAGAGTCAGACACGACTGAGCGACTGAACTGAACTGAACTGAGGGATTATAAATGGTGGAAGATGCTTTTTAGTATTTTCTTTATCTTAAAATCCATAAGAAAAACATCATTAATTTCATCAATATGTCACATCAGTTCAATTTATAAAATACTTATTCATTCATTTCTGTGCTTAGTTTTAAAGGGAATGTGGATGTCTCCAAATGTTGATGAGTATACTTGTTTACTGGGATCCCTAGGTTAACCATGGATTTGATAGAAGGTGGTTTGAATTTCCTCCAGGGATTTCTGGGCCAGGCACAGTAGCTTCAGTACAGCTGGTCTACTCCATGCGTGACTGAATGGTTATGTATGTATGACTCATATACCAATGCTGTTATGATGTGTGGTGGCCCTCTTGGCCATTTATGAAGTAGTTGTTTATGAAGAAGAATATTGTTAGGGTGAAAGTTGTTGAATTGAATTTAGTTGCAGGAATGGGAATAAAAGATATTTCCATATCTTGCATTTTTGCTGTTATTGAAACTCAGTTCATCAAATGTTTCTTTGTTTTGAATGTCTTAGTTATAATAAGTGACTTTTCCTTTTTATCTTACCCTTTCCATTTCTCTCCTAAGTTTCTGTGACTACATGGCAAATGTAGATGTATACTGTTGCTGAATTCTTTGTTTTCTATTGTGTTAAAGCTGTTGAATCCATTACCAACTTTGAAAAAACTGTCATCTCATCTGTTTACAGAGTTGATGAAGTTAGGCGACACATTATCAGGCACTTTGCTACAAAGTGTGAATAATGAGTTGCCGTTTTCCATTGCTTCTTTTTAACTTCTAAGTTTATATGACTTATAAAACTATTTATGTCTTATAAACTGTCCTTTCTTGTGATGATACTTCTAAAACTTGTCTTGAGGAAAACGTTAAATTTTGTTACTGCTTTTAAGAAAGGCTCCAAGTGAAAATTGTTTATTCTTTTCCTGATAATACTTTTCCGTTTTTATAATAGTAATAAAATCAAGTAGACTATAAAGTAGAAATATCTCATAAATTGTTAATTACAAGCTTCCCTTTGATACATGTTTCCTTAATGGGCTGTGTTCTCTTAATCTGAATAAAACAAATGATATTTTTGGAAAGCTATACTAAGTTATCTATAAATAGAACTAACAGACTTTTTTAACAACACTTCATATGGTCACTTACATCTTACAATAACAGTCTGTGTTTTCATGAAGGGAATAAGGCTCATTGATGACATTTTCTCCAACAAAAATGTGGTTACATAGCTTTATCTCTACATAGAATAACTGAAGAAGTAGAGCAGCTTCTGGTTTATATCACATAACTATGTTGTAGTTAGCATTCTGTATCTTTCTTAGGCGGTTTTACTTATAGGTGCCAAATAGGCCAAGGATTATCATACTTGTTCATAACCCGTTACATAATTTATTTTTCTACAGGAAAATACACCCTTATGCAAACACACAGCTTTTAACATTCTTAATTCCATTCTGTTCTTGTAAAATCATTTTGTTTATCAGCCAGCAAATATTTATTGACAACCCACTGGGTGCTCTGGCTTAGCTAACTTTGTGGATAAATAAAGCATTTCTTCCTCTCATAGAATTTAAAAGACAGTGGGGAGCTAGACATGTGAAAATGCTTGTGAATAGCAGTGTAAATGATGATGAGTGTAAAATGCCATAAAGGGACAATACATGAAAGACCTAAAGTATTCTAGAGAGTTAGTGAAAGGTTTTTGAGGATGTGATGTTTAAGCTGAGAGGTGAACGATGAGTGATTATTGGTCAGCAGAGAAGGGGGTGCCATCCCAGATAGAGGAAACACTGTATTAAAATGCCTGTTACAGAAACGGAGGGAAATCCAACGCCACTAAAACCCAGTGAGCAAGATGGAGAGCAGCATGCGATGAATTTACTTAGCCAGATGGGGGCCAAATCATGCAGGGCCTTACAGACCATGTTGAACACAATTGGATTTTATTCCGGGGACAACTGCAAGAGCGAAAAAGGTTTTTAAGCCGGAGAGTGACAGTGTTGTTAGTTGCTGTCGTGGCCGACTCTTTGCGACCCCATGGACTGCAGCCCACCAGGCTTCTCTGTCCATGAGATTTTCCAGGCAAGGATACTGGAGTGGGTTGCCATCTCCTTCTCCAGGGGATCTTCCCAACCCAGGGATCGAACCTGGGTTTCCTGCACTGCAGGCAGATACTCACTGCTAATTTGCTCTCTGGCCTTACTTAAATCCTTGCTCCCTCTGGGTTTTTGTTTCCTCAAAGAATAAAAGGTGGAACTGAGTGCTAGATCTAACAATCTGAGTTTATGAAACATTCCCGGACAGAAACAATTAGCTGATCAGTTTCCACCCTCTCAAGCAGTTCAAGGTAGGGACAAAGAAAATAATCTCTAACACTACAATAGGCAGAGGCAGTGAGAGGCAGTGGGATGAAGTGAGAAAGATATTCTGGAGAAAAGCACCCATCAATCATTTCTGCTGCCTGTCATCCTTTCCTCCTCTGAACAGTCCTTCCCACCTTTTTCCTTTAGGGCACCACCCACCCCACCTCAGTCTCTCTGCTTTAGGGGGAAAAAGACCTCCCTCTCCAACTCCAAGGATGGGCATCCAATCCCAGCTTGACCAATCAGAGCAGTCCCTTTCTCAAGCTACAGTGGTTGGCTCAGGGATAAGCATAGGAGACAAGCCCTGACAATCGGAGCCCATGAGCCTTCATACTACAACTTTACCCAGCCACTGGGAAAATTCCCTAATTACCTCTGAAGGCCCCTCCATAAAGTTCCCTTTGGAGACCCACGGGGAAATTAAAAGCAACCAGTTTCTCCCCCACGTGGCGTAGGTGCCCATCTGAGCCCTAGGTTTAAAAATGAATGTTTAACTCTTGGATTGCATTCAGGCTGGATCCCTTACAGGACCCACGGGAGAAACAACAGGGCCACAGGAAGCTCCCTCCCCACCCTCTCTCTGCACCCTCCAGGCCAATACTAACCCAGTCGCCTTGTGGTTTATTGAGTGCGGGTAAATGATTTTGCATGGTTGAGACGACATGAGATCCTATATGTACAGAGGAAGTACGTATCACCAGCAAACTGGACCTGGGTCTCCCAACTCCAGCCGGACGCCATTTATGCCCATGAGGACAAGAAATGTGAACAATTCCACTTTAATGATGAACCAGGCCTCAATGCAGTGGGAGGGAAATACCACCCCTCCCCCAATCCAGGCCACCCAGCTGAAGTCAAGATGCCAGCAGGAGGATCCCTTCTTCCTCTGAGAGGCAGAGTGAGGTGGCTTCAGGCCAGCCTCCACACCTCCCTGGGTCCCTGGGCCAACACAGATGCTGTTTCTTTACCTACCACTCCCAGATGGCCCCAAGGACAACTTTCATAAACTGGTGTCCCTTTGAACTGGGGCAGAGGAGGAATCAATCAGAAGACACCAACGCTCAGCCAGGAAAAACACCCAGTCACTGGAGTCAGAGAGTTATCTCTGGAGCAGACAGGACTTGTTGAGGTTCAGGTTCTGAATCCATGAACACACCACAAAGACCAGGCTCCCAGGTCCTCTCTGGTGCGGGAGATAGGAGGGGAAGGAGGGGAAAAGCCAGCATTGAAGCCAAAGAGTCTGCCTTCCAAATCCATGAATTTGAAGATCCTGATTGGACTCCTCTCACTGCCTCAGCCTGAGGTCCCTTCCCAGCCAGGTCTCTGCCCTAGATCAGGGTTCCCAACCACAGGATACAGTCATGAACAAGACAGAGAAGGCCTCTGCCTCGGGGAACCTCAACCAAGTGAACAGTATCATTCCGGAATGGTGACAGCTTAGAAGATAATAACATGGAATGCTTATAACACAGATAGGGTAGGTTCATAGGGTGAGGAGCGGGGGAAGAAAGGGGTAATCGTCAAGAGTATCATTTGAGCTTAAATATGAAAAGAATCCAGCATAAAAGTCAGGAGGAAAAAGGCTTCTGAGGAGAAGGAACGGTCTGTGCAAAGGCTCTGAGGCAGGAAAGAACATCTGTGCATGGGAGGAAAAGAAAAGCTCATGAGGCAAATTCTTTGGTTGTCCAGTGGTTAGGACTCCATGCTTTCACTGCCTAGAATCCCTGGTCGGGGAACTAAGATCCTGCAAGCTGCATGGTGTAACGAAAAACAGAAAACAAGAAGAAGAAGAAAAGTCTGTGAGGCTACAACAGAATAAAGTGCAGGGAGTGGAGGCAGGAAAGGGGCTCACAGGCCATGAGGAGCAGATGGGTTTCATAGCACACCCAAGAAGGTTTTAATCCATATTGTGAAATGATGCAATTTACATTATTTTTAAGAGCATAGGGGGACTTCCCTGGGTTTACATTAAAATGAATTACTCTAGCATATGCGACTTAGCAGCAGCAGCATCTCTATGGAATAAATTGAATGAGTGGAGGTTGAGATGGTTGTAACCACTATTCCAAGAATTTTATGAGTGCCTTTCATTCTGTTAGGTCAGTGATTCTTTTTTTCTGCTTGTAGGATTTTCATATATGGAACACTCCCATCAGTAACACTACTCATCATTTGTAGTAAATCTAATCTCCATCCATATGCTACCCACACCAGGTGAGAATCACTGAGCTAGTCCAGCCCTTATCTAATTTTACTGATAGGAAAATTGATGTTGAGAGAAGTGATTTAGCCAAGGTCACACAGATAGTTAGCCACTGGTAGAGCAAGCACTTCAGGTGGCCATTGAGAAAATCTTCCAGAGCCCTTTTCACAAAATTTCTGTTAGATTTACGAAATTAGCATCATCAGTTAGAATGTATTTACTATGTACTGTGGATTGGCTATTAGAAAGTATTAAATATACGTAGCAAACTCTCTGATGTAAAGATCCAGTATGAAACTGATTCGCAGCAGCAGGTTTCAGAGTATGATCCAGGGACCTGGGGAGGTCTCTGAGATCTTTTTTGCTGCTTTACAAGGTCAAAACTATTTTCATCAAAATAGTAACTCATGAAAAATAGCTTTTTTTTTTTTTTAACTGTGTTGACATTTGCACTGATGACACCAAAGTGGTGGAGGTAAAGACCCTGGTATCTTGGCCTTAGTCAATGGTATCAAACTGCAGGAGTGTAATTATTTTATCTACTGCCACATAGTTACAATTTTCTTTTAATGCCAGTTTTCTTTTAGGATGTATTTGATGAAGCAGCAGAAATCATTAGGTTTGTTAGATTTTAACCCTTGAGTACATGTCTGTACTGTTCTGTATGACAACATGGAATGGCATATAAAGCACTTCTGCTGCATACCAAAACATGATGGCTGTCTGAAGGAAAAGCACTTGAATGGTTATGTTGTGAGCCAATTTTTTTTTCATGGAACATTATTTTTACTTGTAAGAACTATCAGCAGACAAATTATGATTATTCAGACTAGATACTTGTAAGACATTTTACTTTAAAAAATGAACAGTCACTGTCATTTTAACAAAAACAGTTGGCAGGTTCATGTCCCATGAGGAAATTTGAGTTTTCGGGTAAAATATTTGTTGTTCAGTCATGTCCAACTCATTGCAACCCTAGGGACCGCAGCACACCAGGCTCCCCTGTCCTTCACTGTCTCTCGGAGTTTGCACAGAATCATGTCCATTGAGTCGATGATTCCATCCAACCAACTCATCCTCTGTCGCCCCCTTCTCCTCCTGTTCTCAATCTTTCCCAGCATCAAGGTCTTTTACAGTACAGTGAGTTGGCTCTTCAAAGTATTAGAGTTTCAGCTTCAGCATCAGTCATTCCAGTGAATATTCAGGGTTGATATCGTTTAGGATTTACCGGTTTGATGTCCTTGCTGTTCAAGGGACGCTAAAGAGTCTTCTCCAGCACAGTTGTTTAATGAAACATATCAACATTTTGAAGATTTGCATAGCTCAGTGACCAACACTTTTCAAGTGACCAGTGTGTGATGTTACAGAAAGGATCTCTGCAAAGTTTAAGGTAAACCTGTAGATTTTAATATGAGTACATAAAGTGTATGATTCCAGCTTCCACATTGCAACTAACTTAAAGAAACTACCATAGGTTGAATTTTAGTGCAGTATTGAAGCACGTCAACAACTATCTGAAAAGGCTATTAAAACACTCCTTTTCTCCCCACTGCATACCTCTGTGATGGATATCCTTTCATGTGGTTTAACAAGAATAACATATTGTAACAGATTGAATACAGAGGTACTAAGTACTGTCCTCTACTAAGCCACACTTCAAAGTGATTTGTAAAATGTAGAACAGTGCTAAATTCTTACTATTTTTGTTTGCTTTGGAAAATAATTGTTATATTTTCATGAGACATTTTTGTTTATATTTTTATGAAGACATACTGACCTGCCTCTTGAGAAACCTATATGAAGGTCAGGAAGCAACTGTTAGAACTGGACATGGAACAACAGACTGGTTCCAAATAGGAAAAGGAGTACATCAAGGCTGTATGTTGTCACCCTTCTTATTTAACTTCTATGCAGGGTACATCATGAGAAGAAACGCTGGACTGGAGGAAGCACAAGCTGGAATCAAGATTGCCGGGAGAAATATCAATAACCTCAGATATGCAGATAACACCACCCTTATGGCAGAAAGTGAAGAGGAACTAAAAAGCCTCTTGATGAAAGTGAAAGAGGAGAGTGAAAAAAGTAGGCTTAAAGCTCAACATTCAGAAAATGAAGATCATGACATCCGGTCCCATCACTTCATGGCAAATAGATGGGAAAACACTGGAAACAGTGTCAGACTTTGTTTTTCTGGGCTCTAAAATCACTGCAGATGCTGACTGCAGCCATGAAATTAAAAGACTCTTATTCCTTGGAAGGAAAGTTATGATCAACCTAGTTAGCATATTCAAAAGCAGAGACATTACTTTTCCAACAAAGGTCCGTCTAGTCAAGGCTATGGTTTTTCCAGTGGTCATGTATGGATGTGAGAGTTGGACTATAAGGAAAGCGAGTGCCGAAGAATTGATGCTTTTGAACTGTGATGCTGGAGAAGACTCTTGAGAGTCCCTTGGACTGCAAGGAGATCCAACCAGAACATTCTAAAGGAGATCAGTCCTGGGTGTTTATTGGAAGGACTGATGCTGAGGCTGAAACTCCAATACTTTGGCCACCTCATGTGAAGAGTTGACTCATTTGAAAAGACTCTGATGCTGGGAGGGATTGGGAGCAGGAGGAGAAGGGGACAACAGAGGATGAGATGGCTGGATGGCATCACTGACTCGATGCACATGAGTTTGAGTGAACCCTGGGAGTTGGTGATGGACAGGGAGGCCTGGTGTCCTGCGATTCATGGGGTCGCAAAGAGTTGGACACAACTGAGCGACTGAACTGAACTGAACGACATACTAATACATGAGTATGTTAATATTCTTGGCCAGGCAGCTTGTGGGATCTCAGTTTCCCAGTCACAGATTGAACCCAGGCCATGCCAGTAAAAGCTTTGAATTAGAAACTCTCCAAGTTTGTTAATGTTCTTAATTGAGTCAATAAATATTTTAAAATTTTGTGCTGTTGTGATAAAGCTACAAGCTTTACCCAAGGTGAAGCCTTGGGTATGTGTGAACATTTTAGTGTCTATTACTGTATTTTGCTAAATTGCCATCCATGTCAGCTTTTAAAGATTTGTCATAATACTTAATTCTACTTAATTCACAAGTAGTTTAATTCTACTTGTGACATGCAATAAAAAGTTCTGTGTTTACTATATTTCTTTAAAATATGTAACTCAGCATTTTTAGCAGCTCATATTCTCCAATGAATACAGTCTAGCGAGGTTAGTATATAAGCATTGGCAGAGAAAACTATATGTATCTTCAAAGCTCTGTGTTTTTCCATGTCACCCAGAGAATTTGCAAGATACATATTTGTACAATTTTGTAGTTCTGTTACAAGTTTTAAATGTAATATATGGAAAGCGTAGTTCTTGGCACATAGTTGGTGCTCAGTACAAGTTTACTTCTATTTTGGGCTTTTTATTTTCTTCAACCAAATGTGTTTAAAATATACAAGGCCAAGTTTGCTGTTACTGTAATGCAAAGCTTGGACCATAAATTAATTTACCATCTGTCATCTACTACCTGTGAGAGCTTGAGCAACATACTTGCCCTTCTTGGAGCAGTGTCTCTATGTGTAAAATTAAAGTTTAGACAACCTTGATTTAATTCTGTCCTTTCAAGAAAAACTTGTTATCCTTGTGAAGAACAATTCTAAAACTAAATTACAGAGAAGTGAGCCACTACTAAATAGACTTTGATTAGGAAAGAGGAGCGAAAGCAGTGGATAGTTTTAAGAATAGTTACCAAGAGGACTGTCTCCTTAAAAAAAAAAAAAAAAAAAGACTCTCCTATGAGATGCACAGAGAAGAGGCAAAAAGGGAGTCACACAGCAATGAGACAGATGATACAGATTTGCATTCAGAGGACCTTTTCTCCACAGGCCGGAGCTAAGACGTTTTCTTCAATGAAGATCAGCAACAATGTATTTTAGGAAATAGAACTGCCTTATGACCCAGCA
>SJYX01011351.1:173548-192087 GCA_006410675.1 Oreotragus oreotragus
GAATACATTTGAATCAGTTCTAATGAGGTGGATGAAACTGGAGCCTATTATACAAAGTGAAGTAAGCCAGAAAGAAAAACACCAATATAGTATATACTAACGCATATATATGAAATTTAGAAAGATGATAACGATAACCCTGTATGCTAGACAGCAAAAGAGACACAGATGTATAGAACAGGCTTTTGGACTCTGTGGGAGAGGGAGAGGGTGGGATGATTTGGGAGAATGGCATTGAAACATGTTAATATCATATAATAAATGAATCGCCAGTCCAGGTTTGATCCAGGATACAGGATGCTCAGGGCTGGTGCACTGGGATGACCCAGAGGGATGATACGGGGAGGGAGGTGGGAGGGGGGTTCAGGATGGGGAACATGTGTATACCCGTGGCAGATTCATGTTGATGTGTGGCAAAACCAATACAATATTGTAAAGTAATTAGCCTCCAATTAAATAAATTTAAATTTTAAAAAATGTATTTGATATCTGTTGCTGTGGGTTAGACCCTGCATTAAGCATCATGCTTTGAGCTAAATGTACAGAGATGAATACAACATGGTCCTTACTCTCCAGGGCGCTTCCCAGTCTCCTGGGGTCATTGGGCACCCATCACACTGGCAGCAAGGATATGGGAGTGGGTCATTCTGGATTGTTTCTTCAGAGGAACATGAAGTCCTGTTTGCCAGGAGACATGGATCCCATAATGGAAGACCATAGTTTTCCTGTAGTTACTTTTCAGCCTGGGAGTTAGTTCAGACACATAGGGAGGAGAAAGTTCTTTCCCAGGTAGGATGGTGCTTGTCTTCAGTAAGTCTTAGTATCAGTTATGGGATCACTTCCTATTTCAAAATAGCCTCAACCCCTGCTTTTATGAAAGCTACTTCAAAGTAACAAAGTAAACCTCAAGAGTCTTAGGTGTTTCTTTATATGTGTAACGGGCAAAGAGCTTTATATACTCTGTCTCACTTAATCCTTACAGCGTTGGCTTGAAGAAGGAAGTGACTTTCTAGATCACACATCTGTTTGGGGTGGAGTAGGGATTGGAACTCATGTCTGGCTCCACTATATCACATCTCTTGCTAGCTTTAGTTATTTTAAGTCCATGATCATCTGTATCCTTTTTGCTGTATCTTCCTTCAGAATAAAATGGTTGCATGTCAAGCTGATCCTGGCGGTGATGCAGTGTTTTCCAAGCTCTGTGAGACCTCTGTTGTGTCATGACCAGCCTTTTTTTACAAAAGTAAATCAAATAGAAATTGTTATACTGTATACTGTTTCTTGAAATGTTTGTTTCAGTTGTGGGTGTTGGAGGGTGAGTGGGCATGTGCATGTGCCGGGCCCTAGAATGTAATGTATTTCCTTCTGTATTTCCAGAAAGTCACTGTCTGTTAGTATAGGACATGATCATAGCTTCACTGTTGTGTCTTTTCTCCAGTCTTTGGAAATATTTCATATTCCTTCTAGTTACAAGGCAATGAAATGAAATGTAGTTCTCAACTTGGACCCTGGAGCCAGACTCTGCAGGTTTTATTCCAAACTCTGCCATGTACAGTGACATTTAGCAAGTTATTTCTTGTCTCTGTGCCTCTGTTTTGTCTTCTGTGAAATGGGGTTGTGTGAGCATTTGATGAATCTATATACCTGAAGAGCTTAGGGTAATGTTCCTTTCAAAGTAGCACTCTGTAAGTTATTTGCTGTTATTGTTGTGGTTAATGTTGTTGAAATGTTTATATCTCTCTCAATGGGATTACGGAAATAATGATTTAGCAACAGCTCTCCATAGCAGATGGGCTTCCCTTGTGGCTCAGCTGGTAAAGAGTCCGCCAGGAATGCAGGAGACCTGAGTTCGATCCCTGAGCTGGGAAGATCCTCTGGAGAAGGGAAAGGCTACCCACTCCAGTATTCTGGCCTGGAGAATTCTATGGACTGNTAGCAACAGCTCTCCATAGCAGATGGGCTTCCCTTGTGGCTCAGCTGGTAAAGAGTCCGCCAGGAATGCAGGAGACCTGAGTTCGATCCCTGAGCTGGGAAGATCCTCTGGAGAAGGGAAAGGCTACCCACTCCAGTATTCTGGCCTGGAGAATTCTATGGACTGTATAGTCCATGGGGTTGCAAAGAGTCGGACACGACTGAGCGACTTTCACTTTCACTTTTCACAGCAGATAGTTGATTCAGTTGATTGTATTTAGTTAAGTTATTTCACATTTTTCATGTGTTGCAAAAATGATAACTCTACCATTGTTTTAGTGCAGTGCTACTTTTGTTTATACACTTAGATTGTTTTTATTTAGCCAACACTGCCAAAGATAGCTACTAGATCATGTACCTGTTTCAGAGTTATTGTGGAAAATAGTGACCATGACTTTACCAGGTCTTGGCCTGTGAAAACCTGGCTGTCTTTACAGGCTGATTTTATACTGGTCACAGTCCAGCATTGCTGACTCATAAAATGCATGTTTATGCCCTGGCCCACTGTATTCAGTTCTTCAGTTCAATCGCTCAGTTGTGTCCAACTGTTTGCGACCCCATGAACTGCAGCACACCAGGCCTCCCTGTGCAACACCAACTCCTGGAGTTCACCCAAACCCATGTCCCATCTAGTCGTTGATGCCATCCAACCATCTCATCCTCTGTCGTCCCCTTCTCCTCCTGCCCCCAATCTTTCCCAGCAACAGGGTCTTTTCAAATGAGTCTGCTCTTCGCAGCAGGTGGCCAAAGTATTGGAGTTTCAGCTTCAACATCCGTCCTTCCAATGAACACCCAGGACTGATCTCCTTTAGGATGGACTGGTTGGATCTCCTTGCAGTCCAAGGGACTCTCAAGAGTATTCTCCAACACCACAGTTCAAAATCATCACTTCTTCAACGCTCAGCTTTCTTTATAGTCCAACTCTCACATCCACACATGACCACTGGAAAAACCATGGCCTTGACTAGACAGACCTTTGTTGGCAAAGTAATGTCTCTACTTTTGAATATGCTGTCTAGGTTGGTCATAATTTTTTCTAAAATGCATGTTTATGCCATGGCCCACTGCATTATGGAGAGCTAAATAAGTACTATACCTGGGTCCACCCGACTCAGGCTCTGTGGCAAATTGGAGTATGATGTTACCATGATCAGGGAAAGGTTCACCAAGGAAATAATGTTTGAGTTGAGGGTTGACTATTTGAGTTGAAGCCCTCTAGGAAATTTAGTTAAAGGAAAATAATTCCAGCCACCGGTAAGATTTAATACCAAACTCCAAGGCCCAGAAGCCTTCAGATGGTCACAGATAGGGAGCATAAGCAGGAGCAGTGACAGAAGAAGCTCTAGGTTGTCTTCTAGGTTATCAGTTACAGATTTGTATAAAAACTTACTGGAAAAAAGTAAGCTAAGTACATGTTACAGAATTATTTGTATTATTTAAAATTATATTTTTATATAACCAACCTTATAGTGCATAGTTAGCAGCATTTTATTATGGTGATCATTGATAGAATATGTATAGAATTGTGTGCTTTGCCTCTTTGCTTCTTAGCTTCCATTAGCAGGCACCACCTAATGGCAGCTGGTAGAATTGCAGGCAATAAATGCATTGGAAAAATTCATGACTTACTATTTCAAATCCTGTAAGACGACGCTGTGAAAGTACTGCACTCAATATGCCAGCATATTTGGAAAACTCAGCAGTGGCCACAGCACTGGAAAAGGTCAGTTTTCATTCCAATCCCAAAGAAAGACAATGCCAAAGAATGCTCAAACTACTGCACAATTGCACTCATCTCACAGGCTAGTAAAGTAATACTTAAAATTCTCCAAGCCAGGCTTCAGCAATACGTGAACTGTTAACTTCCAGATGTTCAAGCTGGTTTTAGAAAACGCAGAGGAAGCAGAAATAAAATTGCCAACATCTGTTGGATCATGGAAAAAGCAAGAGAGTTCCAGAAAAACATCTATTTCTGCTTTATTGACTATGCCAAAGCCTTTGACTGTGTGGATCACAATAAACTGTGGAAAATTCTGAAAGAGATGGGAATCTCAGACCACCTAACCTGCCTCTTGAGAAATCTGTATGCAGGTCAGGAAGCAACAGTTAAAACTGGACATAGAACAACAGACTGGTTCCAAATAGGAAAACGAGTACGTCAAGGCTGGATGTTGTCACCCTGCTTATTTAACTTGTATGCAGAGTACATCATGAGAAATGCTGGGCTGGAAGAAACACAAGCTGGAATCAAGATCATTGGGAGAAATATCAATAACCTCAGATATGCAGATGGCACCACCCTTTTGGCAAAAAGTGAAGAACTAAAGAGCCTCTTGATGAAAGTGAAAGAGGAGAGTGAAAAAGTTGGCTTTAAGCTCAACATTCTGAAAACTAAGATCATGGCATCCAGTCCTATCACTTCATGGCAGATAGATAGGGAAACAGTGGAAACAGTGTCAGACTTTATTTTTGGGGGCTCCAAAATCACTGCAGATGGTGATTGCAGCCATCAAATTAAAAGACTCTTATTCCTTGGAAGGAAAGTTATGACCAACCTATACAGCATATTGAAAAGCAGAGATATTACTTTGCCAACAAAGGTCTGTCTAGTCAAGGTTATGGTTTTTCCAGTGGTCATGTATGGATGTGAGAGTTGGACTACAAAGAAAGCTGAGCACCAAAGAATTGATGGTTTTGAACTGTGATGCTGGAGAAGACTCTTGAGAGTCCCTTGGACTACAAGGAGATCCAACCAGAACATTCTAAAGGAGATCAGTCCTGGGTGTTTATTGGAAGGACGGATGTTGAAGCTGAAACTCCAATACTTTGGCCACCTCATGCGAAGAGCTGACTCATTTGAAGAGACTCTGATGCTGGGAGGGATTGGGGGCAGGAGAAGAAGGGGACTACAGAGGATGAGATGGTTGGATGTCATCACTGACTCAATGGACATGGGTTTGGGTAAACTCCAGGAGTTGGTGTTGGACAGGGAGGCCTGGTGTGCTGTGGTTCATGGGGTCACAAAGAGTCGGACACGACTTAGCGACTGAACTGAACTAAACTGACCTACCAGGAAAACCCCAGTCTGTTTCACAGGGTAACTTAGTGGTATGAGTTAATCTTTCTTCATAGATCTGTGGGGTGAGCATGTTGTAGAGGATGGGAGTCAACAGCCAGTTGCTTTATATCCAAATTAGTGTTATATTAGGAAGTGTGTATTGTTGGAATGTTACACAGGATTTAATATTTTTACTTTCTTCTTGAAATGGAGTTATATATGAGAAATGAAATCACTGAGGTTTGATTTTTAGATACAACCTGAATAAGCTTCCAAAAGAAAAGATTAGTTAACTCAAATTGACTCTTATCTCCTGCTGCTAAGTTGCTTCAGTCGTGTCTGACTCTGTGTGACCCCATAGACGGCAGCCCACCAGGCTTCCCCATCCCTGGGATTCTCCAGGCAAGAACACTGGAGTGGGTTGCCATTTCCTTCTCCAGTGCATAAAAGTGAAAAATGAAAGTGAAGTCGCTCAGTCGTGTCCGACTCCTAACAACCCCATGGACTGCAGCCTACCAGGCTCCTCCGTCCATGGGCTCTTCCAGGCAAGAGTACTGGAGTGGGTTGCCGTTGCCTTCTCCTGACTCTGTCTGATAGTGCATAATACTTTTAATTGTGGAATGAAATGTATGATTAGCCAGCATGATAAAGAAGTTAGCTGTTGTTTCAAAACAACAGAACTGATGCTTGACATCTTATAAGCTCATTTTAAAAAAAGCTTAACATAATCACTCATGTTAATGACCACCCAAGTAGCTGTTATAATTAATGCTGATGGGCCTTGAAGAGCATTGGCAAAGCACTGACCCTGAAGATCAGCTATGAGTTTACCAAATAAGGGCTGTTTATTCTTCTTAGATAGTTTACGGAGACTAGGGCTTCAGTGAAACACTGTTTTCGTATGAGAGTAATAGCCAGTGTTACTGAATGCTTGCTCTGTGCCAGATGCACTCTTCTAAACACTTCATATGTATTAGCTCATTTAATTCTCTTGCAACAAGACAGGTTGGGCAGTTACAAAGCCTTCTTCCTTTTTTCCTTCTCTTCCTCATCTACTCTTTCTGAGGAATATGAAATCATTGCTTTGTTCTGGAGATGCACTTTGACAGAGACTGAGAGATGCTATAGTCTTAGCGGTAAAAGGAATGGTTTAAAGCTGTAAGAGTGTCAGGCGTGAAAAGTCTTATAACACTGTTATATGTTAACAGTGCCTTTGGTGGTTATATAGTTTCAAATGTTAGGCATCTTCTAAGAAGAATTTTATTTTGGTTTATGCTAATTCTAAGTATTTTATTAAATAAATATATTTCCCTTGAGTAATCCATACATCAGATAATCTACCCCACAAAAGTTGACTATATAATAAAAAATGAATTATTTATATTTTCATTGTGTGAGCATTTAGAGTCCTCTTGGAATTTATTTTGAAATATATATTATATTAATTTGTAATTATAATTTATTTCTTAATAATAATATTTGTAATACAATTCCTACAAGAACTCACATGACCACTGTGTTTCACTCTAAAAATGTCAAATGCATTGGCTCTTCAAGTTTCGTTAATATTAACGTTCTATAAGAGTTTCAGTCATTCTTCAATGGAAAGATAGCCCTTTTGAATGTTAAATTTCAGAAGGATATTAGACATTTAGAAGTATTTACTGTGCTGTAATCTATCTAAATTTTCTGACAGCTTGCAATTTACTTTTTAAAGGTACATGTTGCCATGTTAGTATATGCTGGCTGTAAATTTTTTGTTTTGAACTCAGCATATTTAATGTCTTCCTTTAATTCTTTAATATACCCTTCTTGGTGAAAGTTTATTTCTCTGTTCTTCCTTATGTTATTTATAGAGATAAGTTTAAATTCCTCTGTTGAGAAAAGCAAGTGACTCTGCAACGATCTCATTCTTAAGCTACTAGGCCTAGTTTTGTTGCCCTTTTTCCCCTTATCCCTACTACTACCCTGTCTTTAGCTAGAACGTTAATAATTTGTCTTCCTTTGATACATGGAATTATGTGTATTGTCACCCTGTCTTCAAGCAAGACATTGAGCGTGGATGTGACATCACTTATTCCTCCTCCTTCTCTCTTCCTCTCTCCTTCCTACCCCGCCTTCCCTTTCTTCCCTTGCTCCTCTTCCTTCACATGTCCTCCTCCGCTTTCATCTCTCCACAACAAATATTAATTCAAAGCATACTCTTGTAAAGTCGTATAGAAATACTGACTTATTTGGGTGTTACTTCATTGCTAGAAGTATGCTATTCAGTAGCAGCAGAGAAGACCTTTGGAAAGCCTTGGGAGATTATGGGTTGACTCTCATTACCCTCCAGTAACACTAAGCTCCTTTTGTTTTTCTTACATTAAAATAAACTTTCACTTCTTTCAATTATGTGTTTTGTTTTGCTTTGGCTGATGTACCTCTGTTTCACTGTATTTATTGCTTATGTTCATAACTTCTTCGAAGATAACTTTTTCAATTTTTTTAGTACCTCCCTTTTGATAGCAGAACAAAATTTTGTCATTTTAATTAGCCAATTTAAGCAAAGCTCATTATGGGGAGAATTTAGAACCCAGAAAAGCCATTCATAGTTGAGTGTTGCCAAAGTAGCTTGAATTAGGAGTCTATATAATTCAAGATGGACAGGTACAGACCCTGCATTTATTTTTGATATGATTGTTGTAAAATACTAACATTGTAGTAGTTTGCAGGACCAGATCAGAGTCAGATATTCTTCAGAATCATTATGGATTCAGCACTGCCTTTTGATCAATTATTTTCTTTCTTCTGTATTCAGAGGCATCTCTCTGACTTATTGTGCTATTATGTATTTTCTCTTGGTTAAAGTTATACAGTTTTAATGACAGCTAGGTTATCTGGTTCAGCTCCTTTGGTTAAGATGTGCAGTGTTTAAGCTACAGCTATATCTCCTTCCCTAGAATTCTTGATTGGAAGTCAAATATGAGAGAGTGTCTGGTAAGCTAAATATATGCTGTTGTCTGTCTGTCTATATTAGATTGACACTTTTCTATTTTTTACCTATTCTCTTATTTCAAATCTTCAAAATACATGCCCTTTGACAGAATGTGCAGTTGTATTTCTTAGTTATTTTTTCATTGCTATAGTATTTATTCAAACCAGACTGCAGCATATCTCAAATTTTAAAAATGGACCTGTCTGAGGTCCTTTAATAGTTTGTCATAAAAAAACAGAGACTAGTCCTATATGTTCGTAGTCATTGAGTCTTCCCAAGACATCCCCCTACCCCCACCTCCCCCCCGCCCAGCTATTCATCATTTAGTTTATTATAAGACCAAGGCTTACAGAAGTCAGTCTTAAGGGAAAAAAAAAAAAAATACAGGTCAAAGCAATTTATCTAGTCAGGCAGTGGCTTTAGCTGAGTCAGCCATGTGGTATATTCGTATCCTTGATTGGCAGGCTCATGCTGTGTTCACTGTTACTGTATCAACCTCATACTTCCTTTAATTTCATGAGGCAAGTAGTCTATTATACATACCTTTGGGGAGATCTACTAAGCAGGATGGCTATGATTGACAGCTACAGACTTAACCATGTCTCACCTCATTGGTATTACAGAAAGACCATTAGGAAGTACAGTCTGTTGTACCATCCACTTAAGTGTTTTCTAATTATTTTCAACTCTGTTTTAGTATCTCTTTGATATTGCTTTAAGTGCCATGAAAGCAGGAATATTTTGTACTTCTTTTATCTTCCGTAAGCTCTCCCAAAGTTTTAGAAAAACAGAAATAACCAATATAGAGAACAGAGAGATAAAATTATTTTGTTGTGGTGGTTGTTTAGGCACTAAGTCATGTCTGACTCTTTGCGACCCCATGGATTGTAGTCCGCCAGGGTCCTCTGTCCATGGGATTTCCCAGGCAAGAATACTGGAGTGGGTTGCCATTTCTTTATTCAGGGGATCCTCCTGACCCAGAGATTGAAACCACATCTCCTGCACTGACAGGTGGATTCTATACCGCTGTGCCACCAGGGAAGCCCAAGATTTTTTTTGTCCTAAAGATGATCATATTTTTGAATTCTTTTAGAAATAAAGTCTTTTTCACTAATTGACATCATAGAGATGGCATACACAGGGCTAACAAAACAACTATTTAAAGTTGTATAAAATGTTTGTATAAGTTATATAGTCAAAATACATGGTCACAAAAGATAAGGAAGGTTAGCTACCTTGGTTGGACCATGGAGTGACAGTTCTCCAGAATCAGGAAGAATTCATTGTTGGCAGCTGTTATGTTGGCATGGTGCTAAGGCTTGTTTTGTCCCCAACAAGGACAGGATCTACTGTAGGAGGGTCTCGGCAACAGGCCATATCATTATGAGGGTTATTTTTATAAAGCAAGTCTCATTGTATTGGCAGAGCTTAATCCTCTGGTGGGTAGAATTCTTTTTACTATAGTTTATATTATGACATATTGGTGTTTTTAGTAAAAGCTAGAAAAGTTCTCTCTGTATATTTAACATAAAGATAGCATCTGAAGCTGTAAGTGCATTTCCTGTTTACATCTTTAAAAATTGTTTAATGGATTAGTGTGAAAACAGAAAAGAGGACATGGATTTAGAGAGTTAAGACTGAAAGGAACATTGTCAAGGAAGAAAGAGATATTTGAAGGAAATGGATTAGGGCAAGCCCTCTGGATACCCCTTGTACTGTTGGTACCCAAGATACACTTATAGTCCTGGAGTCTGCATATGAATAGATGACACCAAATGCATAATTGAATTTTGTGTGGAAAAGTGGGAGATTTTCTTTGTTTTTTTTTAAAATAATGATATTCTAGAAAAACCAGAAGACGGGTTTGAAACCTGCAAGCTGCTCAGTATAGCTTTGAGGCTCAGTTTCCTCATCAACCATTATGGGGGCATGTTAGATAGTTTTGGAGGAAGCTTAACTGAAGATAGGAAAAAAGTTCCGTTTCCTCTCTTTTAGTGAAATTGTCAGGCTATAATTGGTATGACAATGATATGAGATCTAATGCTAAAATTTATGATATGATAAAGATAGAGTTATCTGTTTTTTCTGCTATATATATATATATATATTTACTTATAACCCTTTACCTTTTTTCACTGGAGTGTTTTCTGAATTAATGGTTTCAGAAGAGATTTTTTTTCTAATGACATTGATATCTTTCTAATTGTGTCTGTTTTATTTCAAAGGCAATTAAGTGCAGCTCATTATTTTATGCATAAACACTTGCAGTAACTCATGTAGTTAACATTTAAATACAAAATAATCTATTTTAGCCTTTTAGAAACAACATCACCACAAAATGAACTGTGCTATGTGACGTTTGTGTGATATGGCAGCAGAGAAGATAATCTTACAGATCTTGCTCTTTCTTGATATACCATTTATGGCAAATTAGCTCTGATATTATGTTATAAGGTAGCAATGAGAAGGAACTGTTAATATAGGTCAAGTTTGGAGGATTTGAAATATCTGCAGAGAGCTTACAAGTTAAGGAAAATTTTATTGTATTCTCAGCACAATTCTGATACTTTCATCTGGATACATAAATGTCTTAAAGTCTAAATAAAAGTTGCAAAGCAGTGTACAGCCTCAACAAATCAGATCTTTTGAGAATCCCTTCTTTCTTCTTTTTGCTGCTACATGCAAGACTGCTTTTGTGTCATTAGTAACTGAGCTGGTGAAATAGCTTAGCTGTTAGGCATATTTTGCTGCAAAAGTCATTCCCTTTTGATCTTAACAAGATGAGCTGTAGTCATTTACCATTTGAGTCTGTTATCTTGTTGAAAGAAGAACCTTGAGTAGATTTATTTTATTGCACATCAGCTTGATGTGTGAAATTACTTATGTTGTCTGTATTTACAACTGTTAATTCCCAGGAAAACAGGTGTCCTTATATTTTGTAGCCCACTGGAATTCAAACCCTTAAAAAAAAAAAAAAAAGGTATTTGTCAGGATGTCAAAATCTTCAATGTTTAGTGTCATTTCTATGATTTGAAGAGTTGTTTAGAAGCCGATGGATATTTAGAGCATCAGAGTAACCCCTTCAGGGAGATAATTTCCTAGGAAATAATAGGCAAAGAAGTTTACAGATAGGAGATTTGGATGTACTCAGTATATTACCCTGAAATAAATAATTATTTTATTTTTAGGAATTCACATAGGTAATAAAAATGTTTAGCATTATTTGTTGTTATGAAAAATGTGTTTTTAGTATGTATTTGAAGAGTTGGGCAACCATTTTTCTAATTTTTGAATATTTTTCACTGCTCCCAAGTGAAGCCCCATAACCACTGGCAGTTACTGTCCCAGTTTCCTGTCCCACAACCTGTGACAACCACTAATCTACTTTTCGTTACTTCTTGACTAAAATGTTGCATTGACATTCTCATAAATAATAGTTTAATACCACTGATCTTTCATATTAGTGATGTTGTGTGATTAAATTCTATATTATTAAATATTTGTAGAAATGTGTTACTAAGGTTTTACTTCCTTTATGTTGTAAACAATAGTTTATCACCATATGTTTTCATTAAGCATAGTAGTACATCATTACCTACTATTATTTAGTAAAATTTTGCTCTGTCTACCTCTTTTTTTGTTTTTATTTTTGCAAATTTGAGATGTGTTTCTTTCCTTCAACCTACAAATTGAGATAAGTAAAATGACCTTGATTGTATTTATCTTTGCTTAGAATACCTTTCTCTCACAGTAAAAAAAAAGTATTTACATAGCAGTTATAATAGAATTTCTGTTTAAAATACTTTAAGATAAACTTTGCATTCTTTTTAGTCTTAGCAACATTCCTTTTTTGCACACAAACAGTTGACATTCTTTACAGATCATACTCATTTCTTCACTCATGCCAAACTCTTGAGGTCCTTACTAAGTATGTGACTTTAGGCACCTGATTGTGTGAACAACTAGTGGATTAATAATCATAAATATGTGCCTATCTCACAACATTAATCTAGTTTTACTTGGCTGAAATTGTGGTTTGATAGGGTAAAGGGAATAGTTTTTGAAGTTGGCAGGTATGATGAGAATTTTGTTCTTGTAGAGATCTGCTTTATAGTTCATCTGGGATTTAGTTCAGCTGAGAACCGTCAGACTCATCCAAAGACTTTTATTGTATAAAACTTCAACATATGTGTGCAGTGAAAAGATGTTCTGAAGTTGATTACATAATAATTCTGAGAAAAAGACCTGTTTTAAGAATGTCACTATAAGACTTCTCTGATTCTTCCTAGGAAGCAATGACAGAACTTGGGTGTGCAAGAGCAAATAATAGTAGTTTACTGAGACTTTTCCTTTGGTAGCTGTTTTGCACTGTCTCTGTAGGAATAAGCAATGGCAAATACCTTCAACAAATGGCTGAGAAACTAGAAGAACCCACAGGCCAACCAAGTACTCCCTTCTTGAATTCATGCCTTAGGTTTCTCCTCTGAGTAGAAAATCAAAAGATCATTTTTTCATTTTTAAATAAATAAGAAGACTTAAACATTGCCACTGTTGAATATTGACAGGAGATGCTTGGAACCTAGTAGATCAACTGGGCAGGTGGAAAATGAGGACATCGTAAAAGTGGGCATCACACTACAACTTTTATTGTGGTACACAAAAATATAACCTAAATCCATGGTCTCAGGAGCATGTTTATATATAGATACACATGTTGGATTTTATAATAGCTCTCAGAGGAAGAATGGGTTTCACTTTACAAAATTTTGTTCTGCCTACAGATTTTTTAGAATAAATGTCTTGTATAACTTGATTCTCTTATGTAAAATTTAAATTATGAAAATCTATGCTATTTAAATATTGTAAAATATGCCCTCATAAGAAATGCTAATATTATAATTAGGGTCTAAAGTTTTGGTTTTATATTAAAGTTTTTTTTCATGCTAAGTTAGCTACACCATGTGTAGCCCCCCAAAGATGCATTTTATCATTGTGTCTCATGCATTTATTTCACTGAGCTTGAACAGCAGTTTTGTCCATGTCTGTAGAAGACTTGTTTCACTGTTCCCGGTTATCATGCCTGGCTTGTGTAATTGGGTAGTCATCAGAAAAGGGGGGTGGATTTTTTTAACCTTTGAAAGTGATATCCTTTTCAGCCTTGGCAGGTCTCAGTGTTCTATCTTTGTCTCTAAAATCCACATCGGAAATGCTAAGAGTTCCCATGCTGGAGTTAGGAGAGGTCGTTGTCAGGAGGATCCTGTAGCACTTTTCAGAAATTGGAGGGTCATCCAGCAAAACTAGGCCACATATTCTAAGGATCAAGTGCACCCAGTAATATCTTTGGATTTGAAGATCTGCATGCTTTCAAGCTTATCTGTAATTTGGTCTGGTTTCTATTTACCTATTCATGGCCAGCGTAGTTTTTGCGGTTGCTGAAAAATACCTTACTGACATCAGTTTGCACATATGAAAGTATTTTTTCATTTTAATCTAATTTTCTTTCTGATAGCTTTCAAAGTTTATGTGAATTTGTCATAGAAACTCCTCATTTATCCCTACCCACCTGATTGCCTGACTCCTTATGGTACTAGAATCTAGTGAATGATATCATCAGTATGTTTAGAGAATTTTATCTCTGCAGGTGTTTAGGAATTCTTCTTCCTGAATTATGTAGGTATATAGTTTTCTCTCTATTAAAAGGATCTGGCTACTTTAATTGAATCCTTTCACTGGTGATACAATGGACTGTTCTATTACTTTCTCAACTCTGTGGATCGCACTCACAGTGAATAAACTGCGCTGCGTTAAAAACACTATTCTCTGGAAGCAATGGAGAATGACACCACAGTGAGTGAGTTACCTAGTATAAATCTTTTAACCTTCATTCTGATTAGGAAAACCCTTTTACAATAAACTTCTCTGCCTTGTAATATACCAAGGGTTATTTAACTCCTTGCTGAATCAAAATCATCACTTTGAATATAATATACTGAACTGTACCAAGCATAGGTAGATATAGGGCCAAATAGTGTATGGGAGGTTGATTGCAAAAAGATGACCTTGATTTTTCTGTCTATTCCCTTGCAGTGTAACTCTGTACAGGTAAAGTTTGTTTTTTTTTTTTTTTCTTGAATCTGGACTGAGCTTGTAGCTTGCTTTGGCTAATGCATGTAGCAGAAGTGATGGTATATCAGTTATGAAGCTTAGCCTCAAGAGACCTTGTGCATTTCTGCCCATGGAACCCTGTCTAGGTGTTAGGAGAATTAACTTGGCCTAGCCTGCAGGATACGTCCCCATCAACCTGTACTCCCTCCAGGAGCCAGCCAACCGCACAATGTATGAGTGAGGCCATTCTGTATAAGCCAGTCTAAGCTAATTTATCAGACATATCAAAATCATGAGAGAGCACAGCCAAGATGGAATTGCCTTCTGACCTGTGGATTTAAGAGCAAGAAATACTGTTTTAAGCCCCTGGATTTGGGGTAGTTTATTATGCAGCAGTGTCTAACTTCTGTGCAATGATTGGTCTTAGAACATGTTTCTTTGGGGGGGAAAAAAACTTCAGATGTAAGCTTGCTTTTTGATCAGCTGTTGCTTTCTTGGAAAATCATCCTGAATGACATGTCTGCAAAATCAGTGAATCAAAGACAAAAGCAGCTCATTTCTGTTGTACCTCCACGTGTTTGTTGAATTGAATTACCATCTTTCGAGTAGTCTTTTTCAGTGTCTTTGCTGTCCTTTTACAATAGTATCTCATATATTATTTGTTCTGTTGACCTTATTAGAAGGGGAACCACAGGAAGTCCTCCGTCATCCTGTACCCACTCTTTAATCTTACGTGTTTTGATGAAATGTGTTAAGGATTTCCTCATCATTTGTTTAGCCATAGCACAAATAGTTTTTGAGCTCTTATGGTATGCACAGGCACTGTGCCAAGGACTCTTGTGAGCTTACAGTCTGGGAAGATAGTGACAAGCAAACATCAAATTAAATTATGGTAGGACAGGAACACCTGTGATAGGAACACATAAAAGGAAGCAGTCGGACAGGTACAGTAAAAGTTGCGCAACCTCACTAATCACCAGGGAAATGCAAATCAAAACCACGGTACAACATCACCTCACACCTGTTAGGATGTCTGTTAGACAAGAGATGACAAATGCTGGCAAGGATGTGGAGCAAAGGGAACCCTTGTGCTCTCTTGGTGGGAATGTAAATTGTAGCCTCTATTGAAAACCTTGTGGAGGTTCCTCCAGAAATTAAAAAAAGGACCGCCGTAGTATCCGACCACTTCTGGTTATAGAGCCAAAGGCAGTGAAATCCCTTAATGTGAAGGATATCTGTACCCCCATGTTCATTGCAGTATTACTCACGAGAGCCAAGGTCTGGAAACTGCGTAAGTGTGTCAACAGATGAATGTATGAAGAAAATGTGAGATAAAAAATATATATCTCATATTTATATTTATAGTTATCACATGTATATCTCATATATATATATATCACATTCATATATACACACAAACACAGTAGACCATTATTCAGCCTTAAAAAGGTAGAAAATCTTGGTATTTGTGACAACATAGATGAACCTGGGAAGACATTGTTAAGTGAAATGAGCCAGACAGAAAAAGACAAATACTGCATGGTATCACTTATATGTGGACTCTAAAAAAAAAGAAAAAGAAATTAAAACAGAGAGTAGAATCGTGGTTGCCAAGGGATATGGGGTAGGAAAAATAGGGAGAGGTTAGTAAAAGGGCATATACTTATAGTTCCAAGATGAATAAAGTCTGAGGATTTAATAATGTATAACATGGTGACTATAGTTGATAATATTATATTGTATAGAACTTGTGTCCTCTCTCTGATACAAACACACACACACTTAATGTGTGGGATGATAATTAATTAACTCTGTGGTGGGAATCTTTTTACAGTGTATATTTGCATCAAAGCATCATATTGTACACTTTAAATTAGTTATATTTGTCAGTTATACCTCAATGAAAAAAGAAGCATAAAACCTATTCAAAAAAGAGAGAAAAAAAAAGAGAAGCAGTTGAGAGACCAGTGGCTCTCTTGAAGAAATGATAAGTTTAGATCTAAAGGGTGAGTGGAAATTCGGGAGAAAATGAGAATAGAAATAGCATTTTATGCATGGGAGATGTATATAGTAAGATGTAAAGGGAAGATAAATGTTTGAATGTGGCTGGAAATATGGACTGTGTAGGGGCTTGTGGCAAGAGTTAAGTCCAGAATGTAATTAGGAACTGTATCACACAAGGTAATCAAGGAAGACCAGAGGCAAGGGGGTCTAGTTAGAAGGATTTACAGTAATTCATGTAAGAGATGATGGGACCATAAATCAGAACAGTTTCTCTGGGATGAAGAGAAGTAAATGAATTGAAGTAAAAGGCAACAGGCACAGGGCATAGCGACTGAATAAATGGTGAGTGTGATGGAGAGAGAGGAGTCAAGGATAACGTCCAAGTTTTTGGCTTGGAGAACGGACCAGCCAGTTCACTGAAGTAAAAGGGCATCACAGGAAGAGCAGGGGTTTTGGGAGAGCTAGTTTCATTTTGAAAGTTTGAAGTCTGAGGTACTTGTGAGACTTTCAAGCCGTATCCAGAGGACAGCGTCGTTTGGCTCTCAGCCTGAGGCCTGAGCTGTTCTCGAGGTGCAGCTTTGAGGGTCCTGGGTGTACAGTAATTGAAAGCCTGGGAGAGGTGACGCAGCCAGACAGGTAGCTTTTCATTTGTGAAGAAAAAGGGCCTAGGACTAAACTGAGGAAATGACACCGTGTAAGAGCCAGAGAGAAGGCTTCACAGACTACCGAGTGAGATTAACCAAGGTACGTGGGAAACACAGAGTGCAGTGTCACAAAACTAGGAGAATGTGTCAAGCATACAAGAATGGTCATGAGGATCAAAAGTTGCTTTGAGATCAACTCAGTTGGTAAAGAATCCGCCCGCAATGCAGAAGACCCGGTTTGATTCCTGGGTTAGGAAGATCCCCCAGAGAAGGGATAGGCTACCCACTCTGCTATTCTTGGGCTTCCCTTGTGGCTCAGCTGGTAAAGAGTCTGCCTGCAATGCGGGAGACCTGGGTTTGATCCCTGGGTTGGGATTCCATGGACTGTATAGTCCATGGGGTTGCAAAGAGTCAGACATGACTGAGTGACTTTCACAAAGTGAGGTCTGAAGAATTGTCCTTTAGGACAGTTGGGAGCATGGCCTTTGTTTCTAAGCACAAGTTGTTCCTTCCATTTAAAATTTTTCATTTTTGTTTGTATTGGAGTTTTATTGAGCTCAGTCTTCTTTCAAGATGTTTCTCAAATTCCCCCTTTTCTGTGAAGTTTCCTCCCAGCTAAATTATTCCCTTGCTATAATTTCACAGCTGGTGTAGTGTATTTGAGCATCCTCAAATTGTGAGTTCATCAGTGTACTTTGCCAGAGATAGTCAGTTCCTGAACTCACCAAATTTGTATTGTTTCTGTTAGGACTGGGGTCTTGTATTACTCATCTTTTTCTTCTTAGCCCTCCTCACAGTGCCTAACAGATACATATTGCTTGGTAAGTGTTTGTGGATTTGTATGCTTGATTTTGAATGTAATCCTAGGCAAAAGCAACATTTAAACAGCCACTTTAAAACCAAAATTTCTAAGTAGTGCTGCCTGTTGGATCAATTTTGTCATACAGTCTTTTCTCTGATAATATGATACAATCGTTCTCTCGAAAAAGCCCCTGGATCCAAAATGGCCTTTCAGGACAATACCAAAATATGTAAGAGTTAGTGTAATAGTCTAATCTTTTTTCTTTCTGTCTTTCTTTTTTGGCCACACCATGTAGCTAGCAGAATCTCAGTTCGCCAAGCCACGGACTGAGCTCAGGCTACTGGCAGTGACATCCAGGAATCCTAACCACTAGGCCACCAAGGAACTCCCTGGAGTAGTCTGTTCTTTCCTAGAGGTGGTAATAAATTTGGTAACTTCTAGTGCGCCTATTTTAAGCCCACGTGTCCACTTGGTATAAGTACATTGAATCATTTCCTGCTGAACAATGAAACTACCCTATGGGTTTACTTCAGAAGAGTATACTGGGGTAATAGTTACTTTTGACTCAGCATGCAACACTTACAATATTTCATATATTTTTATATGCGTGAAACATTTTTGATTATCACTTATAAAATTGGTTCCATCCCTTCTTCCTTCCTTTTGGTAATTTAGGTATATTTAATTTACTGAGATAATTCTTTTCTGTACTTTTTTCGATTTTTTACAGGGATAATAGAGGCTTGACACAATGTCACA
This sequence comes from Oreotragus oreotragus, assembly GCA_006410675.1. Classification (NCBI taxonomy): domain Eukaryota; kingdom Metazoa; phylum Chordata; class Mammalia; order Artiodactyla; family Bovidae; genus Oreotragus; species Oreotragus oreotragus. The sequence continues at coordinate 191,869 of SJYX01011351.1, forward strand.
AATGTGTCCTGTGTCTTGTAAAGGATATTCAGAGCTACAGGAGCAAAAAGGAATGACCTCTGCAATTAAAAAGAAAAATGGCTCAGGAATATTAAGATCTAGTTTTCTGAGTTTCAGTTCAGTTCAGTCTCTCAGTCATGTCTGACTCTTTGCGACCCCATGAATCGCAGCACGCCAGGCCTCCCTGTTCATCACCATGTCCCAGAGTTCACTCAGACT
>SJYX01011351.1:198664-237746 GCA_006410675.1 Oreotragus oreotragus
TCTTGTTTGACCACTTCCAATTTGCCTTGATTCATGGACCTGACATTCCAGGTTCCTATGCAATATTGTTCTTTACAGCATCGAATCTTGCTTCTATCACCAGTCACCTGCACAACTGGGTATTGTTTTTGCTTTGGCTCCATCCCTTCATTCTTTCTGGAGTTATTTCTCCACTGATCTCCAGTAGCATACTGGGCACCTACTGACCTGGGGAGTTCCTCTTTTGGTATCCTATCATTTTGCCTTTTCATACTGCCTTTTCATACTGTTCATGCGGTTCTCAAGGCAAGAATACTGAAGTGGCTTGCCATTCCCTTCTCTAGTGGACCGGGTTCTGTCAGACGTCTCCACCATGATCTGCCAGTCTTGGGTTGCCCCACAGGCATGGCTTGGTTTCATTGAGTTAGACAAGGCTGTGGTCCTAGTGTGATTAGATTGAGTAGTTTTCTGTGAGTATGGTTTCAGTGTGTCTTCCCTCTGATGCCCTCTTGCAACACCTACCATCTTACTTGGGTTTCTCTTACCTTGGGCGTGGGGTATCTCTTCACAGCTGCTCCAGCAAAGCACAGCCGCTGCTCCTTACCTTGGACGAGGGGTATCTCCTTACCGCCACTGTTCCTGACCTTCAACGTGAGATAGCTCCTCTAGGCCCTCCTGCGCCTGTGCAGCCACCCCTCCTCGGGTTGCTCCTCCTGGCCGCCGGCCCTGGCCTGGGGCTCGGGGTGGCTCCTCAGGGTCACCGTCCCCGGCCTCAGTTGCGAGGTGGCTTCTCCCAGCTGCCTCTGACCTCGGACGCGGGGTGTCTCTTCCCGGCCCCCCTGACCTCGCACGCGGGGTGTCTCTTCCCGGCCGCCCCTGACCTTGCACGCAGGGTGTCTCTTCCCGGCCGCCCCTGACCTCGGACACGGGGTGTCTCTTCCCGGCCCCCTGACCTCGGACATGGGGTGTCTCTTCCCGGCCCCCCGACCTCGGACGCGGGGTGTCTCTTCCCGGCCGCCACTGGCGTCAGACGCGTGGTAGCTCCTCCCGGCCGCCGCCCCTGACCTCGGGCACGGGGTAGCTCCTCCCGACCGCCACTGACCTTGGACGCTGAGTAGCTCCTCTTGGCCGCCGCCCGTGACCTCGGACACAGGGTAGCTCTTCTCGGCCGTTCCTGCGCCATCGCAGCCTGGCACTCTAGGCCACTGCCCCTGACCTCGGACGTGGGGTAGCTCCTCTGGGCTAGTGGTTGTTTTATATAAAAAAGAGAAAGGACCAGCTCATGTTAAGCATGGATTTCTAATTCCCAGGAAAAGCCAAATGGAGAAGCCAGTGATAAGAGCTTCAAAAATGACTCATAAATAAGTTGCTGGACTGAAAGATTATGGCCTGTTCCTGAAGTATGTGTAAAATTACATGTAAAGGTCAACTGAGTATCATTAATATGTATTACTGGATTCCAGCTCTAGTAGACAATCCATTCCCTCAGGCGTAAAATGAGATAGTTGAGCAGTGAAGGAGACACATGCTGTGTACGCCTGTGTCATGTAATGGGAATGTGTTACATAGTTGTATCTTTGGTGTTGTGATTATTTGGGTGGGATGAGAAAGACTTGGTGTACCACCAAAAAGGGGCTACTGGGTACATCTAGTCTGTGGGGCCCCTGAGAAGTGGGGCTAGTGAATGCATTTGATCTGGAGGCCCCTGAGAAGTGGGGCTGCTAGATACATCTGATCTGGGGGACCCCTGAGAAGTGGGGCTGCTGGATATATCTGGTCTGGGGGGGCCCCTGAGAAGGTGGTGCCCAGAGACACCTCTGCTGGGCATCATAGCCAGTTTACTCAGTTGGTTGAGCCAGAGTCCTAGGAATTATATTTGATAACTCCCCTTCTTTGAACCCCATTTTCACCAGTTTTGTAGATTCTACCTCTGAAAATCCTTACTGAATCCATTTGCCTCTCTCATTTATCAAATATTATTTGAATGAATGAATGAATGCACTCAGCTGCCCAAGTTCAAATCACTGTTAGCTCTCTCAGGTATAGCGAATTGATTTTGCTGTATGGCAGAAACGAATACAACTTTGTAAAGCAACTATACCTAATAAAATTAATTTAAAAACAAAATAAAAGTCAAAAGTAAAAAAAACAAATCACCATCAGCTCTCAAGAGGTCGTTCACTTCTGTTGTTTTCCCTGTTGCAAACATAGTGATATGTTTTTAAAATCACAAATAAAGTCTAGCTCAAAATGTCTAGGCTTTAGGCTAAGATCTGAAATATTTATCACTTCCTACATGACCCTGCATAACCTGGTCCTGGCTGTCTTTCTATCATCCACAGCAACTGGTTTTCTGGTCGTCTAGTAACTCAAACTCTCTCCCACTCCTTGGCTTTAGCACCTGCTCTTCCCTCTTCCGGGAATGTTCTTCTTTCTAGTATTGTGGTAAACTGTACTTCCTCAGATACACCTTCCCCCATCTAAATTAGATTCCCCTGTTACACTTTTTAAAATCCTAGTGCTATTCTTGCAGAGCACTTGTTATATAGCTGGGAATTATATAAACAGAACTTCAGAGAAAAAGAGTCCAGTTATCTGTTGTCTTTGCTCTGTCCTCGAGGAGCTGTCATTTACCCTGCAGCCTGTTCCAGTTCAGTTTTGATTCCCGCTGCTCCCCTGAAAATGCCCTCTGATTCAGGATGCTCAATGACTGTCATTTTGCCCGATTCACAGGTGGTTCTCTCTCCTCTCCTCATTTGATTTCTCAGCAAACCTCATCACAGTGGACCATTTCCTTCTCGGGACATTCTTCCTTCTTGGTTTTTGTCACTGTTTAATGTGGTCGTCTGGGATGCAGGTGCTGAGATGGAGAGAGGTGTGCCAGAGGCTTGTTGGTCGGAGGGGCTTGCCAGTGGAAGAGTCAAGAGGAAGGGAGCAAGACTGGATAGGTCAGGGCTTCAGAAAGGAAGGAAGGAAGAGGGGAAGAGACAGAATTAGGCAGGGAAAACTTCGGACTGTGGTGTAGATCGAAGAGAGTCCGTGGCAACCCTTCCAGGAACTCTGCAGCAAAGATTCTCATTAGGAGAGACCTGAATTAGGCAGAGTTGGCCTGGCCATGCTACCTGTAGTGTGCTCAGTGATTAGCTGGGGTGACCTGGGAGGAATGTGGCTTTGGCTTAAAGGCTGAGCGGATTCTGAGCCTGTTAACAGCTGGAGGTTGTCAGATAACTGCACTCCTTACAACTGAATGATAAGTGGCTTGTCCCTGGGAGATCCTAGCAGCATACATCCACTGCCACAGAGACACTGTGCATTTCTTCACTATCTCTTCCCTAATCACGTCTTCTCAATAGTCTTTGCTTTTTTGCTTTCTTTGCTCAACACCTCGCAGTTTGATCCTAGATGTTCTCCCTCAATTTATGTCTTTGAATACCACCTCTTTGCTACATTCTGTAGCTTGAGTTCTGCCTTCTCCACCAAACTTTAGGTGCCTAAACTCAACAGCCTTCTGGATAGCTCCTCTTCAGATGTCTGACAGGCACCTCGCTCTTTCTCACCAAGCTAGACCTCTTGATTTTCCTCCCTAGATGTGTACCTCTTCTATTTTCCTCTATTCTGGTAATTACATTTAGTAATTTTAACATTACAACCATCACTGCAAGATGCGAGAGTCATTCCCAGTTTCCCTTTCCTTTACCTTTCTAGTCCTATCTGTTGTACCTCTGAAATATAATTTGTATTTGTCCATTTTTTCTCCCTGTCTTATCCAACTCATCATAATCCCTCATGTGGACACGCAGTGGTCTCTTAACTGGATTTTTTGCTCCCTTTTTGCCTTCACAGAACACTCTAGAATAAAAGCCTTATGAAGGCAAAGGCTTTACTTCTCTTGTTCACTGCTATATCCATGTTGCCCAGAACAGTGTCAGGTAAACAGATGACACTAAATATTTGTTGAATGAAGGAATGAATGAGTGAATGAATGGATAGGTTCTCCACTTGGAATTTTTAAGATAAATCAGATGATGCCCTTTTCCTTCTTAAAATCATCCAGTGGTTTAGCAGTTCAGAATGGAATCCAGACTAGAAGACTGTGCAGGCTGGCCCTTGCCTACTTCACTGACTTTATCTCACGACATACTCTGCTGCAGCCACAGCATCCTTCTCTCCATTCCCTATACCAAGCTCTTGCTCACATGAGGGCCTTTCACCTGTGGTTCTTCTTCATGGTAAGATATAGCTCTTATCACTCAGATCTCAAGTCCAGAAAGATGTAGTCTCTGAGATGCCTTTCCTGGCCAGTGTATGTAACTTAGTAACCGCCTCTGGTCCCCGGTCTCCATCCCAGTTCTGTCACACAGCTATATTTTATTTCTTTATACCACTTAATTCTTCTGTTTAGTTTTTAAACATTATTTTGACATCGGGTATTAGAAAAATTAGGTTCTTTTTAATTTTTAAGGAGTTGCTAGCTAGTCCTTCCTTCTGACCCTGTCTACCAAACAATCCTTTCTCGCCCTCCAGTGTATCTAATGTAAAGCAGCCAAAATAACTGGACCAGAGCCTAGAAAGTGGAGTTTAAATTGTGATCACTTTAAGAAGGCTCTTGGGTGCTATCTGGAACTTTTTTCTGTAACCTTCTGGTCTTTTAGGTTTTCCTCAGAACAGATTTACCCACCTTCCTGAAAAAAAGCATCATTTTTATGTCAGGGTAGAGAGTGCTGAACTAAAGACGGAGAGCTTGGTCCCAAGGTTAGATCTAGAATGCGGACAGGCAACGGGTTATAATGGTCCAGTCCAGGGCACTGGTGACAGTTTGGTGGAAACGAGGGAGCAAATGTGAGGCATGCTCAGAATGAGATTCTTCAGAATGTATCATCTGATACACCTCTCTGTCTTTAGTTCAGCTCTCTCTACCCTGACATAAAAATGACTCTCAAGAGTCTTCTCCAAGATAGTACATTCTGACTTTGACATGCTAAATTCCACATGCTGACAGGACAACCACATGTCTGGTTGGTAGTTGGATATCTAGGATTGGAACCCAGGCAATAGGTGGATATGTGGATAGTAAGCTTAGGACTGAATCTGTCTTACACATGGTAGTGTATATATGCTGATGTTACTTTCTCCGTTTGTCTCACTCTCTCCTTCCCTGACTGTGGCCATGAGTCCATTCTCTATGTCAGTGTCTCCATTCCTTCCCTGCAGATAGGTTCATCAATACCCTTTTTCTAGATTCCATATATATGTGTTAATATACTATATTTGTTTTTCTCTTTCTGACTTAATTCACTCTGTACAACAGGCTCTAGGTTCATCTACCTCACTAGAACTGACTCAAATTCATTCATGGTTTTTTTTTTTTTGCTGAGTAACATTCCATTGCATATATGTCCCACATTTTTTTAATCCATTTAACTGTTAACAGACATCCAGTTTGCTTCCATATCCTGGCTATTGTCAATAGTGCTGCTACGAGCATTGGGGTACATGTGTCTTCTTTTCAGTTATGATTTTCTCAGGTTATAAGCAATAGGGTTTTGTATAGTTCCCTCAGAACCCTGACAAACTCTATTCTTAAAAAAATTTTTTATGTTGTATATAATGTTAAAGGTTACTTTCCATTTATAGTTATTATAAAATATTGGCTATATTCCCTGTGGTGTACAGTGTGTCTCTGAGCATATCTTTCACCCATAGTTTATACCTCCCACTCCCCACCCCGGCCCAACCATGGTGACCACTGGCCTGTTTCCGTAGCTGTGAGTCGGCTCCTTTTCTGCTATATTCGTTAGTTTGCTCTATCTTTTAGATGCCGCATGTGAGTGCTATCGCAGCTTTGGTCTTCGTCTGACTCACTTCACTTAGCATAATGCCTGCCAAGCAGTCCGTCTGTGTTGCTTCAAATGGCAAAATTGTCAAACCCTGACTCTTCAAAGGCAGAGGTCAAATGTGGTTCAGCAGAAGAGATAGGAAAACTTGAGGACAGAGAAGAAGGAACTTCAAGGAAAAGATAGGTGTGTTAAGTGTTGCATGTGACAGCCAGGGAGTTACTGCTGGTCTCACAGAATTTAGTTTCAGAATCGTGGCGGAACCGCGCACCACAGTGAAGTGTAGACCCTGCTTGCTGCAACTAGAGAAAAGTCTGCACAAAAGCAACGAATACCCAGCACAGCCAAAAATAAATTAAAAAAAAAAAAAAAAAGAATAGTGACAGAGACAAGAAAGTGAAATTGAATGAAAAATGTGAACGAGGTGTAGGTGGAGAAGCGAAGAGGCTTGGAGAGGTGGAATTAGGGGAAATATCAATAAGGGTGGTGCATTGATTGAGTGTGGAGAAGAATAATGATGCTAATGATTTGAATAATTATAAACTTACCAAGATTTTTGTTTGCCCTTTTTTCAGGCTCTGTACCAGACCATTGTCATTTTATTTTATGGCTTTAACTGACAAACCCACTGTTAGTGGAGACCATATGAATGTGAGAAAGTTGCAGGGTAACAATGTAATCAACATGTGGAAGTAGTCTTCCAGTAGTTAACCATTCAGCTCAAATTATACCATATTTATGAAATTTTAATAACTTACTGATTTCTTGGCTGTGTATCTCATGGTTCTTAGTTTTATTGAACTATTGAAGATCAAAGTAAGTTTGACTGTTTTTGTAATGAGGATACAACATTTTAGGTATTATCTTTCTGTAATTACGTGCCATAAATTCAGTAAATTTATTTGAACTCATTTGCAAGGCACGGGTCTGGGTGCTGTGGACACAAAGATGTACAAAATTGGACTCTGTCTTCAAGGGGATCTGATGTGGGGGAAAGAATCCTTGGTATAAAATATAATATGATATGACAAGCTTTATACAAGATGTGGAACATACTCAACTCATAGAGGCATATAAAAAGTAATAAATTTAGCCTGGAGAAGTGAGGAAATGCCTCCATAGGTGGGCCCTGATCTGAATCTGAAGCAAGTCTCTTCCACACATTGTATTCTCATTTAAATAGTATATTTGAACTTTTAGTTTTCCTTGTGTAGTCTTAACCCTGGTGCTGCTATTTGATTTTGTTTCTCTAATTCCTAGTGTGTTTCTTCAAACCTATGTTCCTTGAAGGCACACAATAAAGAGATACTGAAATGAGAAAATAAACCAATGAATCAATGTATATGACTAGACTAATAGCTTCACAAAGACAATGATGTTTGTCTGTTTTGTTCAGTGCTGTATTTCTTTCACTGAGAAGGGCTTAGTCTATCAGTTTCCTGACTGTGGCTGACTGTGGCTCAAATCATGAACCCTTATTACAAAATTCAGACTTAAATTGAAGAAAGTAGGGAAAACCACTAGACCATTCAGGTGTGACCTAAATCAAATTCCTTATGATTACAGAGTGGAAGTGACAAATAGATTCAAGGGATTAGATCTAATAGACAGAGTGCCTGAACAGCTATGGATGGGGGTTCGTGACACTGTACAGGAGGCAGTGATCAAACTATCACCAAGAAAAAGAAATGCAAAAAGGCAAAATGATTGTCTGAGGAGGCCTTACAAAGAAATAGCTGAGGAAAGAAGAGAAGCAAAAGGCAAAGGAGAAAAGGAACGCTATATCCATCTGAATGCAGAGTTCCAAAGAATAGCAAGAAGAGATAAGAAAGCCTTCCTAAGTGATCAGTTTGAAGAAATAGAGGAAAACAATAAAATGGAGAAGACTAGCGATCTCTTTAAGAAAATTAGAGATACCAAGGGAACATTTCATGCAAAGATGGGCACAATAAAGGACAGAAATGGTATGGACCTAACAGAAGCAGAAGATATTAAGAAGAGGTGGCAAGAATACACAGAACAACTATAAAAAAGGATCTTCACGACCCAGATAACCACAGTGGTATGATCACTCACCTAGAGCCAGACATCCTGGAATGCGAAGTCAAGTGGGCATTAGGAAGCATCACTACAAACAAAGCTAGTGGAGGTGATGGAATTCCAGTTGAGCTATTTCAAATCCTGAAAGACGATGCTGTGAAAGTGCTGAACTCAATATGCCAGCAAATTTGGAAAACTCAGCAGTGGCCACAGAAAAGGTCAGTTTTCATTTCAATCCCAAAGAAAAGCAATGCCAAAGAATGTTCAAACTACTGCACAATTGCTCTCATCTTACACGCTAGCAATATAATGTTCAAAATTCTCCAAGCAAAGTTTCAACAGTATGTGAAATGAGAATTTTCAGATGTTCAAGCTGGATTTAGAAGACAGAGGAATCAGAGATGAAATTGCCAATATCCATTGGTTCATCGAAAAAGCAAGAGAATTCCAGAAAAATGTTTATTTCTGCTTTACTCACTATGCTAAAGCCTTTGACTGTGTGGATCACAGCAAACTGTAGAAAATTCGTAAAGAAATGAGAATACAAGACCACCTGACCTGCCTCCTGAGAAATCTATATGCAGGTCAAGAAGCAACTGTTAGAACCAGACTTAAAACAACAGACTGTTTCCAAATTGAGAAAGTACGTCAAGGCTGTATATCGTCACTCTGCTTATTTAACTTATATGCAGAGTACATCATGTGAAATGCTGGGCTGGGTGCAGCACAAGCTGGAATTAAGACTGCCAGGAGAAATACCAATAACCTCAGATACACAGATGACACCACCCTTATGGCAGAAAGCAAAGAGGAACTAAAGAGACTCTTGATGAAAGTGAAAAAGGAGAATGAAAAAGCTAGCTTAAAACTCAACATTCAAAAAACTAAGATCATGACATCTAGTCCTATCACTTCATGGCAAATAAATAGGGAAACCATGGAAACAGTAACAGACTTTATTTTGGGGGGCTCCAAAATCACTGCAGAAGATGACTGCAGCCATGAAATTAAAAGACACTTGCTCCTTCGAAGAAAAGCTATGAGTCTAAAAAGCATATTAAAAAGCATAGACATTACTTTGCCGACAAAGGTCCATGTAAGTCAAAGCTATGGTTTTTCCAGTAGTCACGTATGGATGTGAGAGTTGGATCATAAAGAAATGAGTGCCGAAGAATTGATGCTTTTGTACTGTGGTGTTGGAGAAGACTCTTGAGAGTCCCTTGGCCTGCAAGGAAATTGAACCAATCAGTCCTAAAGGAAATCAACCCTAAATATTCATTGGAAGGACTGATGCTAAAGCTGAAGCTCCAATACTTTGGCCGCCCGATGCGAAGAACTACTCATTAGAAAAGACCTTGATCCTGGGAAAGATTGAAGGCAAGAGGAAAAGGGGGCGACAGAGGAGGAGACGGTTGGATGGCATCATTGACTCAGTGAACATGAGTTTGAGCAAACTCAGAGAGGTAGTGATGCACAGAGAAGCCTGGCGTGCTGCCGTCCATGGGGTTGCAAAGAGTTGGATACGAGTTAGCGACTGAACAACAGTAGAAACCAATACAATATTGTAAAGCAGTTATCCGCCAGTTAAAAAATAAAATACATTCACCTCTAGAAGAGCAAAGAAAAAAGACAAAATATCCAACTCTAACAACAATTTTGGGAAAATTAAACGTTAGTACCCTCAGAGATTTGGTCTTAGTCTGAAAGAAATTTGAATTTCACTGTATTAACTTATTTGTTTCATTGTTGTGACTAATTCAACGGTTTCATTTTCTTTCTTATAGCTTTCAATAGATGGGGCACAAAAATGGAGATTTTGTGATAGACAACAGCTCCTGCAAACAAGAAGTCGCCTAAAGATTCTATAGTACATTTTTTTCTGAAGTTCATCTTTCCTTTGTCGTCATAGTTGCTTCTCTTTTGTATAGCCGTGTGGTGTTCTGGTGGTTTAGTCACCAAGCCATGGCTGACTCTTGTGACCCCATGGACTGTAGCCCACCAGGCTCCTCTGTCTGTGCGATTTCCCAGACAAGAGTACTGGAGTGGGTTGCCATTCCCTTCTCCAGGGGATCTTCCCGAGCCAGGGATCAAACCCATGTCTCCTGCACTGCAGGTAGATTCTTTACCAAATGAGCCACCAGGGAAGCCCAGATAATGTGCTACTTTAAAATGACTGGATTTTATCCTGGCTTATTGATTCTTTAAGAGGTCATACTTTTCTTCTTGGGGAAAACATTTGTTTCTCAAAAATTAGTATCTTATGTTTTGTATGCTTGAGACAATATGACTTCTTAAAGATATGGTAAATATAGTTTCTGATATCAACATATGTAGTAGTGAAACTGCTCTATAATTTTATCTATTTAATGAATTCATTTAATTTTTTTCACTGTCCTGTTTTTAATTTTCCACTCATCACATGTGAATTAAATTAAGATAGTTTATTTAGAAGCTGTATTGCCAGGAGCTATGGAAAACTTCTTTGGCTTACATTTTGAATTTTTCTCCCATTTGTCTTTGGCCAACAGCTCAGCCCCTTTGGTGTCCCATCTGCTTAACACACGACAGCTATGGCACATTTCCATTCATCTGGATCAGAAAATAAAGAGACCTTTAAGTCAGCCTGGATATTACCTGCCATTGCCGTGGGTCCAATACAGTTAAAGATGGGAAACTTTTGTTTTCATTTTCCTCAGAAATTGATACCACCAAGCCCATTACTGTGAATTTGTGGCTTCTTTTTGAAATGTCCCTCATTGAATTCTAGAACATAATTAACTTTGAGAGAAGCATCCACCAACACCTCAGCATGTTGCCATACTCCTTCAGTACTTACTCTTCATATAAAGTTCTCATCACCATCCCAGTGATTGGCTTTGCTTTTTGACTGATGGCTGCCCACTGGTGGCTCAGAGGTTAAAGCATCAGCCTGCAATGTGGGAGATCTGGGTCCGATCCCTGGGTCGGGAAGATCCCCTAGAGAAGGAAATGGCAACCCACTCCAGTATTCTTGCCTGGAGAATCCCATGGACAGAGGAGCTTGGAGGGCTACAGTCCACGGGGTTGCAAAGAGTCGGACACGACTGAGCAACTTCACTTAGGAGAGTCTAAAAACCACTCTAGGGCAGATTCTACTTTGGAAAGTCTGAAGAACTAAATTTTTCTCCTGACTCTATAGTTGGTATACCTATGAATTAGGAAAGTAGCTTTTAATTTTAACCCAAATTATCATCAGTGCAAAAATAGAACTATTTATTTTTTCTGTTAGCTTGTTAATTAATTTATTTTTAGGCATCTCTTACCTCATTCCAAGAAAGAATTCAGACAAGCTCAAAATAACAGTAGTAACACAACGTTATAAAAAATAAACTATTCAGGGCCATGGGAAAGTAAGGGTGAAGGTTTAAAGTTAGTTGACAAAAAATTGCTAGTAGGGTTTTGCTGCATAGGAGGTAAAGTTAAGTTGTAGATTCAGCTGTAAACTTGCTGGCGGCCAGAGCAAAGACTGAGATGTGCTCAGTAAAGAGTCCCAGGATCCTGAAGGTGAAAATATGGAACTTTTCCTTTCAAAGGAGTATACAAGACAGATGTTTCCTGGGGACCCTCCTATAGAGAGTGCTGATTGATGCAGACAGTATCCCTAACATTATGGACGAGGAGTAAGTCCTTTATGTCTGTTTTCTCATTCAATTCTTTACAATAACTCTGTGAAGTAATTATTTTCAGATGAGGAAACTTAGGCCCCAAGAGATTAAGTGACTTGTCCAAAATCACACAGTAAGTGGGAGAAAGGATTTAAAAATGGACAAATCTATCTGGCTTCATTGTCCTCACTCGTAATCATTTTTCTTTACTAGATTCCTGTTACTATTTTTTGTTGTAAGTCAAGGGCAGAACCAAAAAATGAAATTCAAGAGAAACCATTCTAAGAGGGGATCAAAGCAATGCAGTCTAAATATACAGCCAGCTCTCTGAAGATTTTATTTGGGCCAGGGGTAAAATTGAGTTAACCTAGAGCTGTGTTCTTAACCTTTGTTGGATCTCTTTGATGATCTAGGGTAAGCTACAGACTTTTTCTTCAAAAAGTATGCATATGTACTATTTTAGGCAAACTATGGACCTCCTCTCCCTCTCACCCCCACCCCCCAAAAAAAATTAATCCTCCAAAACTGTACCTAGCTGTAGAGTTGGGCAGCAGAGAGTCTAAGGCAATAAACTAATAAATAGTAGCTGTGTCAGATGGGGACAGATCCTTTTGCATTAACTGGCTGTTGGATAGTAGTTGGCTTCTCCCTTCTTAAGTCACAGCAAGGAGATATTTCACTAGATTCCAAATCCCTGATCTCACAGGACTTTAGAGAGCTCCCAGGAGTGGGGGAAGTGTGTGAAAACTTTTATTCTTTAAATTTATTAAAGCAGTTATCTGCCTTACTGGCAACCCACTCCATTACTTCGGCCTGGAAAATCCCATGGACGGAGGAGCCTGGTAGGCTGCAGTCCACGGGGTCGCACAGAGTCGGACACGACTGAAGCGACTTAGCAACAGCAGCAGCAGCCTTATTAGGACCTGTGATAGTCTCGCTACTTAGTTTTAGGATGGGTCATTTTAGCTTTTGTATTCTGGTCCTTATTTCTCCTGGAGTAAATTTAAGTGTGCTGACCATTGTATTCAGACTAATTAACTGCAGGGACAGGGGAACACAAAACTATAAAATCAAACCTTTTAACATTTTAGGAAGTCATGAGTAGTGATTGTCTCTGGGAACTAGACTAATAATACTGTCAATAGTACTTTTCAAAGTTCCTATATCAGACACCTAGCAATATAACCTAAGAATTCTCCACTGGCTTTAGTAGTATCTAGCACAATTTTATACAGTGATTATGCAATCAGAGGTCTACACACATCCTTTAGGTATCAAGGTTCTTTTACAAGCCAGGTGACCTAGATTAAAATCTTAAGATTATGGACAGATGACACAACTTCACATAACTCATATCTAAACTAAGAATGATAAAGGTACCTGTTTCAGGATTTGAATTTAAAATGCAGTAACAAATGAAAAGCCCTTAGCCTAGTGGTAGTATAATGCAGACCTGAGAAGTGTTTAGCTTTTAACGGAGGAGCCTGGTAGGCTGCAGTCCACGGGGTCGCACAGAGTCGGACACGACTGAAGCGACTTAGCAACAGCAGCAGCAGCCTTATTAGGACCTGTGATAGTCTCGCTACTTAGTTTTAGGATGGGTCATTTTAGCTTTTGTATTCTGGTCCTTATTTCTCCTGGAGTAAATTTAAGTGTGCTGACCATTGTATTCAGACTAATTAACTGCAGGGACAGGGGAACACAAAACTATAAAATCAAACCTTTTAACATTTTAGGAAGTCATGAGTAGTGATTGTCTCTGGGAACTAGACTAATAATACTGTCAATAGTACTTTTCAAAGTTCCTATATCAGACACCTAGCAATATAACCTAAGAATTCTCCACTGGCTTTAGTAGTATCTAGCACAATTTTATACAGTGATTATGCAATCAGAGGTCTACACACATCCTTTAGGTATCAAGGTTCTTTTACAAGCCAGGTGACCTAGATTAAAATCTTAAGATTATGGACAGATGACACAACTTCACATAACTCATATCTAAACTAAGAATGATAAAGGTACCTGTTTCAGGATTTGAATTTAAAATGCAGTAACAAATGAAAAGCCCTTAGCCTAGTGGTAGTATAATGCAGACCTGAGAAGTGTTTAGCTTTTATTAATTATACTTAGTGGTAGTGCTACAGACAGTGAGCATGTTTATTTTTCTTGAGAGGGTGGGAGCTGAACCACAGTGTCTTGCAGGATCTCTGATTTTCTGACCCGGGATTGAACCCTGGCCCATGTCAGTGAAAGTGCCAAGTCCTTACCACTGGACTGCCAGGGAGTTTTCATGAACGTCTCTTTATGTCACTGTAAAGTCCTTAGGTCTGGAGAGTGTTTGGAGAGTTTGCTGAGTTTCAACCCGTTTTTGTCCTGGGCTGTCCTTGTGTTTAGTACTTCTTTAGCAAGGCTCCACCAGTGTCTTTTCTCCAAAGACTGATTTCTGATGGTAAATGCTACTTGGATGGCCCCTCTGCTCTGTTGGTTTTAGTAGTTCATAGCCTCTGTGCAGTGCTTTAAGCTGTGTGTGCTGAGTTTTAAAACTTCTCCTTGTTTCACCTTGGTTTTTTCCCCATTTGAACTCAGTGCATCCAGTAGCTGCTGATTCTTCTCCAGGCTGTTCCTTCTCCGTTACACACAGAAAATTTATTTCCCTAAAGATATTTTTAAAGTATGTCTAACAGAACTTACTCAGGAGGGAAATGCCTGGCTTCTGAACAAATGTATTACGAGTCTGGGAGGATGGGAAAGTGTGAGGGATGGGGGACAGAGAGAGGCAGTGATAATAATTGGAATCTCTTATCCTTGTATCCTTTTGAAAGTGTTTTCTCATTGATTTCAGTCCTTATTGAAAGAGAAAAGTTGGTGTTTATTTTGTTAAGAGGAACTACGTTTCTGTAACACAATATACTTTATAGACTTTTAGAGTCACTGCTTATTCTTAAAAGATGCAAAATACAAATAATATTCAACTTTATTTGGCACTGGTTTTATAGGTATGGAAAATTTTCAGTATTCCTTCTCAAGAAAAATGATTACTTGAACCATCAAGATTTATGGCATATTAATCCAAAGTTAATATGAGACCTTACCTGTCTTCAGTGGATCCATATAGACAACACTATAAAACATGAATGAGCAGTACGTATAGTAGCTGACTTTTTCAGTTATCTGAATATTGACATTATTACTTAATCTCTTTGTGCCTTAGTTGTCCTCTGTAAAACAGGTAATAATAGTACCTTCTTCATATCATAGGGTTTTGAGTATTAAGTGATAAAGTATTTAGCACAGTGCTTGCTTTGTAATAAACACATAAATGTTATCTATTATGATTATTAGTCCAATTCTTAGGTTTTATGCAGGTTATTAATTCAGTATTCTGAGTTCATTATCAAACACGTATTGGCATTCCTGATTTCTGAAAATAATTCTCCAAGTAGTGGAGTTCTGTTGTAGATTAATTTGTTAGAGATATTGAAGAGATTCACCCTTTTTAGTGTAAACTTCTAAAGTAATGCTGACTTCACTTCTTAACTCTAAAACTTGATTAAGCAGTGTTTAACTTTTCAGTTGGCAAAAACCATCCATTCCGTTTCAAAAGAAGAATATCTCATTTTCAAATTTGCACTGAATCACTCTTTGGCACATAAATTGTTATCTTTAGAATCTGTTTTGCAGATGTGGAGGCTGCTGCTTTAAAATGTGGTTGGTTGAGTGAAATTTTCATATATGTATTGTATTTCAGAAGCACTAAAAAAATAAAGTATAATGGCTATAATCATGAGGAATAATAGTTCCTTACTGCACTGGCTGGTTGGAAAGCCTGCCTGCACCTGCTCATACTCAGGGAGAAGTTGGTCTAGAAACTGTTGAGCCCTGGCAGCGTCAGAGTAGGTGGGTGGGGGCAGATTTTTGTAAGATTTGTCATACCCGCTTTATCCTGTGCTGGCTGCAATATTCTCTTTCCTCTTCTTCCATATCTCCTCGTTCTCCACCCCCACCCACTGTGCCTTGTATTGTTTTTATTGGGAGGTAGTAATTACTTCTTGATATAAA
Source organism: Oreotragus oreotragus (assembly GCA_006410675.1). NCBI lineage: Eukaryota > Metazoa > Chordata > Mammalia > Artiodactyla > Bovidae > Oreotragus > Oreotragus oreotragus. The sequence goes on from SJYX01011351.1 coordinate 214,224, forward strand.
CAATCATTTGTAATTATAGGCACCTACATATTTCTCTACATTTTAAGGCCAAATCCACATATGAGCTCTCATTTTGATGCATGAGAGTAATTATTAGTGACTAACACTGAGTAACTTGTATTATGCTCCAAGTGGATTTATTGAGAATTTCCCCTGATCAAGTACATAGAAATACATAGGTGGGAGCATGAGAGAGTTGGTTTTCTTCAGTGACCTCTTTGTGTTCATTTCCAGTTGGTCAGAAGCACATACTGTTAGAAGCACTGGATCCTTATTTAATATTTTAATTTCATTTTCTTTTCTTCTCAAATTCTCCATTTATGTTGATAACAGCCATCATTTTCCTTTGTCAGGGACATTGTCTTCATTCCTCCACACTCTGCAGCCATGGTTCAGCCCTGTGGTTGGAGGACCAGTCCATGCAGACTTTGGGGTCTGCTGCTTGTCTAGGAGAGGAGGTCAGGCCTACCCTTCATGATCCCCAAACCGTATTGACTTTCCCAAAGTTTACAGAATGCTCTTTGTTGTTGTTGTTCAGTTGCTAAGTCGTACCCGACTCTTTGTGATCCCATGGACTACAGCATGCCCGGCTCCTCTGTCTTCCACTATCTCTCAGAGTTTGCCCAGATTCATGTCCATTGAGTCAGTGATGCTGTCTAACCGCCTCATCCTCTGCTGCCCCCTTCTCCTTTTCAGTCTTTTCCAGCATCAGGGACTTTTCCAGTGAGTCAACTCTTTGCATCAGGTGGCCAAACTATTGAAACTTCAGCATCAATCCTTCCAGTGAATATTCAGGGTTGATTTCCTTTAGGATTGACTGATTTGATCTCCTTGCAGTCCACGGGACTGTCAAGAATCTCCTCTAGCACCACAGTTCGAAAGCATTAGTATTTCAGTACTCTGCCTTCTTTGTGGTCCAACTCTCATATCCATACATGACTAGTTTAACAGAGTTTGCAGGGTCTGTAACTATATCAGACTATATTAACTATTCCTCTCAAGGTCTTTTCCCATGGTACTCTTTCTGCCATAAATTCCTTCATATGAAATTTGCCCCACAACGCCTCCTTCCCATTTAGGAGTCAAATCAAATGTTATATCCTCTCCTCTACCTGTCTTCCTCAGTTCTGTTCCTTTTCATCCTAAGCAAGTTCAGTTGCTCAGCCATGTCCGATTCTTTGTGACCCCGTGGACTATAGCACGCCAGGCTTCCCTCTCCATCACCAGCTCCCAGAGCTTGCTCAGACTCACGTCCATCGAGTCGGTGGTGCCATCCAACCATCTAATCCTCTGTCAATCCCCTTCTCCTCCTGCCCCCAATCTTTCCCAGCATCAGGGTCTTTTCCAGTGACTCAGTTCTTCACATCAGGTGGCCAAATTATTGGAGTTTCAGCTTTAGCATCAGTCCTCCCAAAGAATATTCAGGACTGATTTCCTTTAGGATTGACTGTTTTGATTTCCTTGCAGTCCAAGGGACTCTCGAAAGTCTTCTCCAGCACCACAATTCAGAAGCATCAATTGATGCTTTTGATGCTTTTTCATCCTAGTCAAGTTTTATCAATTCCTATCTGTATTTTTTATTTATAATTAGTCAATTTTATTATATTTTAATTGAAGCATTGTGTATTTGTTTTATCTTATTAGTTTCAGGTGTTCAGTAAAGTGATTTGGTTATATTTATATTTACGTGTTTGTGTATGTTTCAGATTATTTTCCACTATAGGTTATTGATGTTGAATATAGTTCCATGTGCTACACAGTAAATCCTTATTACTTACTTATTTTATGTATAGGAGTTGCATCTGTTAACCTCATGCTTTTAATTTAATCTTCCCTACCCCTAGATTCCTATCCAAATTTAAATAGTATTTTTGTGGGGAGCACTCTTTGCCTAACGGAGAAAGCACTGGCACCCCACTCCAGTACACTTGCCTGGAAAATCCCATGGACGGAGGAGCCTGGAAGGCTGCAGTCCATGGGGTCGCTGAGTGTCGGACACGACTGAGCGACTTCACTTTCACTTTTCACTTTCATGCATTGGAGAAGGAAATGGCAGCCCACTCCAGTGTTCTTGCCTGGAGAATCCCAGGGACGGGGGAGCCTGGTGGGCTGCCATCTCTGGGGTTGCACAGAGTCGGACACGACTGAAGTGACTTAGCAGCAGCAGCAGCACTCTGCCTAATCACTTCCCGCTCCTAATTCCAGAGCATTCTGACCTCTGCCCCATCAGTCTACTAAAATTTCCCTTGCAGGCCTCATGTATGACTTCTGTTACATCCAGTGAAGGCCTTCTGGTCCTTATTTTACTTAGGATCTTAATATCTCCGTGGAGTTGACATTCTTGATCATGCCTTCCTTTTAAACTTTCTCCTTTGTCTTTACTGACACTGTCCTCTCCTGCCTCTCGTGCTTTTTTCCTGTTGCCTGTCACACTCCTTTCCCATTTTGCCACCTATTTTGAAGTGTCTGTTGCACAGGGGATCTGCCGTCTACAGTTCCCACAGCTGTGTCTCTGTCTGCCTTCTAATGAGTCTTAACTGTATGCCTTTCACCTGCAAGGTTCCCCACCTGATTGCCACACAGTTGTCTCACCTTAACTTACCTCCTTTACTGTTACTACCTTTTGTCTTATATTGCCACTTCCACAACTCTGTCTCACTGAATGAAAGGCACCACTTCCTTTCCCCTCCTCGAAGTTATTTTTCTTTTACACCCTCCTGCTTCATTGCCATAGCCCAGGTCTTGATCCTCTCTCACTTGGCCTATGCAACCTACTGACTTGGCCTCTTCAAGCAGTCTTTGCCACTACGACCCAAGTGGATATCTAAAACACAAGACTGATTATATAACTTAAGTCATTCCTCTATTTGGTGGCTCCATGGTCTCTATTTAGTGGCTCCATGGTCTCCATAAGTATAAAGCCTATAATCCCAGTACAGCTTATAGGATCCCCTTTATAGTCTAATAATTGCCAATGATTATTGACAACCTCATCTTCTACTAGAATAAGCTATGCTTTTGCAAGTCACTTTATCTTTGCATCAGTTCAGTTCAGTCAGTTCAGTCACTCAGTCGTGTCTGACGCTTTGAGACCCCATGGACCGCAGCACACCAGGCCTCCCTGTCCATCACCAGCTCCTGGAGTTCACTCAGACTCACGTCCATCGAGTCAGTGATGCAATCCAGCCATCTCATCCTCAGTCGTCCCCTTCTCCTCCTGCTCCCAATCCCTCCCAGCATCAGAGTCTTTTCCACTTTTCCAATGAGTCAACTCTTCGNGCAGCCTACCAGGCTCCTCCGTCCATGGGATTTTCCAGGCAAGAGTACTGGAGTGGGGTGCCATTGCCTTCTCTGCCATAATTCTTGACTTGATCCCCTCAAATCCAAATTTCATACCTTAAGTGATTTTTCAAAAATATAAATGTGATAATGCCATTCCTCCTACTTTCCAGCCAGATCCCACAATCCAACTCATTTACCAACTGGATAATTGTGTCTGAAACTGCTAATTCCCCCACTATCCATTCTTCCCTTTGAACTTTAGTAATAATATCCCTGAGTTTTTGCTGTGCACATGACTGACCAGATAAAGACTGCATTTCCATTCTCTCTTGCAGTCATATCACTTGGTGTTGGCCAAAAGGGTATGAGCAGAAGTGATGAGTGAAATATCTGGTTCATTCACATTAAAGGAAAGGAGCATGCCTTCTACACTCCTCCTGGAATACAGACATGCTGGTGGGAGCTGGAGTGGCCGTTCAGATCACGAGATGGAAGCCATGGGTTGGAGAGTAGAGTAACAAGATGGAAAGGGCCTGGGTATCCCACACTGTAAATCTGTCTTATCTCCCTGGATGATTTATGACTTGAGTTACAAGAGGGAAAATGAATGTCTATCATGTTAAAGCCACTGATATTGCTGAGCCTATCTCCTAATATTATTGACTTCTGCCCATTTTTACTGCCATATCATTTACAACTTCCAAATCTAGCTAATGATCTTTGCTAGTGAGCCCTTAGAAATATGCCCCACTTATCTCTTGGGTTAATTTTCCATCCTTTCAAGATTCAGCAAGTCTTTCTTCCTCTGGAAGATGCACTAATGCCTCCTTCTGTCGGGTATTGTAAAAATAGCTGTCCCCTGGTCTTTCATAGCATTCATGCTGTGCATTAATCTATTAAAGCATTTAATACATTGTGTTGAAAACAGGATTTCCTTATCTGCTTTACTTAACAAATCTTCTTTCTCAACGGCTCTACCTATTCTCTTCCAGTGCTCTGGAACAACAGAAGGCAGTTTCTGTAGGGCAGCACTGGTCTTTTTTTTTTTTTTTTTTTTATCCTGGACACTTAACAGTGAATGGTAAGTAAATTCATGTTAAATGAGTAAATGGATAGATTATTTATCTGCACACTTAGTGAGTGTATATCTTTTCAGGTTGTTTTGTGTCTCCTAGGAAGAGGCAACCTAATAGAGTCAAAGCATTTGTTAAATTAGATGTTTCTTGTCTATTTAGATATTTTAGGTATGCTTCTACTGAACTCTGGTTGGAAAGCTTTCTTTTTACTCAGATCAAAGAAATGGAAAATTTTTCAGAGGGGAAAATTGCTTAAATGTGAAGTATTATTTTGATTTAAAATAAAAATCAGTTGCCTGGTAAATACCAGGTTTTGCTGGATCTCAGAAAGAGACCAAGTGTTTCCTACACCTATTACATTTACATCTTCTACAATTTCAGTTTCTTTGAATTATTTGCCTATTGAGATTTTTTTTTTTAAGGAAAGGAAACCCCCCCACTGTCCTTGAACAGAAAGCCTCTATGTCTGAACTGCCTTTGAGGACCTACCTTTCCTTAGTAGCAGCCTCACATATGTGTCTTCCTCAGCTGGCATTTGTTTTGTCTAATTTTTTTTTTTAAGGAAAGGAAACCCCCCCACTGTCCTTGAACAGAAAGCCTCTATGTCTGAACTGCCTTTGAGGACCTACCTTTCCTTAGTAGCAGCCTCACATATGTGTCTTCCTCAGCTGGCATTTGTTTTGTCTTTACCTAAGGGATTGTCCTCTCTCCTTCCTCCTTGAAAGATCATTTCCTTTGTCTCCTGAAATCCCAAGACAAGTTCCTTTTGATTCAGTCATTGGCAAAAGGAAAGTCCGAATGACAGAAGCTAACAGGATCTAGAGTTGTTATCTGACAGTTAGTGACGTTTGGAACCCTTTAACTTTCTATTGCCTTTGAGTGATAGCCAAGTCTCTGGGCAGAACACAGAATTAAGATGCCTACATATATCCCCTTTTTTGTGTACCTAAAACCTCAAGATTTGGTTTAAGAATCCCTTTAGTGCACACTTACAGTTAATTGATCCCTTTTTCTAATAATAATTTAATGCTTTCTAAACAATGTATGGTCATTGTTGAAAATATAGATAAGTCAAATAAAATAAAATTTGAATTGTCCTTAATTTCAGTAATATATACTCATTATAAAAATAGACCATAGTTAAATAATAATATTCAAATTATCCATAAGCTCAACACCTAAAAAGAACCACTATTAAAATCTCCTTCTCTGTCTATGTATGCATACACATATGTGATACCCCTGTCTCTTATACACATCTAGATGTGTATAAGAGACAGCCTTTCATACNATTGTCCTTAATTTCAGTAATATATACTCATTATAAAAATAGACCATAGTTAAATAATAATATTCAAATTATCCATAAGCTCAACACCTAAAAAGAACCACTATTAAAATCTCCTTCTCTCTCTCTGTATGTATGCATACACATATGTGATACCCAGATGTATACACACACATTTTTAAATATAATATTGTACATGTCATTTATTAGCCTACTTTTTTACTTTATAATATATAATGAACATGAACACTTTCCTTTTATATTCTTTTAAATTATTCTTTCACAGTATTATTTCAGGGGCTGAATTATATTCCATTGTGAATTATATAATAATTCATTTACTCAGCTCATACTTGGTGCAGATTTAAGTTGTTTCCAATTTCTTCCCTCATGAAGGTAATTTTAGCAAGTACCCATGTAACTAGATTTTCAAAGCCCTGTGATTTCTTCCCCCTTTAGGATAAATTCCTAGAAGTGGATTTGCTAGATCAAAAGATATGCAAACTACAAATTAAGTCTTTTCATATGCATTGCCAAATTGCCTCTTACAGATTTATTTTAATACTTATATACATTGCTTTTCACTTATAAGCAATGTGCCTCAAGAGCATATTCTGTCTCTTGTTTACTTCCCTTGATCTCTGGGAATGCTGAGGGTCATGGGATGTTAGGAATTGCCATTGTGCTACCTGCTGGCTGTGTCAGCAGAGATGAATCCATGTCAGACACCCACTTGTGTCTGCCTTGCTGGGATTCGTCCTGACAGAGAGGCCCCTATGACCTTCCCTTAGCCCTCAGGGTGGTACTATGGGGAAGAGCCAGCCAGAGTTTCAAATCTCAAATCGGGTGCCATGCAAGCAGTAGCTAAAGGGGCACATTGCTGGTGTTTCATTTTTAAAGGCTGGTCAAAGTAAATGCCAATGACAGACTTCTCGTCTATTCCTGAGAATCAACATTTTCACCAAGGGTATTTCACAAATGGTCATGTGCTTGCCATATTTGCTATACAAGATACTGCTACAAAGAAATCACCATGGGGTGGGGGTATGTGCAATGGTTACTGTAAACTTAAAAGGGAGCATGACTACGTTATGGTCATATATGCATCATGAATGCATGACATATGGTCACCTTCCCATTACTGTTCCTAGCACATTGCTCCTAGTAGGCAGTAAATTAACATTAGTCAAAAATTAAATGGATAACTCAGNGGTCATGGGATGTTAGGAATTGCCATTGTGCTACCTGCTGGCTGTGTCAGCAGAGATGAATCCATGTCAGACACCCACTTGTGTCTGCCTTGCTGGGATTCGTCCTGACAGAGAGGCCCCTATGACCTTCCCTTAGCCCTCAGGGTGGTACTATGGGGAAGAGCCAGCCAGAGTTTCAAATCTCAAATCGGGTGCCATGCAAGCAGTAGCTAAAGGGGCACATTGCTGGTGTTTCATTTTTAAAGGCTGGTCAAAGTAAATGCCAATGACAGACTTCTCGTCTATTCCTGAGAATCAACATTTTCACCAAGGGTATTTCACAAATGGTCATGTGCTTGCCATATTTGCTATACAAGATACTGCTACAAAGAAATCACCATGGGGTGGGGGTATGTGCAATGGTTACTGTAAACTTAAAAGGGAGCATGACTACGTTATGGTCATATATGCATCATGAATGCATGACATATGGTCACCTTCCCATTACTGTTCCTAGCACATTGCTCCTAGTAGGCAGTAAATTAACATTAGTCAAAAATTAAATGGATAACTCAGTGAATGCTGTCTGTCCTTCTGGATGTGTAAGTGTTTATGTATGGTTAGAGTACATGAGACTTTAGCCACAGCTGGGGTGAAGCCACATTCTTCTTAGGAGACTTCTTTGGAGACTTAGTTAAGTCTCCAAAAAGATATGAGTGGAGCTAGAAATGTGAGTCAGCAAGAGTAAGACTAAAAATAATTACAAATATCACAGTTCTGTCAATTACTCGTGAGTAAGGTGAGAGGGATGGCCTGATTAGGACTGGGAAATCTGAAAAATAATGACAATGACAACCCTAATTAATCCTGGAAATTTTGGTGTTTACTTTTTTAAGGGATTAGATTGGCAACAAATCTCTTGTGATAGGAAATAAGGAAATAGGAAAATCAAAAATCTCTTTGGAATCCTTCCTGATCTCTTCCCTCCTTTGCTCCCTCCCTCTCTCTCTCTCTCTCTCTCTCTCACACACACACACACACACACACACACACACACACTACTTCTTTGATGATATGCAGGAGATACTAATTATTTGGTATTCTTAGAAAAGAGTCTGCATTCATTATCTACTGCTGCATCACAAATTATCCCCAAATTACTATTTTGGTAGCTTGAAATAGTACACATTTATCATCACATCACTTCTGTGGATCAGGAATCCTTACATGGCATAACTGGGCCCCCATATCAGGGTTTCTAAGAAGGCCACGGTCCTCTCAAGGCTAACTTGGAAGGCTTTGCCTCCTGGCTCACTCATGAGGTTGTTGGACCCACGCTGGCCTGGGGCCTCAGTTCCTCATATTCTGTGGTCAGGCCTCCCTCAGTGCCTTGCCAAGTGGCCTCTCCATAGGGCACCTCTGTGGAGGGAATATATCTGGATTTACTAGTATGAGCCCGTGAAAAGGCAAGAGACAGAGAGAGTACAAGTCAGAAGGTAGGAAGCCACAGTGATTTGTAAGTTTTGCTATTTTCAATTGAAAATATAACATCCTATTACTTTTTTGTACTCAATTTTTAAACAACTTGCTATGGTGGTCCAGCATACTCAAAGGAGATGGGTTATACATGGGTGTGAATACCAAGAGGTGGCGATCCTTGGGGCTATCTTAGAAGTTTGCCTGCCACAGGACCCATGAAGGGGGAGTGGGTATATCTCTCTGTCTACTTATCTGTCCGTCCATCCATCCATCTACCTATCTATGCATATTTTTTAAGATTCCACTACTTAGATAAATAGCACATGGGAAATATCTGCCGCATAGATTACCTTTATAGACCTTTAGTGCCTCAAAACTGATTCTTCATTCCACTGATTATTCATTCATGAGGAAATAGTCCTCATCCTCTGTCCTCCATAGATAGCACCTTGTTTGGTATCAGATTGAGAAAGATATTATGGCAGCAGCAGCAAGACCAACAAACTTTTACTGGGGAACTAACTTCTCTGTTTTAGGAACAGACAAGGATTAAAAGGATATTAAGTTCATCTGTCTGCCTTTTTAAAAAATTTAATTAGCATTTATTGAGTGTCCTCCACTTGCCCATGCAAAGCATTTCAGAAATACAAAGATGAATATGAATTTCATTGAATGTTTGTTTAGTTAAAGTCATTAAAGGATGTCCAGAGCCCATGCTCAAAGGGAGATTCTAGACTTGCCTGAGCAAAGAGGAGGTGCTCCCCAGTTTGGTCCCGTATACAAGTCCTTCCCCCAACAGCTCTCCACTGCAGTGCAGCTGCGTTGGACCCCTGATGGTAAACCTATGCTGTCAACACAGCCAGCCTGGACAGTGGTTCTCCAAGTTGGTGCTGGACTACCAACATCAGCATCACCTAAAAAGTTGTTAAAGATGCATATTCTCAGGCCCATTCCTGACACCAAATCAAAATTTCTATGGGTGGGGTCCAGCAGTCTGGGATTCAAATTCCAAGATGGGATTAGCATCTAAGCCCCCTATATATGCAGATGTAGAAATCAGCCCTTTTCCACTGTCTTTCAGCTGTTGGTTGTTTCTCCATACTTTCCCCATTGGCCTTCTATGTAGCCCACTGTACCTGCTGTACACGCACTCTTGCTCTGATCTTCAAGTCACTGTTAAATAAAATTCAAGAAGCTGGCCATCTCACTTTGGAGAAAGATGCGCACGTATCAAAGCATGGTCAAAATGATCAAGGTGGAGATAAATGTTGGCAGAATCCAGGAGAAAGATGGTTTTGTTCCAGCTAGGAGGATTGGAGAAGGTATTACAGAAGAGGCAACACTTGATCTGACCTTTGGAAGATGAGAAGCATTTTAATGAAGACTAAGAAGTGAGGGAATTCGTGTTTTGACACCTGAAGTGACAGGCAGAGTTGTATGCTTGGAGGTAAAACTCTGGAGGTATAGCCACTGGAATTCTAGCTTTTCCCAACTTGCAGCATTATCTGTTTTCACCTGGATTCATTCTTATCTGCCTCAACACTCCTTTAAGAAAACCTATTGTCCAGATTTTTCTCTCCTTTCTCATCTCTTAATTGTTCTGAAGTTTCTCCTTCATGAGATTAGCATCTTATAAATAAGCTGGAGCAGGCACATTCAGAGCTACTGCAGACGATTTGAGAATTAATAGTCTGGGCAAGACTTAATAGTTAAAATCATATGAAGGCAATTTCACTTTGGTCTTAGTCTAGTAAGTCATCAGAGCAGGCTTATCATCTTATGTGTTGAGGAGTTTGGTTGGAAAACAGGAGGGAAGTAGGTGCTAAGAAAAGTTTTTAATATCCAAAAAAGGGAAAGAGCCCCGAGGAGATAAATGAGCATTAGTGATCTTGTTTTACTTAGATCGTCATGATGGATTACTGATCCTTTCTTTAACAGTGATTCTTAAGAGGGGAAAATGTTGTCCCCAAGGGGACATTTAGCAGTATCTGAAGACATTTTTGCTTGTCACAATGGGGGCAAGGAACTACTGGCATCTAACAGAGGACAGGGATGTGACTAAACATTCTACAATACATAGAACAACTCTTCCCCCTACCCAACACCAAAGAATTACCCCATCTAACATGCCAGTAGTGCTGAGGATGAGAAGCCCTGGATGAAAAATTCACTCCACACCAACCAGACTGGCTGAAATATAGTGACAAATCGAGTGCTGGCAAGGATGTGGAGACACAAGAGGATCACTCATGCACTGCTGGTGGGAATGTATGAATGGTATAGTCATTCAGGGAAACAGTTTGATGGTTTCTTGTACTACTCTACCTGTAAGCATCATAAGACTGAGCAATTGTATTCTTGGGCATTTAATCAAGAGAAATGAAAATGTATGTTCCTACATAAATAACCTGGGCACAAATATTCAAAGAAGCTCTATTCATAATAACCCCAAACTGGAAATAACACAGATGTCCTTCAATGTGTGAATGGTAAAACAAACTATGCTCCTTCTGAAAGGTTGCTGCTGCGAAGCCATGTGCTATGCTGGGATTCATGATCTCTGGAGGAGAGGATTTTGACCTGGGGCCAGAGACCAGGCTTGACCACTGGAGCTTTTTGTGTAACAGAATTTTATTAAAGTATAAGAGAGACAGAGAAAGCTTCTGACATAGGATAGGTATCAGAAGGGGGCAGAAAGAATGCCTGCTTGCTAGTTTTTAGCAAGGCATTTTATGTCGGTTGCTGCTGCTGCTAAGTCACTTCAGTCGTGTCCGACTCTGTGTGACCCCATAGACGGCAGCCCACCAGGCTCCCCCGTCCCTGGGATTCTCCAGGCAAGAACACTGGAGTGGGTTGCTGTTTCCTTCTCCAATGCATGAAAGTGAAAAGTGAAAGTGAAGTCGCTCAGTCGTGTCTGACTCTAGCGACCCCATGGACTGCAGCCTACCAGGCTCCTCCGTCCATGGGATTTTCCAGGCAAGAGTACTGGAGTGGGGTGCCATTTGCCTTTATCTTCTAATCAGATAAAAGAAATACCTCAAGGCTGAGGGAGTTTCTCCAGGCCCCTCTCCCACAATATACATCTTTGAGATAGGATGACACAAGGTGTGTCATCCATGGCCATAAAATAATTCACATGGGTACTGGTTTGTTGAGCCATTATCAGCCCAAGGTTTGAGAAAAGAAAATAGTCTCAGGCAGAACTATTTTGAAGAAAGGCAGATTTCAAAGCAAATACATAGTTTCATTAACAAAGGTTAAGAAAAACATTTCCATAAGAAAAATGCATTGGTTAGTTCAAGGCAGAACCAGGTACCTTCAACACAGAATCAAAAGAAGCTTCTTTTAATTTTGTGTAGACAAAGAAAAAGAAAAAAACATCTGCCACTTGCAGTTTATTTCCTCCTTCCCCTTGGGGACCTGTGGCCTTCCTACCTGTCACCCTTTCACATCCATACCATAGAATATTACTTAGCAGTAAAAATAAGAGACTATGGATACATGCAACAACTTGGGCGCATCTCCTGAGAATTATGCTGAGTATAAAAAGCAAATCCCCAAAGGCTAAATGCTGTAGGATTCCATTTATCTAACATTCTTGACATGTTATAGAAATGGAATGTAAAAGTGGAGAATAGATTAGTGGTTGCCAGGTGTTAAAGACAGGGAAACAAGACAAGGAGCAGGTAGAAGGTAGATGTGCTTTGAATAGGGCAACACAGAGGATTCTTGCAGGGAGAGAACTATTCAGGATGCTGACTACAGTGGTGGCTAGACAAACCTACCCATGTGATAAATTTGAATGGAACTAAACACACACAAATACATACACAAACCAATGAGCACAAGTAAAGAGAAATAGCCTGGTTGTGATATTGTATTTTGGCTTTTGTTGTTATTGTTCAGTTGCTCAGTTGTGTCTGACTCTTTGCAACCCCCTGGACTGTAGCACACCAGGCTTTCCTGTCCTTCACCATCTTCCGGAGCTTGCTCAAACTCCTGTCCATTGAGTTGTTGATGCCATCCAACCATCTCATCTTCTATTGTCCCCTTCTCCTCCTGCCCTCAGTCTTTCCCAGCATCAGGGTCTTTTCCAATGAGTCAGCTCTTCGCATCAGGTGGCCAAAGTATTAGAGCTTCAGCTTCAGCATCAGTTCTTCCAATGAATATTCAGGGTTGATTTCCTTTAGGATTAACAGGTTTGATCTCCTTGCAGTCTAAGGGACTCTCAAGAGTCTTCTCCAGCACCACAGTTCAAAAGCATCAAATCTCTGCACTCAGCTTTCTTTATGGCCCAACTATCATATCCATACATGACTACTGGAAAAACCATAGCTTTGACTATACAAACCTTTCACGGCAAAGTAATGTCTCTGCTTTTTAATATGCTGTCTAGATTGTTCATAGATTTTCTTCCAAAGAGCAAACGTATTTGAATTCCATGGCTGGAGTCACTGTCCACAGTGATTTTGGAGCCCAAGAAAATAAAGTCTGTCACTGTTTCCATTGTTTCCCCATCCATTTGCCATGAAGTGATGATCTTTGTTTTTTGAATGTTGAATTTTAAGCCAGCTTTTTCACTCTTTTCTTTCACCTTCATCAAGAGGCTCTTTAGTTCCTCTTCATTTTCTACCATAAGGGTGGTGTTACCAGTATATATGAGGTTATTGATATTTCTCATGGCTTTTTGGGAGAAATTTTGGTTTTATAAGATATTATTGAGTAAGACTGAATAAAATGTTCCTAGGATATCTCTGTATCATTCCCTAAAACTGCAAGTGTATCTATAATTATCTCAAAACAAAAAGTAAAAAAAAATGAGTTCAGATTCACATACTTTGAGAGTATGAATGGTTTGTTTTGCACAAGCTTTCAGGAGATTATAACCTTTCTTTTTCCTGCTCAAGGCCATTATGATTTTTGTCTTCTTTCCTGAAATTAAATGTAAGGCCTCAAGGTAAAACAAAATATATTCACCCCTATTGATATTTTCTCAGTGTCATTAGATAGGAAAACCACAGTGATCCCCCTCCACAAAGGCCACTGTCCCTCCTAATTACACATGCTTCCCTAGCCTAAGAAAACAGCCCGTTGACATCAATACAAACACAAAGCACTTGAAATAAAGCCATCTTCATCTCTAATATACTATGATTCATAGAATGAAGGAAGAATATAAAATATATATAAAAGAGTGACATTTAAAGAAAAGCAAAGTTCTAAAAATAGCTCTTTCACTCCAAGTTTTATATATTCAACATTCCTCATTAATATGCTCCCAATTAGAATTTTATAGACATTACTCATGTAAATGTTGAGCCTAATGTGTTTGTTCTGTTAATTTGTCACTGTTATGTCTTTATTTCTTCTATTCAGGATGAATCGTGATATGCTAAACTGGTTTGCTGTTGCAGCTGGACTAGTAACTTTGCTTCTAAATCAGAGCCACTACAATTCAGAGTGATGGATCAAAGATATAAACCTGCATTGTAACGCGGGGTATATTGCTATTTCTGAAACTATAGGCGGTAGAAAGCAATAGGAGAGTGTGAGGATAAGTGTTTCAACTCTCTGATGGTAGATTTCTTTGACAAATAGAAGATAATCACAGTCTACATGTCAGGACAAGCTAGAACCAAGTGTCAGCGCAATTTCAGAAAAACACCTGGAAAATCACATAGGGCAATGACACTGTGTGTCTATCAAAGGTAAAAGATAACTTCTCTTTAGTTATCAAGCAATATAGTTAATAAATTATTTGGTAAAAATTTTTGAGGATACAATATGACTAAGGAAGGCTCAATAATCCATTTGCTTGACTAAAAGTGATGTTTCTTTTCAACACTGATTTTGATAACTGAATGAGTGTTTCTTATTGCCCAGGAAGATACTGAAGAATTGTTTGATGGTAGGGATCATTGTCTTGATACTGTTTTAATGGAAATGTCTCTATTTTATTATTTGGTAAGAAATTTGTTCTTTGTCCCTGATAAATATGTTTGCTCTAGTTAAAGAGATATTTTTCTATTCATTGCTTACTAATAATCTTATCCTGAATTTCTGTTTAATTTTAACACATAAACCTATTAAAATTATCATATGGCTTTCTTCTCCTTCATGTGTAAATTGTTTCCTCATGTTGAATTATCCTTATATTTCTCATGTGTAATATATTGTTCTTTCGGAATACACTTTAATATTTTATTTATTTATTTATTTTTATTTTTATTTATTATTATTATTATTTTTTTACTTTACAATACTGTATTGGTTTTGCCATACATTGACATGAATCCACCACGGGTGTACATGAGTTTCCAATCCTGAACCCCACTCCCACCTCCCTCCCCACATCATCTCTCTGGGTCATCCCAGTGCACCAGCCCCAAGCATCCTGTATCCNATCCAAGTACTGCATTTCGGACTCTTTTGTTGACCATGATGGCTACTCCACTTCTTCTGAGGGATTCCTACCAATAGTAGTAGGTATAATGGTCATCTGAGTTAAATTCACCCATTCCATCTGAATTTAACTCAGATGACCATTATATCTTTGCATATTCTGTACCAATTTCTAGGATCCACCCCTCTCCCCGCAACTGTGAATTTCACTTGCAGTATTTCAACTCTTCTTCAAAAAGCACACCTCTGAGGAATCCTTTCTAGATCTTTTCCAATGAGCTACCTGTTTCCCTTCTCTGGATGTTGCCTTATAGTGTGATGATGTGTTTCCCCCAGTTTTTCTCCTCCAGTAGATTATATGTGCTTGGAGAACAGGCACCTTAGTATTCCCAGGTATCTAGCCTATGTTGAACTATTGACCTGTGGTTTATTGCTTGTACATTATATCCACTTGCCCAGCTGTGATTTCCATGAAGGGAAAGGCCTCATCCTAGTCAATTCTTGCTTCTTCAGTGAGAAACAGTGCTCACATCTCAACAAAAGTATTAATTGAAGTAGGTTATGTTGAAGTACATTTCAAGAGAATTCAAGTTAAACAGTGAAAGTTAACAATGAATGTACTATTTCTAAATTTAAAAAAGAAAGAGAACTCAAACATAGAGTAGTACTGAAATATAATGACAATATCTATTGTAAATATGTGCAGATTTTATTATATAAATATATATTGCTTAGATATGTCTGCCATAGGATTTTAATTTTATTGAAAGCCTGTGATATGTACAAAACAATGCTAGATATTAAGAGAATAAAAGGAGTTGAAATGAGTATCCATTTAGAAGATTTTAATTGGGCATATTAGAAGGTGTAGGGAAATCTCCGTATATTCTTTTGAAATAACCTGTGAAACATTTTTGTCATAACTCTGAGCAGAACAGTTCTCAGCATCTGCCTGTGGGTGTTCTCTTAAAACACTACACTACTTTTCTCATGAGTTTCTTGATAGGTTAAAATAAAAGGACTTAGAAAAAAGGAATCTACTGCCTTAACATGTTTGGGTATACATCTGAATATACAGTTTTCCTTTTTCCCTTCCCTTTTTCTCCTTCTCTATTATTATATTTAGTATTACGTATTGAGAAAAAGATGGACTTCCCTGGTGGCTCAGACGGTAAAGCGTCTGCCTATAATGTGGGAAACCCGGGTTCGATCCCTGGGTCAGGAAGATCTTCTGGAGAAGGAAATGGCAAACCACTCCAGTATTCTTGGCTGGAAAATCCCATGGATGGAGAAGCCTGGTAGGCTACAGTCCATGGGGTCGCAAAGAGTTGGACATGACTGAGCGACTTCTCTTCACATTGAGAAATAGATATCAACTTGTCAATATATATATATAAAATATTGATATATATTGTATATCTGTATTTTCTTTTATTTATTTATTTAACTGAAGGATAATTGCTTTACAGAATTTTGTTGTTTTCTGTCAAATCTCAACATGAATCAGCCATAGGTATACATATATCCCCTCCCCCCTCTCTATTCCACCCCTCTAGGTTGATACAGAGCCCCTGTTTGAGTTTCCTGAGACATATTGTAGATCTGTAGTTTCTACTGGTACACAAACTTCTGAGCAGCTGAACATTTGATATTTGATATTTATACAGTTTTAATTTAACATCAATGGGAAGCTCTTGAGTACTACTTCACTTACAGTGATCTGGCAGTGTGCACTTGAACTAGAACTCTGTGTACTTCAGGATCCTTTGCTTCTTAACCTACATATTAGACCCTGATCTCTCTTGTTTGATTTAATGAAAGATTTTAAAAGTGCTTTGTAAAGAGCTTCTGAGTTCTTATTTGATGCATAATAACATGGCCTAATTTTTGGCTAATAAGTATTTTGGTACATATATATATTAATTTATTTTTTATTGAGGGATAATTGCTTTACAGTTTGGCAT
Organism: Oreotragus oreotragus; assembly: GCA_006410675.1. Classification (NCBI taxonomy): domain Eukaryota; kingdom Metazoa; phylum Chordata; class Mammalia; order Artiodactyla; family Bovidae; genus Oreotragus; species Oreotragus oreotragus. The sequence continues at coordinate 230,905 of SJYX01011351.1, forward strand.
ATATTTTAAATTGAGAATCTTTTCCAATTTCATTTGATTGACTTCCTCATCTGAGATTTATGAAAGTGTTTCTCAGAAATGTTTGATTGTTGGTGGTTGTTCTAGGAATTTAATGAGACATTAAGCACCTGAAACTAGAAGAGGATGGGGCCATTAAATGATTTTTAGTGTATTTTAGAGTTGGGTAGCCACCACAACATTCTAATTTATAATATTTCCATCACCCTTAAAAGAATCCATGTTTAGTCATTCACCATTCATACCTCTAGCTCTGTGTTTGCTTGCGCTGAGTCACGTTGGCTCTCTGCGACCCCATGGACTGTAGCCCACCAAGCTCCTCTGTCCATGGGATTCTCCAGGCAAGAAAACTGGTATGGGTTGTTACTTCTTCTTCTAGGGGATCTTCCCAATCCAGGGATCAAACCTGTGTCTCTTGTGTCTCCTGCACTGGCAGACAGATTCTTTACCACTAGTGCCACTTTGGAAGCCCAGTTATTGTTAATGGAACCCTCAAGAAAGTCATGTACTATAGTATATATCACTCCTTTTAATTTTTAATTTTCCAGTGTATGATAGTTTTACATTTTGTTTATCCATTCATTAGTTGATGGACATTAGGGGTTGTTTCCATTTTAGGGCTGTTAAAAATACTTCTTCTGTGAAGGTTCATGTGAAAGTTTTTGGATAGGATATGTTTTCATTTCTCTTGGATGGATACCCAGGAGTGGAATTGCCGAGTTAGGTGGTAAATCTGTTTACTATTGTACAATATGGCAAACTGTTTTTCAAACTGACTCTACCCATTTTACATTCCTGCCAGTAAATATGAAGGTTCCAGTTTCTTTGCTTCATCACCAACACTTATTATTATGTGTGTTTTAATTATCAAATATAAAGTGGTATCTTGTGATTTTGATTTGCATTTTCCTAGTAACAAATGATGTCAGGCTTTTTTGTGTGTGCTTATTGGGCATTTGTATATATTCTTTAGTGAAATATGTATTCACATCTTTTACCCATTTTAAAAAAAGATCACTCTTTTTTTTTTTTGGTAGGCTATACATTTTATCAGTTACAATGAATTGTCATCTAAACATTATACATGAGAGTCATTCATTTTTTTTTATTGTATTGTAAAAATTTGTTAAGTATTCTCAGCACCAGTCTCTTATCAGATATATAATTTCTCCAAGTTTATGTCTTGTCTTACATTTTGTTCATAGTAGCTTTTGAAGCTTGTAAATTTTAAATTTTGACGATGTTAATTTATCTTTTTATTTCCTTTTATCATTCATGCTTTTGGTGTATCTAAGAAACCATACCCTGATCTAATGTCATGTTTTTCATAGTTTTACATTTATGTCTATGATCCATTTTGAGTTAGTTTTTGTATGATGTGACGTGAAGATCCTCGGTTATCTTTTTTGCATGTGGGTATTTAGCTGTTTCAGCATCAATTTTTGAAAAGATCATTCTTTTTCCATGAAATTGTTTAGGCGTATTTGTTGAAAATCAATTGGTCATAAATGTAAGGGTGTAAGTGGTTATTTATTACTGTATTTATTCCTTATTCTAAGTCTAGATTTCATAAGGCCTAATTTTAATAATTATAAGCATAGAACATTAACACAAATACATTTCTTCTAAATGCAGCTATATTTTTATTGCAATTACTTTGTGTGCATAATGTGACTTATGTGTAGTTTATAAAGATTATTATGGGTTTATATAGAAGTTAAAACATTTTCCCCATTTCTGTGGGATAATACCTTAAAAAAAAGAAGGTTTTTCTTGTTGGATTTGTTTTGCCAAGAGAGCCCACAAGTTTCAGATTCTGACATCACTCAAGTAGTTGCTTGTGTAGTCTTTTGAGAAAAATTAAACCAAGATATTTAAGTGATTTCCATGCAAAATTAATGCTTCCCTTGATTTCTGCCAAATGCTGCGATGCATTTATGCAGCAGATGCCAGAAAGTTTAGAACTTGTATTTGGAAAGGATTCAAAATTTTAAGATAGAAAGCATTTGTGCCTGGGGCAGTGTAATGACCCCACCTGTGTCTTTTTCTTGTCTTCTGGGTGTTTTCATTTTGTGTCCAGAAAGGCCCATGCAGATCCTTCTTCTATTTTTAAATCTATTTTTATGAAGCACAGTTTTAATTTTACAAGACCAGATCTCACTCCAAGTTTCAAAATATGTGTTCTTCAGCATAAAATGTTTTGACAGATACCTAATGGCCTAGCACTTTAGCATCCATTTTTTCAGGCATAGATCCAGAGAATCAGAGCCATAAAACCACACTATAATTAGTCACCATCAGATGCTATGTAAATTTATTTTTCATACATCTATATGCTAGGTTAGCTGCTTCTTTGTTCTGTTATTTTGATGACTAGCTCAAACTGTTAATAAACCACTGAAATAAATGGAACATACTTAGTTGTTGGGTTTATTAGCTTTAAGGCTTTGTTTATGGTCTAAGAGGAAGAGCAGAAACAAGCCAGTATTTATTGAGTGCCTACTGTATTCCAAATACTGTCCCAGATAACGTTTACATCCCTAATCTCATTTAATCCTCACAACCCCTCATTGTTGGTATTATTATCCTAGTTTTGAAGATGAACTTTAAACAAGCCAGATAATGATAATGATGCTTTATAGTATTTGTGTGGGGTCTTTCATATTGTAGTTCTAAATGATCATCTGACTTTTGGAGATGTTCAGTTATTAAAAAAAGAGAAACTACCATAATTTATCCCCAGTGTTGAAGAGTTTAGGGTAGAAAGAAAAGGCACATCAGATATTTCTCAACTTTTTGTACAACTGTGGTAAACATACTGAACAAAGATAGGTAAACAATACAGAATACATTCATGTGGGGGTGAAGGTATTATAATGCTCAGATAAAAACGGTATTGGAATAATTAGATATCCATATGTTAAAAAAAAGAGCCTTGACTTTATCCCACATGTAAAAATAATTCAAATAGATCATAGACTAATTGTAAAACTTAAAACTGTAAAATTTCTAGGAGAAAACAGAATTTCTATGACCTTGGGTTAGACAAAGATTTTTTAGATGTAATATTTAAAAATTGCTAAATAAGAGTTCATCAGAATTTAAAACATTTATATTTGAAAGACTTTTAAAATGAAAAAAGCAAGCTGCAGACTTGAAAAATATTTGCCAAACGTATGCCTGATAAAGAACTTACATCCAGAATATCTAAAGAACTCTCAAGAAAGTATTAGAAAATAAACAACTAAATAAGAGACACCTCACTGAAGAAGAGACATGGAAGGCAAATAGTACATGGAAAGATCTTCAATATCATTAGTCATCTAGGAAATGTGAATTAAAATCACAGTACCAATGCATACCTGTTAGAATGGCTTAAAAAAAAAAGCTGATACGACAATTGCTGTCAAGAATATGAAGTGATTGGAACCCTTATACATTACTGATAGGAATGCAGAATGGAACAACCACTTCAAAAAACAGTTTTGCAGTTTCTTATAAAATTAAGCATACATTTCCCATATGACCGTCAATTTCATTTTTAACTATTTACCCAAGAGAAGTAACGACTTATTTTTACTAAAGCAAAATTTAAAAAAAAGCCAGAAATCCACAAAGCAATATTTGTAGTGCTTTATTTATAATCACTTCAAACTGGAAACAACCTGCTATCCTGAATTTGTCAAGTAGATAAACAAAATGTGGTATATCCATAGAGTGGAATGTTATTCAGCAACAAAAAGGAATGGATTACTGATATATATATAGCTTCCCTGGTCAGTGGTAAAGTATCTGCCTACCAATGCAGGAGACATGGGTTTAATACCTGGGTCAGGAAGATCCCCTGAAGAAGGAAATGACAACCCACTCCACTATTCTTGCCCAGAGCATCCCTCAGACAGAGGAGTCTGGCCAGCTACAATCCATGGGGTCACAAAAGAGTTGGATACAACTTAGCGACTAAACAACAACAGCTGATATATACAACAACTTAGATTCTAGTTAAAGAAGTTAAAGAAGCAAGGCTCAAAAGGCTCCATACAGTATGCATGTGTGCTAAGCGCATTCAGTCGTGTCCAGCTCTTTGAGACCCCATGCACTGTAGCCCGCCAGGCTCCTCTGTCCATGGGATTCTCTGGGCAAGAATACTGGAGTGGGTTGCCATTTGCCGTCTTCCAGGGGATCTTCCTGACTGAAGGATCAAACCTATGTCTCTTAAGTCTCCTGCATTGACAGGCAGGTTTTTTACCACTATAGTATTGGAAAAGCTTAACTATCAGGAAACAAAACCAGTTAATAGTTTCCAGTTGTTGAAGCTGGGGTTGTGAAGCATTTTCTATAAAGAGGCAACACAAGATAAGCTTTTGGAGTGGTGGGACTATTGATTTGTCAAAAGTCACAGTACTGCACATTTAAAAAGAATTTCATTGTAAGTATGTTAGGCCCCAATAAACTTTACCTATCTTACAGCCTATCTATCTATCTACTCATCAGAAGTCTAGACATAGCCACTCCAGTGTTGATGTGGTGTCTCTAATGTCATCAAGGACCAGGGCCTTCTGTTTGTTGCTTTAAGATGCTGCTGGAGTCTGGAATCATATCCTCTCTGGCAGAGGAAGGAGTAAACAAGAAGAGGTGAAGAAGGGTCTGCAGCCTTCCTTTAGAGACTTTTTCAGACTTCTTTAATACCCTTCCATTTACACCATGTTGGTCAAAGTATAACTGCCATATTTCATCACATGTATCTGCAAGAGGCTGGAAATTGCAGACTTGGAGAAGAAAAGAGAATGGATGTTGGATTATATATCTAATAGTATCTGTCACACTGCTGATAGCTTCTAGCTGTTGGAGTGTTTTATAACACTAAAGTTAAGTATCCTGGATCTTCCTCTGGGTTGCTTTATATCCTGAAGTCGCAGAGTGCCTTTCTGTTGTTCCTGTGTACTATTCCCAAACTCTTATTTGAGCTTACATTTTGCTAATTGGTAGTTCCTAAAATTTAGTGGGTGCAGTCTTATTTTAGGCATTGCGTTCAACAGCTCTGAAAACTAGTATTTGGTAATGAATGCTAAATAGTTAATTAAGTTCCCAAGAAAATCTTAGGGAGAAGACATGCATAAGTTATTTAAAAAAAAAAAACCCTTTATTTAGACTAAATCATAAATACTTGACAGCAAATGCTGGCTACTTGAAACCTATACATTTAAATGTCAATTACATTTCATTGTATATTGGTTATATCTTGATTAAAATTGATGCCTGAAATGCTTAGATAGGCAGTGAATTTTTGAGGACCTGGTATGTATTATATTCCTGTTGTGTTCAAGATATTTGATAGAACCTAGCCATTTGTTTGGAGAAGGCAACGGCACCCCACTCTAGTACTCTTGCCTGGAAAATCCCATTGACAGAGGAACCTGGCAGGCTGCCGTCTATGGGGTCGCACAGAGTTGGACACAACTGAAGCGACTTAGCAGCAGCAGCAGCAACTTGTTTGGTCCAGTATTCTTTCCTGGGAAATCCCATGGACAGAGGAGCCTGGTGGGCTACAGTCCATGGGGTCAAAAAGAATTGGGCAAGACTTAGCAAGTAAGCAACAAAGAAAGACGTAAAAATACTTAAAACAAACAAACAGAAAACAGAGCCTTTTTACTCTAAAGGAGCTCTTCTTGGAGAAGAAATAGATGTCAATATGTGTAGTTGCAGCTTATATGATTGGTGTTATAATGTGGGAATTAGAATTAGAAGGCAATGTATGAATCTGGGTGGAATTAGTTTACATCTTTTTCAAAATTGTTGGGTGTGTTCCAAGTTGTTTACATTTCCATGTAAGTTTTAGAGTCAGCTTATTCAGTTTCTAATTCCAAGGAGACTGTGCTGGAATTTTAATTGAGATTGTATTGAATTTAAAAATTAATTTGGGCACAAATGAAATCTGAACAGTGTTGACTCCATTAATACAATGTATCTTCTCATTTGTGTTGATCTTCTTGTTTCTTTCAGAAATGTTTTATGGTTTTTAGTGTACAGATACTACACATTCTTGACAGATTCCATATTTATTCTTGCTGTTATAAATATTATGTCATAATTTCAGTATCCAGTTGTTTGTTCCTGCTGCTGCTGCTAGTCACTTCAGTCGTGTCCGACTCTGCGACCCCATAGACGGAAGCCCACCAGGCTCCCCTGTTGTTTGTTGCTAATCAATAGAAATAAAATTGATTTATGATTATTTATCTTGTATCCTGTGACATTGTTAAACTCACTTATTAGTTCTAGTAGCATTTTCTAGAGTCTTCAGATTAACTATATAGACGATCATGTGGTTTCTTAATAAAGACAGTTTTATTTCTTATTTCCAGTCTGTAAGCCTTTAATTTCTTTTATCTACCTTATTGCACTGGCAGGCAATTCTAGGACAAAAAATGGTGAGAATTTGAGATCACTGCTCTGTTCACCAGCATGAGGAAAGCATTCATCCTTTCCCCATTAAATATATTACCAATGAAAGTGAAAGTAAAAGTGTTAGTTGCGCAGTCCTATCTGTCTCTTTGCAATCCCATGGACTGGAGCCCACCAGGCTCCTCTGTCCATGGAATTCTCCAGGCAAGAATACTGGAGTGGGTAGCTATTCCCTTCTCTAAGGGATCTTCCTAACCCAGGGATCAAACCCAGGTCTCCTGCATTGCAGGCAGATTCTTTACCACCTGAGCTACCAGGGAAGCATATTACCTATTAGTTTTTCATAAATGTCTTCTCCCAGGTTGAGCAAGTTCCATTCTATTTCTAGATTACTGAGAGGTTTGTTTTCTTTTGTTTTATCA
>SJYX01011351.1:239722-396021 GCA_006410675.1 Oreotragus oreotragus
TTGGCTTCCTTCTTCCCTCCCTCCCTCTCTCCCTTCCTTCCTCTTTGGCTCAATATCAGATTTTTTTTTTCAGTTTTGAGATATAATTGATATGAAACACTGTAAGTCTGAGGAGTATAGCATGATGATTTGACTTACATGCGTCATGAAATGATTACTACAGTAAGTTTAGTGAATATTCATCATCTCATGTAGATGTAAAATTAAAGAAATAGAAGATACTTTTTTTCCTTATGACTCTCTTACAACCACAGTTTTAATTGTATATATCATCTTGTACACTGCCTCCCTAGGACTTAGTTTATCTCATAACTGAAAGTTTGTACCTTTTGACTGCCTTCATCCACTTTCTCCACCCGCTCCTCCCCACTCTTTGCCACCTCTGATAACCGTAAGTCTGTTCTAGCTCTATTAGTTTGTTTATTTTTTAAGTATAATTTGCTACAACATTATGTTAGTTCCTGTTACACAATGTAGTGATTTAATATTTCTATATATTTCAAAATGATCATCAGGATAAGTCAACATCTGTCACCATACAATGATATTGTCTAATTATTGACTGTATTACCTAGACTGCACATTTCATACTCGTGATTCATTTATTTTGCAACTGGAAGTGTGTATCTTTGAAAATTTTTTTAGATTAATTTTATCGAAGTATAGTTGGTATACAGTGTTAATTTCTGCTGTACAGCAACATGATTCAGTTTTACACATATATACATACTTACTCTTTTCCATTATAGTTTATCATAGGATGTTGACTGTAGTTCCCCGTGCTATACAGTAGAACCTTGTTGCTTATCTGTTCTCTATATAATAGTCTGCATCTGCTCATCCACCACCCCCCCACCCCCAGAGCCTCTTGACAACCACAAGTCTGTGACTGTGTCTGTGAGTCTGTTTCTGTTTTGTAGGTAAGTTCATCTGTGTCATATTTTAGATTCCACACAAATGATGACTGTAGTTCCCTGTGCTATACAGTAGGACCTTGTTGCTTATCTGTTCTCTATATAATAGTCTGCATCTGCTCATCCACCACCCCCCCACCCCCAGAGCCTCTTGACAACCACAAGTCTGTGACTGTGTCTGTGAGTCTGTTTCTGTTTTGTAGGTAAGTTCATCTGTGTCATATTTTAGATTCCACACAAATGATAGCATATGGTATATCTCTTTCTCTTTCTGACTTAGGAAGTTTGTATCTCTTAATCTCCCTTGCCTGTTTGTCCACCTACCCCCACTTCCTCCCCTCTGGCAAGCACCCATTTCTTCTCTGTATTATGACTCTGTTTCTGTTTTGTTGCGTTTGTTCATTTGTTTTGTTTTTTAAGTTCCACATGTAAGTGAAATCATACAGTATTTGTCTTTCTCTGTCTAACTTATTGTACTTAGGATGATGTCCTCCAGGTCCAGTCATGCTGTTGCAAATGGCAAGATTTCATTTTTTTTTTCATGGCTGAGTAATGTTCCCGTTGTATGTATGTGTGTGTGTGTGTGTGTAATGTTCCACTGTATGTATGTATGTATATGTGTGTATACACACGTCTTCTTCATCCTTTCTTCTGTTGATGGGCACTTGGGTTGTTTCCGTGTCTTGTCAGTTGTAGATAATGCTGCAGTGAACATTGTTGTTATTTAGTCACCCAGTTGTGTCCAATTCTTTGTCACCCGTGGACTGCAGCACACAAGGCCTCCCTGTCCCTAACCATCTCCCGAAGTTTGCCCAAGTTAATGTCCATTGTATCGGTGATGCCATCCAGCCATCTCATCCTCTGACACCCTCTTCTCTTTCTGTTCTCAATCTTTCCCAGCATCAGGGACTTCCCAGTGAGTTGGCTGTTTACAACAGATGAACAAAATACTATAGCTTCAGCTTTAGCATCAGTCCTTCCAAGGAATATTCAGGGTTGATTTCCCTTGAGATTGACTGGTTTGATCTCTTTGCTGTCCAAGGAACTTTGAGGAGTCTTCTCCAGCACCACAGTTGGAAGGCAGCAGTTCTTTGGTGCTCTGCCTGCTTTACAGTTCAGCTCTCACAACCATATGTGACCAATGGGAACATAAAAGTGCATATATGTTTTCAAGTTAGTGTTTTCTTTTTCTTCAGATAAATACCCAAGAGTGGAATTGATGGATTCTATGGTAGTTCTGTTTTTAATTTTTTTGGAAATCTCCATACTGTTTTCCACAGTGGCTGCACCCGTTTACACTCCCACCAACACTGCAAAAGGATTCCTTTTTCTCTACATCCTTGCCAGCACTTGTTGTTATTATTATTTTTTTAATGTTCACTTATTTTTGGCTGTGCTGGGTCTTCATCTTGTTGTTGTGTGGGCTTTCTCTAGTTGCAGCGAGTGGGAGCTCTTCTCTAGTTGTGGTGTGCAGCTTCCTGTTGCAGTGGCTTTTCCTGTTGTGGAACGCAGACTCTAGGACTTGTGGGCTCCGTAGTTGCTCCTCCCAGACTGTAGCTCACAGGCTCCGTGGTTGTGGCACACAAGCTTAGTTGTCCTGGGTCATGTGGGATCTTCCTGGATCAGGGATTGAACCTGTGTCTCCTGCATCGGCAGACAGCGTCTTTGCCACCAGGGAAGCCTTTGTTGTCTTTTTGATAATAGCCATTCTGACAGGTGTGAGGCAATATCTTATTGTGGTTTTGATTTGCATTTCCCTGATGTTGAGCATCTCTTCATTTCTCTGTTGGACGTCTATATGTTTTCTTTGGAAAAATGTCTGTTCATATCTTCTTCCCATTTTTCAATCAGGTTGTTTGCTTTTTTCAGGATTGAGTTGCATGAGTTCTTTGTGTAGTTTGAATATTAATCTCTTATCAGATAGATCTTTGTAAAAACTTTTTCCTATTCAGTAGGTGGCCTTTTCTTTCTTAAGGTGTTAATTTCTTTCTTAAATGTTCGATAGAATTCAACAGTGAAGTCATTCTTAGTGCAAAGATTTTTCAGCTATGTACTTAGTTTTTTAAATCATATAGGAATATTCTAGATATTATTTCTTGTTGAGTGAACTTTTCTGGTTTGTCTTTTAAGGAAATTTGTCCATTTGATCTAAATTATTGAATTTATTTATATAAATTCATTCATAAAATTTCCCTATTATTCTTTGAATGTTGATAAGTTCTACGGATCTATCTTTTCTTTCATTCAAGATACTGGTGTTTGAGGTTGTCTCCAATTTCTGCTTTTTAATCATTCCACCTAGAAATTCTTTAATTTTATTGATCTTCTCAAATAACCAGCTTTTGGTTTCTCTACTGATTTGTGGTTTTCTGTTTTATTCATTTGTATTCTCATTTCCTCCCTTCTGCTAGTTTTAGTTTTAATATTCTCTCCTTTTTCTAGTTTGAATTTTAGGTCATTGATTTGAGGCACGTCTTTTTTTCTTTTCCTCTGTGCTCAATCTTAGTCAAATACCATGAATTTCGATATGTTGTATTTTCATGTTTTTTGAAGTCAGAGTATTATCTAATATTCCTTATGAAATTTTGACTCATGGATTATTTAGAATTGTATTTATTAATTTCTGAATGTTTTAGAAGAGATATATTTCCAGATACAGTTCTGTATTGATCGTTTATTTAGTTTCATTTTTTGGACAGTGTATATACTTTTATGATTTCTTTCACTTTAGTGTGTTTAAATTTGTTTTAATGGCTCAGAATGTGGTCCATCTTAGTGAATGTTCAGTGTGTAAAAGAATACACGTCCAGTTGTTGGGTGAAGTGTTATGTAAATGTTAATTAGCTCAATTGTAGAGTTTCTGAGGTCTTCTGTAGTCTTAACTGATTTTTGTTTTTGAGGTGGAGGGAGGTCTACTTGTTCTATTAGTCACAGAGAGGAGTGTTGAAGTGTACAGCTGTTAAGTATGAATTTGGTATTTCTTTTATTTCTATTAAGTTTGCTTTCACATTTTGAAGCTTTGTTATTAGGGAGATATGCATTTAGGATCCTTATATCTTCTTAATATTTCATATTCTTATATCTTCCTAATATTTTATATTTTATTTCTTCTTGACTTTCTCATAATGAAAATTTCCTCTTTGTCTCTAGTTTTATTCATTGTTTTCAAGTCCACTTTGACATTAATACACTCATTCTAGCTTTCTTTTGATTATGTTATGGCATGTTTTTTTTCCATCCTTTTACTGTTAAACGATTAATGCTGCTGCTGCTAAGTCGCTTCAGTTGTGTCCGACTCTATGTGACCCCATAGATGGCAGCCCACCAGGCTCCCCCATCCCTGGGATTCTCCAGGCAAGAACACTGGAGTGGGTCGCCATTTCCTTTGCCAATGCATGAAAGTGAAAAGTGAAAGTGAAGTCGCTCAGTTATGTCTGACTCTTAGCCACTCCATGGACTGCAGCCTACCAGGCTCCTCCATCCATGGGATTTTCCAGGCAAGAGTACTGGAGTGGGGTGCCATTGCCTTCTCCAAATGGTTAATAAGGCTTTATATTTAAAGATTTTTTTGTGTTTTTTATATATAAACACACATTTTTATATATTTCTCTATATAAAAATATAGACTCTGCTGAATTTTGATTTTATCTAATCTAATCTGACAGTCTTTTCCTTTTAATTAGAGTTTTTATGCCATTTCCAATTAATGTGATAGAATTTCCAGTTATTGATGAGGTTGGATTTAAACCTACCATGTTGTATTTGTTTTATATTTATATTTAACCCACTGTTCTTTTAAATTACCTTTTACTGTTTTGGCCAGGGAAGTCCCACATCATTCTTTTTTACTGATCAGTTTTTTTCAGTATATTTTCGGGTGTGTGTTATGTAACAGTATATTACCACATGTAATTTAGAAATTAACCTGTATATGTAGTGGGTATATAATGTTCAACAGTTCTGCTGATCAGAGTGTATAGTCAGTTGTTTGGAAACTACTGCTTTAGAGGGTCAGAACTAAGAACTCTGACATTTGAAGTAGAATTTGCCACTTGAGATTTTATTTCATGACAGCACAGTTTGGATGGTTGACTTTATTGCAGTGGGAAACCTCATTTACATACTGCACATTTTATTTAAAAAATGTAAAAAACATTAATTAGATTTATATGCTTAAAAGGTCAAGCAGTCTTTGTGAACTCTTTTGTATATTAAAATCCTTTCTTTTTTATAAATGAAAATCTCCCTTTTTTTCTTTTTTTAAGGACTGTGAGGACCTGGGAAGTTGAGAATCCAAAGAAGCAAAAAAGTGTGTTTAAACCGCGGACAATGCAGGGTAAAAAAGTAATTCCTACCACGTGCACGTATAGTAGAGATGGAAACCTCATAGCAGCTGCTTGCCAGAATGGAAGCATACAGATCTGGGACCGAAATTTGATTAATAAGGCTTTATATTTAAAGATTTTTTTGTGTTTTTTATATATAAACACACATTTTTTTATATTTCTATATATAAAAATATAGACTCTGCTGAATTTTGATTTTATCTAATCTAATCTGACAGTCTTTTCCTTTTAATTAGAGTTTTTATGCCATTTCCAATTAATGTGATAGAATTTCCAGTTATTGATGAGGTTGGATTTAAACCTACCATGTTGTATTTGTTTTATATTTATATTTAACCCACTGTTCTTTTAAATTACCTTTTACTGTTTTGGCCAGGGAAGTCCCACATCATTCTTTTTTACTGATCAGTTTTTTTCAGTATATTTTCGGGTGTGTGTTATGTAACAGTATATTACCACATGTAATTTAGAAATTAACCTGTATATGTAGTGGGTATATAATGTTCAACAGTTCTGCTGATCAGAGTGTATAGTCAGTTGTTTGGAAACTACTGCTTTAGAGGGTCAGAACTAAGAACTCTGACATTTGAAGTAGAATTTGCCACTTGAGATTTTATTTCATGACAGCACAGTTTGGATGGTTGACTTTATTGCAGTGGGAAACCTCATTTACATACTGCACATTTTATTTAAAAAATGTAAAAAACATTAATTAGATTTATATGCTTAAAAGGTCAAGCAGTCTTTGTGAACTCTTTTGTATATTAAAATCCTTTCTTTTTTATAAATGAAAATCTCCCTTTTTTTCTTTTTTTAAGGACTGTGAGGACCTGGGAAGTTGAGAATCCAAAGAAGCAAAAAAGTGTGTTTAAACCGCGGACAATGCAGGGTAAAAAAGTAATTCCTACCACGTGCACGTATAGTAGAGATGGAAACCTCATAGCAGCTGCTTGCCAGAATGGAAGCATACAGATCTGGGACCGAAATTTGACAGTAAGTCAAGGATATTTAAGTCTTCTTTTCTGAGAAGAAAGCCACCTTAGAAAGACAAACATCATGTTAAAATATTATGAAGATCAATTTCCTGAGTTTAGCCCTAATTTAAACTTCAGTGTTAGTTGATAAAACATTGGGCCTCTGCAGTAAACAGCATTTTAGCAAACATTCCAACTCAGTATTTTCCAATGTGTATTAGATTTTGTTTTTAACATAAACTCAATCTTTTGATATAAAATGTAAAAAATATAGTTTATTTTATGACATTTCAATATACTTGGATTTGAAAGTGAAGAATTTGACAGTGATATAAAACAAAACTAAGCAAAGAACTAGAAATACCCTTTAAAAGAGGTGAGAAAACCGTGAAATAACCAGGGTGATCCATAAGTTGTTGAGCAGTTACTTCTGTAGTAATTTAAATAATAGTTTGATATTCCATGACATTCCATTTGAATAAGTTTCAGATTTTTTTTCAGTTTTAAGTCATTATTAGAATAAAATAAAATTTGGAATTGAAAGGGATCATAGAATTCTATAACCACAGAAAGAATGAATAAAATAATGAATAGTCTTTGGCTAATTCTGTGTATTACCAATAAGCTTTGAAAAGGGCTTTGTTGCATGTATAGATGGTAAAACAAGAATTTTTAAGTGGAGTTATTCTAGATTATCAATGTTAAAATGAAAATCTACACTAATGTTACAGTAAAAGTTGATTATCGTATTTTAATAAAAGGTGCTGGTAAAATTATTAATTCAATAAATATTTATTATCTGTACTATATTCAGGCACTGTTCTGAAGACTGGAACTACTGAAGATGAGTCAAAATTCCTGCCTTCATAGAGTTTACATTCTTTTTATTTTTAACAATTATAAAAATAATATTCTTTTAAGTAAAATTGCCCGTCAAACACTTTCATTTTGAAAGGGATCCCAGGAAACAGTTGTCTTTTCAGGCAGATGGAGTTAAAGTCAGTTTTTTGGGAATAGGTAAAAAGTAATGATAGAGAAAAAAGAATCCATGCTGATAATGCTGGAAATATCTTTGGCATTTTCTGTTTGTCAGATCTTTTTATTTCTGTTTTCATCTCCACTATAAACCCCATAAAGCTTTATAACAGCTCAGAGATTTTAAAAATCCTTTGAATTGTAAACTGAGTTTTAACTAAGCAATAAATTTTTTAGTAACTGGCTTTCATCGCCTTTGAGTGCTGTTGATTTAACATAGAAAATTTTAAAGTTTTCTTGACCAGCTTTAATAGTGATGTGTTTAGTGTGTCGTGTGTATATATGCATACATGCACACATATATGTGCATGTATGCATATATACATGCTTTTCACGGGCTTCTCCGGTGGCTCAGACAGTGGGACACCTGGGTTCGATCCTGGGGTTGGGAAGATCCCCTGGAAGAGGGCATGGCAACCCACTCCAGTGTCCTTGCCTGGAGAATCTCCATGGACAGAGGAGCCTGGTGAGCTATAGTCCATGGAGTCGCAAAGAGTCAGACACAGCTGAGCGACTAAGCACAGTGCATGCCTTTTTTTTAGAAACCATAGTTTCTAAGTTGAATATAGTTTTTAAAGGTTAGCCTTGCATATCTCTTAAAATAATTAGTATATCTCATGTTTCCTATTTTGTAGAAAAAAGTCATTTAAGCCATTGTTCTAATCAGAATCTTTGATTCTGTTTAGTTAAAATGTAATAATACATTGAATATAGAGCTTATTTTACCACATCATATTCATTACGTTTCTTCATATTCTTAAATTTGCATGTGTATGTGTCACTTGAAGAAAAATCAAATTAAGAGGAAAAAAACTTGTTAGGAAACCCAGTTCGTTTAAAAATAGATTTTAAAAATTCTTAACTATTACTTCAGCAATAATAAATCATGTAGAAGGAAACACTAAAGCTGAGGTAAGAAAAGCTAATAACAGTATTTTTCCCACACAGTAGCCAAAGAATTACATGGCAAATAATGCTTCATACATATGTTTTGTGACGAGTAAAGCTATCATAATTGCCGTATTTTATCATGGAATTCTCATTCGACCAACTTAAACTTCAGCAAATTAAATGAAATGTATCTCTTTTCTTGGAAGTAAAGTGTCTGTCAGTGATAAATTTCTGTGTTCCCAAGGCCTACCTTTATTCTAGAAATTTGCTGGCTGGTAGTATAGCCACTAACTACATTTGACTATTTCAATTTAAAAATAATTGAAATAAGATAAAATTAAAATTTCAGTTCCTCAGCCATACTAGCCACTTATTGGACAGCACAGATAAAGAACACTCTCATCATTACAGAAAGTTCTGTTGGACATTGTTGCTCAAGAGGAGTGTCTGTTTGCCCAGCATCGGTCTCAAGTCATTTGATGTTGGGTTGTTTTTAAATTGAGAGGAAGGCCACTTCAGAGGAGCTTCTCCTGGGCTGTGCTGCCTCCCTATTTCCTCACTTTCCATTCACCAGCTTGCATGTGAGCAGCAGCAAGGAGGCCAGTGTTCGTTTGGCAAGAAGTGAGGGAGGTGCAGAGTATGGGGAGATGGTGTTGGAGGGGTAACGGTATGCGGCCAGACTCAGGACCCCTGCATATGCTGAACCTCCAGCCTCCACATTCTTCTCTTAGGTGTTCACATGACTTTCACCCTTCACCTCTTTCAGCACTTTGCTCAAATGCTGTCTTCTCAGCAGGGCCTTCCCTGACTCCACACTATATACAATTTCAGCCTTCACCCCACCAGTGGCACTCTCTTTCCCTCTTATTTTCTTCCATAGTGCTGAGCACCACCTGACATACTGTACTATATATTTTACTTGTTGATTGACATTGTCGGTTTATTTCTAAGAAGTCACTAAAAATAGTAGCATAAAGAACTATCTATGTTACATGAAAACATAGTAAGTCAGAGAGACGAGAGGGAGAATGGGAGCTATGGAGGTCCACAAGTACATAATTTTTGATGTATCTTTAATGATGGAAACACATAATCTATTAATATAGATGGATTTTAAAATGATGTTTCATGTCTCTGTCAAGTAAACTTTCTGTAGTCTAAAATATTCCAGTTTGGGTAGTCTTATGAATACCCAGTGATGACTTCCATTCACAGAAAAAAACCAACTGAACTCTTGGGACATATTTTGCTGGAGGCAGTGGTAGTGCTCTTTAGTATCTATCAAGAGTTGACAATATGCCGAATTCTTTACCAAAAGAACATGGTGTGCTTCCTTGTATTGCAGTCATTATTTGTAGACTAAGATTGTAGTAGGAAAATGAGGACCCATTATATTCATGGAGTTTTGCCTTCCCTAGAACAGGTGACAGGAGGGAATAATATTTGAAGTTTGATTTGGCAATAGGGTACTACCAGAAACTTGACCTACTCTCCATCTGACTACCTCCTGCTGCTCCTTTGGCCTGCAACCCCAGTCCGGATTCTGGGGCTGTCCCTTTTAGAAACATGACCACACACTACAACCCCTTACCAGGAAAGCCTCAAGCCCGTGAGACACTGCAGAGACATTTCTCCAGCTTGGTGGCTGGTCGGTGCCCACATTCCCTCAGCCATGCTAGAGAAAGTTGGTTTCGTTCAGAGAAAGCTGGGGCAAGGACTAGTGATCACACCGGGAGATAAGCTTCTGAGCAAAAAAGCCCCTGGTGAATAAGAGAACAGGTGTGAAGGAGAAAGAATACGAAAAATAAAGTCACCAGTAGTGGCTTGAGTCCAGTGTTCCACAAATCTCTAAATGTCTCCAGTCACCTTCAGGGCTTCCCAGGTAGCTCAGTGGACAAAGACCGTGCTGGCAGTGCAGGAGACGTGGGTTCGATCCCTCGGTCAGGAAAATCCCCTGGAGGGGTCATGGCAACACACTCCAGTATTCTTGCTGGGAAAATCCCTTGGACAGAGGAGCTGGCAAGCTGCGGTCTGTGGGGTCACAAAGAGTTGGACACAACTGAAGTGACTGAGTATGCAAACATGCAGTCACCTTCAGGTGCCCCAAGTTAAGATTAGGTTGATTTTTGGCCTTCTACACCTTCCCCTTTATTAAAATGTTATATATACATACACACACAGAGTAAAACATTTTGTTTTTGTAATAGAGAATTTACAATTTCTTTCTTTTTTTTATTTTTTTAATTTGGTAAAGAATCCACCTGCAGTGCGGGTGACCTGGGTTCAATCCCTGGGTTGGGAAGATCCCCTGGAGAAGGGGACGACTACCTACTCCCGTATTCTGGCCTGGAGAATTCCATGGACTACAGTCCATGGGGTTGCAAAGAGTTGGACATGATTACGTGACTTTCACTTTCACTTTTTAAGTTTGAGAGTATAACATGGACAACCTTGTAATAAAAGATATGGTTCTGGTTGGATTTTTCAAAATTTCTTTATTAAAGGGAAGCATAATTTTACAAAAATGAAATATATACTTTTCAAAAAATTGTTATTACTATTATGATTAGTTGTATCTCTACTTTCATTAGCCTATTTCTACCCATTATGCTTGTCAGTTGGGCTTCCCTGGCTTATAAATTACCTGCAGTGTATCAGTTACCTGCAGTGTATCCTTCTGTAGTTTTCTCCATAGCTCTATTTCTGTTGGTTTGTCTAACTAGATGTGGCTCTGTAAAAAGATATAAAATCATGTTAAAAATTCAAATATAGATTTTTGTCTTTTCATTAGGCCTAATAGTTGGAGTGTAGAAAATTTACATGGATAACTAAAAGTCTACTGTGTAGTTCTATAGCATATTTTGTAAATGACACCCGAGACATACAATTTCTCTGCATATTACCTGGGACTTTCTATCCATCAGTCCTGAGTTTTCTAAGCTCTCTACACCCTCATTTTCCTTATTAATGAAATGATCCCTACCTTGTCCAGTTATTTTGAGGATTGTATTAGGTATATATTTAAAGCATCCAGAACAGGGCTTGCACATAACAGGTTTTAATAACTGTTTGTCTTATTCTTTCTTTTTTAGCTTCTAGGAGAGTTGCAGTTTTTGTAGAATGGTGTAGTTAGATCTCAGAGTGCAGTTTAACAATGTCTGAAAAGTGTCATGAATTTGAGCATAGCAGATGCATGGTGGTAAAAAGTATGGTTTAGGAAGATAAGAATATAGATCCCTGCTAGAACGAGTCATTCAATGTATGGAAATAAAATCACCATCAATAAACAAAAACTTTATGTATCCATTGATTAGTGTGCTTTGGTAGTTATGAATTATAATTATTTTTAAAATAAACATTCAAGAGAAAGCATATGACTTACAACTTATTCCACAGTGTTTTTAACATGCATATTTTTCAAAGCTCACTTTTCAAAAAATGTGTCATTGATTCAAAACACAAACCATCAGTACTGTGTGAAATTACTTACAAGCCCTAAAGTTAAGCTGTGATTTGTCAATTATTTTAATAGCAGCTTTAAAGTTTTACTTATAATGCTGTTATAAAATGTCACATATTTGGGTGAGCAGTATTAATAAAAATGAGAATATGCTAGTTTTGAAAAAGGTTAAAATTTTTGTTTTAAATGGAGATGATTGTTATCCTTATTTTTTGAAGGCAGGAGAATAATTGAATTTAAGACTTCTAGTTAAATATGGTAAGTTAAACAGATTCATTCAGTTCTGTTTCTTCCTAAAACCCCACTAAAATGACATAAAAGGCATTTTTAAAGCCTAAACCCATACAATCAAAGAGAATTAGAGAGGAGATGACAGCCCAAAAGAGAAGTCAGGACACTTTTGGAAACTAGAAACCAGATGTGTGAATGGTCACTGACTTGGCCAACTGGAGAAAGCTGAAACCTTAGCTGGGCTGGGAAAAGCCTATAAAAGATGAACTGGCTTATCCCGCAGTTCTCTTCCTACCCTAGACGGAAGAGTTACTTTTAGGGTGGTCTGTCAGAGAGACTTCATACTCCAAGCGAAGCTGAGATAAGGTGAAAATCTTCATAGAGGGCTGTGTTTCATCTCCTCCTCTGTTGTTATTGCCGTTGTTATTATTGTAGCATTTACTGAATACTTACTTTGAGTTAGGTAATATTTTAAGTACTTTACATGTTTTACTTTATTTAATCCTTACAACAATCCTTACAAAAGTACTATAACTATCATCATTTTACAGATGAGAAAACTAATACAAAAAGAAAGTGGTGCTGCCTAGCCAAAATTGCAGCTCGTAAGTGGCAGAACTAGGATCCAGTGCTAGGCAGTCTGGAAACAAGTGCTTGTACCAAAGGTCAGAAACTGTGGCCCATGTGCCACATCTGTTTTTGTATGACCTGCAAGCTAAAAAAGATTTTTTTTTTTCATTTTTAAATGGTTGTGTTGTTTTTCGGTGGTTATTTTAATAAATTTACCAAAAACTTAGTGGCTTAAAATAGCACAGACTTCTTATACTTATGTCAGTTAGAAGTCTCATTGATGAGTCAGTTCTAATGTGGTAGGTGAACCTGCAGCCTATTATACAGAATGAAGTAAGTCAGAAAGAGAAACGGAGAAGGCAATGGCACCCCACTCCAGTACTCTTGCCTGGAAAATCCCATGGATGGAGGAGCCTGGTAGGCTGCAGTCCATGGGGTCGCTAAGAGTCGGACACAACTGAGCGGCTTGACTTTCATGTTTCACTTTCATGCATTGGAGAAGGAAATGGCAACCCACTCCAGTGTTCTTGCCTGGAGAATCCCAGGGATGGTGGAGCCAGGTGGGCTGCCGTCTATGGGGTCACACAGAGTCGGACACGACTGAAGTGACTTAGCAGTAGAAAGAGAAAGACAAATACTGTATATTGACATAAATATATGGAATCGAGAAAGATGGTCCCGATGATCCTATTTACAGGGCAGCAAAAGAGACACAGACATATAGGACAGACTTTGGGACACAGTGGAGGAAGGAGAGGTGGGGTGATTTGAGAGAGTAGTGTTGAAACATTATACATTATCATATGTAAAATAGATAGCCAGTGGGCATTTGGTGTATGACTCAGGAAACCAAAAGCTGATGCTCTGTGACAACCTAGAGGGGTGGAAGGTGGGAGGAAGGTTTAAGAGGGAGGGGATATATGTATACCTATGGCTGATTCATGTTGATATATGGCAGAAACCATCACAATATTGTAAAGTAATTATCCTCCAGTTAAACATAAAGTGAAAATTTTTAAAAAGTCATATTAAAAAAAAGTTTCATTGAACTCAAAATTAGGGTGTTGGCAGGACTGTATTCTCTTTTGGCTGCTTCAGGAGAGAATCCATTTCCTTGCCCTTTCCAGCCTCTAGAAGCTACGCGTATTCCTTGGCTCATGGCTGCCTTCTTCCATCTTCAAGGTCAACAATAGTGAATCTGAGTCTTTTTCACATCACAAAACCATGACCTTCTCTTCTGCTTCCCTCTTCCACTTTTAAAGACTCTTGTGCTTACATTATATCTACTTGAATAATTGCCATGTTTTAAGATCAGTTGATTATCAACATTAATCCAGTTTGAAATCTTAATTCCCCTTTACCTGGTATGATGACATATTCACAGGTTTCAGGGTTTAGGGGGTGTAAATCTTTGCGGGGGACATTGCTCTGCCTGCCACGTGGTTTATAAGAAAAACAAAGTAAAAATATTTCATGACACATGAAAACTATGTGAAATTCAAATTTCAGTGTCCATGAATAAAGCTTAATTAGAACATCCTTGCTCATTCATTTTTATATTACCTATGGCTGCTTTTACGCTATAATAGCAGAGTTGAGTAGTTATAGAAGACTACATGCCCCTCAAAGCCTAAAATATTTACTGTCTGGCCCTTTATTGAAGAAGATTTTAACCCCTACAGTGTTTCTAGTCAGGTTTTTAGTATCTTACTCATATTTTAATGAGTAGACAAGGATCACCAGATATTTTAAGTAATCCACTAACAAGAAATACAGACACTAAAGCACTCTCAGAGGGAAGAGAGACAAGGTAGGAAACGGAAGAATAATTCGATAAGAGTTCCTATATTTAATATTCTCAGAGATAAGAGAGAATATTACAGCCATGAAACTTAAAGGATGATATTGCAAAAAGCCTTTGTACACTTAGAGTTCAAAGAAAAACTCTTAGAAAACAGATAGGGTAAAGCCATGGTAGTATTGAAGTCAAGTGAAGTGAAGTGGCTCAGTCGTGTCTGACTCTTTGTGACCCCATGGAATGTAACCTACCAGGCTCCTCCATCCATGGGATTTTCCAGGCAAGGATACTGGAGTCGGTTGCCATTTCCTTTTCCAGGTAGTATTGAGAGATATAGTCAAAGAAATCTAGAAAACAGTGTAAAACAGTGAGAAAAGATAGATTTAAGGGTCAGTTCAAGGCTCAATATTTGACCAGAAAGTTTTAGAAAGAAAAAATATAGAGGAGAGAGGATGGATGCAATTAGGTAAGAAATGATTATTACTGGCCTTCTCCTACCCTGCCCTCCATGCCCTCTGCCAAAGTTTCAGAACTGAAAGTAACTTTTTTTTTTCTGGGTAAGAATTGTTCATCAGGTGCTCAGCACAGTGAATGAAGACTCGCATCAAACCAGGCATCATGAAATTTGAGGACACCGGGTTTATAGAGAAGATCCTAAAAATTCACAGAGATAGAAACAGGAAACATGTAAGAGAAGAATATTGGGGCCGGATTATTCAGGATGTTGATAAGACAGTTGGTCAACATGTATGAGATCCTGGCCTCTTAGCTCAGTAGGGAAGGAAATGAAGAGCTCAAGGGGCTGATACATGGAGGGAAGATTGAGAGGTCACATCATTGATTCCACAAAAGTTATCCATTCCTCCTCTGGCCCATCTACTAGTCTAGGTTCTGGGGGTACCACAGTGAACAAAACAGCCATTCCATCCAGTTTGCTTTCAAAGGCCCTCACTCTGAAGGCACCTTCACTTGTCTGTGAGATAATCCCACCAAGAATTAAGCTCAAAATACCCTGAACACTAATGCAGCTCAAAGAAAGATATAACAACTTGTCAGGCTCATGCAGCTGGTAAATTGTGGATCCCGGCAGTCTGCACTAGAACCTGTACTCCTGATTGCTATGTTGCACAGCATTATGGTTCAAAAATGAATCATCCTGATGGAAATATTCTAAACTAAATTATGGTGATGGTGGCACAACTCTGTAAATTTACTAAGAATTGTTGAATTGCATACTTAAAATGATTGAATTTTATAGTATTAAGTTATGCTTTGATATAGCTGTTTAAAAAATAAATAATTCTTACTGTTAATGGATTATAATTTTTTAAAAAATTGTATCTACAGTTGAACTTTAAACCCTACATTCTCTTGCTTCTGGAAATGGGAGTAGATTAAGAAGGGAAACGTTCACTCTGCCTAAGTTGACCAAGGATGAAAAAGTTTGTGTGTCACTGTCATGCACGCTCTGTAGGCAAGGATTTTTTTTTACTTCCTTTCCTTTGGTATACAAAGTATATATCTGTACTGTTGAATTAACTTTCAATGGTTTAATTTACCTGCACCCTCACCATTTAAATTATATCCCAAAGACCCTTGCTTTCATATTCTAATTTGAAAATACAGACCTTGTGCAGTATCCTTGGAAAGGCAAAACACTACCTCAATGCATAAACATTAATATATAGAAGGAAAAAAATGTAACTGATGAGAATAAGTATAGCTATTCTTAAGTATAGCTGTTGGTCGAAGTTGCTCAGGGAAGCTTGAAGGAAAATTTGAATTGAGTTAACACAGAATTTACTTATAAAGACTTGTATGTATTTTTAAAACATTTCAACTTGTAAGTAAAAATAGAAGAGTCATCTCCTGAATGTGATAGAAGAAAACTTATATGAATATTTATGGTTGTGTGTTGATATTTAGTAAAAGAAATCAGTCATGAACCAAAAACCTCCAGTTTAAATAGAAGAGCTGCTGTTACTGAGTCAAATGTATACACATTATAAGTAAGTAGTAATATAATCTTTCTTTAAAATTTTTATTTATTTACTTATGGCTGTGTTGGGTCTTTGTTGCTGCCAGAGCTTTTCTCTAGTTGCAGCAAACAGGGTCTACTCTCTCGTTCTGGTCCACGGGCTTCTCACTGCGGTGGCTTCCTTGTTGCAGAGCATGGGCTGTAGGGCACTTTGGCTTCAGTAGTTGCATCACATGCGCTCATTAGTTGCAGCTCCCACCCTCTAGAGCGTAGGCTCAATAATTGTGGTGCACAGGCTTAGTTGCTCCGTGGCATGTGGCATCTTCCTGGACCAGGGATTGAACTCATATCTCCTGCATTGGCAGGTGGATTCATTAACACTGAGCCACCAAAGAAGACCCTGATATAATCCTGTATTGAATAAATAGACCAGAGGGGCTGTGTAGATTCAAGTGAAAGTGAAAGTCGCTTAGTCGAATCCGACTCTTTGCGACCCCAGTCCATGGAATTCTCCAGGCCAGAATAATGGAGTGGGTAGCCTTTTCCTTCTCCAGGGGATCTTCCTAACCCAGGAATCGAACCCAAGTCTCCCCTATTGCAGGCAGATTCTTTACCAGCTGAGCCACAAGGGAAGATTCAAGAGAATGACGTAATGTAGATTCAAGAGAATGATGTAATTTTTGTCACTACTTGGTAACTTGAATTTAGCCAAAACAGTAAAGTGAAAGTAATGATAAAATGTCTGTAAAAAAGGTAAGACATTTTTATTTTCTAATTATGTAGTCATGATTAGAGACAGTCATTTTGTAACTGTTTTCAGTTTTATTAAACATATATTCAAAATAGTTCATAGTTTCCTCTGAAAACTTGATACCAGGGCCCTCCTTAATTGCCCCCAAAGAAAGTATATTTTGGTTAATTTTTCTGATTTAAGAAAGTAATCCATAGTTATTTATAAAAATATTCACCTAAAATAGAAAAGCGTATAAAGAAAAATAAACTCCTATAACTATACTACCCAGAGATGAATATTTCTAGATTCTTTTCTGTACTCATATATAAGGTATGTCTTGTATATGTGTTTGTTTCTGTTGGTATGTTGGAGATTTTGGTAGTCCTAGTAATTAGTATTCCTTCTCCTTACATGGGTTCTAAAGAAATTAAGAAATAAGACTAATCGCTAAAATATGACAGACGAAGGCCAGAATCCACCTTTGTTTCATATGGTGGAAGAGGATGAAAACCAAAAGCTCCTGCTGACTGACTCCTGGAATTAGACATATTTGCCCTGCTAGGCTTACCCCAGGAAGGCTCAGGATGTGGAGATGCAAAGAATGCCCTGCTGCTGCTGCTGCTGCTAAGTCACTTCAGTCGTGTCCGACTCTGTGTGACCCCATAGACGGCAGCCCACCAGGCTCCCTCATCCCTGGGATTCTCCAGGCAAGAATACTGGAGTGGGTTGCCATTTCCTTCTCCAATGCATGAAAGAGAAAAGTGAAAGTGAAGTCGCTCAGTCTGTCCGACTGTTAGCGACCCCATGGACTGCAGCCCACCAGGCTCCTCCGTCCATTGGATTTTCCAGGCAAGAGTACTGGGGTGGGGTGCCATTCCCTTCCCCGAAAGAATGCCCTAAGGAAGCTTATACCTAGGAAGGAAGAAGAGAGTACTAAGTCAAGTGCTCTCAACTAGTTCTTCCCACATTCATGAGTCAGTAAACTATCTCCCTTTCTAGGGAAGAGTGAATGAGAAGTGGGCATAGGTTGGGATGAGAGACTATCAGACCAAGTAGGGAGGGCCTTGGAGGCTGTGTCAAGAAGTTTGAACACGCTATGGAGGGTAATGGGAAGCCATTAGACAGATTGGATGAGAAGAATGACATCATCTAAGTTACATTTTCTGAAAAATCACCTCTCCATGCAGTTATCCTCTGTATGGAGAATAACTATAGGGGGTGGAAGGTGGAGGCAAGGAGACTGGTTGGGGGCTGGCTATTGCAGTTGTCCAGGTCATATCTTGGACAAGGGTGATAGTGGTGAGGTGACGTTTGGATTCTGAAGGTTTTTTTGAAACTAGAATTGACAAATGGGTAAACTTTAATGTAAAAGTAATTTTTCACAGTATTTTTCAAAGATACTTTTTTAAGTAGTTGTACTCTGTTATAATAGAGCTAATTTGGAAAATTAGCTCTATATAAAACACATTTGATCATTTCCTTTCGTGGTGCCTGGTTTTCTAGTGATAAGTAGGTTATTTGAGAGTTGGGAGTTTGGATTGCATGAAAACCTGCCCTGGTTTTACATTATTTTAGCAAATTTTGAATAGCTGATTTTACTTTTATTGTTATCTTGTATCAATTGGCAATATGGTAAAATGCTCCCTAATTCTTAAAAGGAAAAAAAAAAAAAAAAAAGATTTTTAGTGTTTTCTGTTGTACAAGCTTCTCAGGTGGCACCAGTGGTAAAAAACCCACCTGCCAGTGCAGGAGATGTAAGAGATACAGGTTCGATCCCTCAGTCAGAAAGACCCACTGGAGGAGGGCATGGCAAACCACTCCAGTATTCTTGCCTGAAGAATCCCATGGACAGAGGAGCCTGGCAGGCTGCAGTACATGGGGTCACAAAGAGCTGGACACAGCTGAAGTGACTTAGCATGCACTGTACAAGCAAAGTCCTTTGCAGTTGTCTAGGTAGGGCTGCTATGTCGTCTAAAATGGTCAGATTCTCTGCAGGGTGACCATACTCTCTAGAAAGCCTATATAAGGGATGCCTCTCTCTAGGAGAGATATTTCCTGAGCCATGTTTCCCAGCTACAGGACAGCTCTGATTTATTTTGTAAGCTGACAAGGCCAAACATTACTGTTTTAACCATTATAAACAAGATAGTAAATGTTAAATGTTCACTCAATAGAGCCACTAGTAGTGCTTTTATATACAGAAAACAGTGTCTGAGCCAAAAAATGTAAAACAGTGCTCTGGTCTGCATGTGTCCTCTTTTAACTTACTCTTTGATTCATTGCAACTGGAGAAATGATGTAACTAGTGATGATTTGAGCTCCAAAACCCCTGGTGATACAGCGATTCTTCCTGTTTTATTTTTTTTCCTGTCTTCTTTCTTCTATTACTTACCCCAAGCCTTACCACATTTCTTACAACTCCTCAGAAACTTTTGTTTTTATATTGTGAGACCCAAATTAAAGAGCACTGCAAGATTCTTTTAAATCTCAGCAATTCAGAATTGCTTTAAATATTTACCAGTTTTGTCCCATATCCAGGTTTTTGTGGCTTTCAGCTCTATCCTGCAAAGTAATGCAAGGATCCAGAAGTATTTTTAAAGGTATTGCTCAAATTTATTTATAGTCAATTTATAAAGACTTATTCTCAATCTAAACTGTCTGGTGAAGAATTTGACTTTTTGCTGAAGACATTTTACTTTGGGTAGAAAACACAGATAGGTGGTCAGGGAGCCAGTTGCTGTGTACATCATGTGGTAACTCTGTTTTATTACGAGAAACCGTGTTTATACTCTCTCAGTCAGAAAACAGAGAAAGGACTTACTTGTAAAGCTGTGTAGTCTTTATGCACAGTAAGTTACATTTTACATTGTGACTGACGACACACATATCTTGGCCTAGACTGGCACACCTGCATACACACACACACACACGGAACACACCGCAGCAGTTGCTAATCTTGCAGTGTACAGTGCACTCTGATTTTTTTCATTCCATTTGATTTAATTTTTAAAAAGTACTGATCATAATCTCTTGAATTGACTTTATGACCCACTAATGAGTTAGAATCCAGAGTTTGTCAAACACTTCTAAATCATGTCCCCTGTATCATTTGGTCTTCACAGGTGAGGTAGGCGAGGCTAATATCCTTTAAAAACATAGTTAAAGCCTACACTTAAAAAACAGGAGGTTTGACTGAAGAAGAAGAAGAAATGGTTTGAGGCATTGAATGACCAGAGGTCATAATAAACAGTAGGCACTTGAATGATGGGGAGAAAGGGGAGCTGTAGAATCTAGATCAGGAGGCAGACAGATGCAAAAGATTCTTTCCCTGCCTTCCATGGCTCTCTAAGCCTCTGAAGACATCTGATGTGCCCACCAGAATCACCTGTTGTTACAGTGTACTTAGGTGCTGGTAGCTTGAAAAGCTACCACAATTAGTTTGCAAAGCTCCCCCTCTCAGATTTCTGTAGTTCAGCCCCCAAAATGTCATCTGTACTGATCCAGTCTAGTTCCTCTAGTTAAGTCTGTTTGCCTGATTTTGTTTGCATACCACTCTTACAATTCTTTTCTTATCTATTCCGTACCTTATTGTTTACTTAGTTAAAATTGATTTGTTTTAAAATTACACTTTTAAAATTGAGGTAAAAATCCACATAACATACAGTTAACTATTTTAAAAGATTTAGTTAATTCAGTGGTTTTAGTAGTCACAGTGTTGTGCAACCACCAGCTCTCTCTAGTTTCAAAACTTTTTCATCACCCCATAAAAACACTCTGTGTCCATTAAGTAATCACTTGTCATTCACTGAAGGAAATGATTCATTCTCTGCTATCTTAATGCTTTATGTATTGGATTGGCTGCAAATTTCATTCAAGTTTTTCCATAACATTGTATAGAAAAACCCAAATGAACTTTTGGGCCAACCCAATATTGTATTACTGTTACTGTGAATCAAGTTTATAGAAATGGCCTACAATTAAAACATTTTGCTAAGTTTAAATGACCATAGCTTAAATAGAATTTTTCGTCATTGACTAGATCCAGTAGCCAGATAACATTTTGCTGTTTTATTTTTAAAGCAAGGAAGATTTGCCTATAAACCATTTAGTAGCAGAGCAGACTTTCCAAATGCTGTGAGTTAAAACATATGGCGATACTAAAGATATTTGCATGAGGCTTGAATGTTTTCCCACACATAAAATGTGTCATCTCAAAGAGGAAGAGATATTTTAGACATTGCATCAAAATACTAGTTTAAGATTATTGCAAAATACATGGTAGTTTTATTTTTATATTGATAAATTAAGTATGCTTTTGTTTAATAAGATATGATAAGCCAAAAAAAAAAAAAATTCTCTGCTATAGTCCTAAATCCACATTCTTAGAGAAAGTGACCCTCCTGTATAAATCTGAGACTATTACAAATATGTGTGTGTGAGCTTGATAGCAATTGTGTGTTTATATGGGGTTTCCCTGGGCTTCCCTGATAGCTCAGTTGGTAAAGAGTCCACCCGCAATGTGGGAGACCTGGGTTTGATCCCTGGCTTAGGAAGATCCCCTGGAGAAGGGAAAGGTTACCCACTCCAGTATTCTGGCCTGGAGAATTCGATGGACTATATAGTCCTTGGAGTCACAAAGAATTGGACACAACTGAGCTACTTTCACACACACACACGGGATTTTCCATTTACAAGGTAGACTTTGACCAAATGCTTCTGTTTTGTATTACAGGAAACCATTTTTTAATATTTTGAAAACCAGTACATATTCAGGGTTTCTCAGTTAGCTAAGAATATTTGCTAAGCTTTACTTCCAGTTCTCTATGTATTACAGAAACAGTTCAGTTCAGTTGCTCAGTCATGTCCGACTCTTTGCAACCCCATGTACCACAGCACGCCAGGCCTCCCTGTCCATCACCAACTGCCGGAGTCTACCTAAACCCATGTCCATACAGAAACAGTGGATAGAGTGAATATGCTATTTAAAGAGAATCTGTACCTTACCCTGCACAGTGGCTTGCCATGCCCCTCTTGGTGGCATTGAAGTGGGGCAGTCTTGAGAGGGGAGGCTTGTTATTTCTCTTTGATTAAATGGCTATAGGGCTTCCCAGGTGGCTCTCTGTTTTATTACGAGAAACCGTGTTTATACTCTCTCAGTCAGAAAACAGAGAAAGGACTTACTTGTAAAGCTGTGTAGTCTTTATGCACAGTAAGTTACATTTTACATTGTGACTGACGACACACATATCTTGGCCTAGACTGGCACACCTGCATACACACACACACACACGGAACACACCGCAGCAGTTGCTAATCTTGCAGTGTACAGTGCACTCTGATTTTTTTCATTCCATTTGATTTAATTTTTAAAAAGTACTGATCATAATCTCTTGAATTGACTTTATGACCCACTAATGAGTTAGAATCCAGAGTTTGTCAAACACTTCTAAATCATGTCCCCTGTATCATTTGGTCTTCACAGGTGAGGTAGGCGAGGCTAATATCCTTTAAAAACATAGTTAAAGCCTACACTTAAAAAACAGGAGGTTTGACTGAAGAAGAAGAAGAAATGGTTTGAGGCATTGAATGACCAGAGGTCATAATAAACAGTAGGCACTTGAATGATGGGGAGAAAGGGGAGCTGTAGAATCTAGATCAGGAGGCAGACAGATGCAAAAGATTCTTTCCCTGCCTTCCATGGCTCTCTAAGCCTCTGAAGACATCTGATGTGCCCACCAGAATCACCTGTTGTTACAGTGTACTTAGGTGCTGGTAGCTTGAAAAGCTACCACAATTAGTTTGCAAAGCTCCCCCTCTCAGATTTCTGTAGTTCAGCCCCCAAAATGTCATCTGTACTGATCCAGTCTAGTTCCTCTAGTTAAGTCTGTTTGCCTGATTTTGTTTGCATACCACTCTTACAATTCTTTTCTTATCTATTCCGTACCTTATTGTTTACTTAGTTAAAATTGATTTGTTTTAAAATTACACTTTTAAAATTGAGGTAAAAATCCACATAACATACAGTTAACTATTTTAAAAGATTTAGTTAATTCAGTGGTTTTAGTAGTCACAGTGTTGTGCAACCACCAGCTCTCTCTAGTTTCAAAACTTTTTCATCACCCCATAAAAACACTCTGTGTCCATTAAGTAATCACTTGTCATTCACTGAAGGAAATGATTCATTCTCTGCTATCTTAATGCTTTATGTATTGGATTGGCTGCAAATTTCATTCAAGTTTTTCCATAACATTGTATAGAAAAACCCAAATGAACTTTTGGGCCAACCCAATATTGTATTACTGTTACTGTGAATCAAGTTTATAGAAATGGCCTACAATTAAAACATTTTGCTAAGTTTAAATGACCATAGCTTAAATAGAATTTTTCGTCATTGACTAGATCCAGTAGCCAGATAACATTTTGCTGTTTTATTTTTAAAGCAAGGAAGATTTGCCTATAAACCATTTAGTAGCAGAGCAGACTTTCCAAATGCTGTGAGTTAAAACATATGGCGATACTAAAGATATTTGCATGAGGCTTGAATGTTTTCCCACACATAAAATGTGTCATCTCAAAGAGGAAGAGATATTTTAGACATTGCATCAAAATACTAGTTTAAGATTATTGCAAAATACATGGTAGTTTTATTTTTATATTGATAAATTAAGTATGCTTTTGTTTAATAAGATATGATAAGCCAAAAAAAAAAAAATGTGAGTTAAAACATATGGCGATACTAAAGATATTTGCATGAGGCTTGAATGTTTTCCCACACATAAAATGTGTCATCTCAAAGAGAAAGAGATATTTTAGACATTGCATCAAAATACTAGTTTAAGATTATTGCAAAATACATGGTAGTTTTATTTTTATATTGATAAATTAAGTATGCTTTTGTTTAATAAGATATGATAAGCCAAAAAAAAAAAAAATTCTCTGCTATAGTCCTAAATCCACATTCTTAGAGAAAGTGACCCTCCTGTATAAATCTGAGACTATTACAAATATGTGTGTGTGAGCTTGATAGCAATTGTGTGTTTATATGGGGTTTCCCTGGGCTTCCCTGATAGCTCAGTTGGTAAAGAGTCCACCCGCAATGTGGGAGACCTGGGTTTGATCCCCGGCTTAGGAAGATCCCCTGGAGAAGGGAAAGGTTACCCACTCCAGTATTCTGGCCTGGAGAATTCGATGGACTATATAGTCCTTGGAGTCACAAAGAATTGGACACAACTGAGCTACTTTCACACACACACACGGGATTTTCCATTTACAAGGTAGACTTTGACCAAATGCTTCTGTTTTGTATTACAGGAAACCATTTTTTAATATTTTGAAAACCAGTACATATTCAGGGTTTCTCAGTTAGCTAAGAATATTTGCTAAGCTTTACTTCCAGTTCTCTATGTATTACAGAAACAGTTCAGTTCAGTTGCTCAGTCATGTCCGACTCTTTGCAACCCCATGTACCACAGCACGCCAGGCCTCCCTGTCCATCACCAACTGCCGGAGTCTACCTAAACCCATGTCCATACAGAAACAGTGGATAGAGTGAATAT
Organism: Oreotragus oreotragus; assembly: GCA_006410675.1. Taxonomy (NCBI): domain Eukaryota; kingdom Metazoa; phylum Chordata; class Mammalia; order Artiodactyla; family Bovidae; genus Oreotragus; species Oreotragus oreotragus. The sequence continues at coordinate 264,209 of SJYX01011351.1, forward strand.
GCTATTTAAAGAGAATCTGTACCTTACCCTGCACAGTGGCTTGCCATGCCCCTCTTGGTGGCATTGAAGTGGGGCAGTCTTGAGAGGGGAGGCTTGTTATTTCTCTTTGATTAAATGGCTATAGGGCTTCCCAGGTGGCTCAGTGGTAAAAACCCACCTGCCAATGCAGGAGACTCAGGTTCAATTCCTGGGTTGGGAAGATCCCCTGGAAAAGGAAATGGCAGCCCACTCCAGTATTCTTGCCTAGAGATTCCCATGGACGGAGGAGCCTGGCAGGCTATACAGTCCATGGGGTCACAAAAGTTGGACATGACTTAGCAACTGAACACAAAAATGACTATAAGCAAGAAAAATGTATGACCAGACTTAAGTTTTTGAAAAATCACTTTGTTGTCTATACAGAAGATAAATTAGAGGAAATTAAGGCAAGAAACAGTTAAGGTAAGGGGGTCAGTTAAAAGGTCTCAAGTAAGTCCAGTCCCAAATGAACGATGATAAGGAACTCAACCCAGTCTCTGGAGGAGAATGGAAACCAAGCCTGAGAAGTGAATCACAGAAGGATTTAAGATGTGTGGGGCACACGTGACTTTAAATGTTTGTGCATGAGGCATGAGGGCTGAGTGACTGGCTAGAGTAAGTGAAGATCCATGCCACCCATCAGAGCAGGAAGTAGAGGGAGAAGGAAAGGCTGTAAGGAGTTCCGTTTGGGGTGTGTTAAGTCACAAAATCCTAATGTCCAGATCCAACTCAGTTGAATAAATGAATGAATTTGCTAATTCTTGGGGGTAGTTTACTGATATCCATATCCATTACTCTCTTTCCTAAATTTTAAATAATGCCTTAGTTTTTGGCCTGGGGCTGGATTTCTATTTCCAAAACCTCACTGAGATCTGATCCTTTCCTCCATGATCTAGCCTGATTTCCTTGTTTCTGCTGATTGAATTTCTGTGACTTGACCTGTGCCTTCTGTGCCTGTATGACCACTTTGTTTAGTACCTCTGACCCAAGTTTAACTATGATCCTTACCAACTCCCTTCCTGCCTTACTCACCTTTGGCTCAAAATCCCTTCTGGATGCATATCCATGAGAGAGATGGCACAATAATCCTTATTACTGATGCATTTTCTCAATAAAAAAAACCCTGAGATGTATTTTCTCAGAGTCCCTGTGCACTGATCTTGATAGAGCCTAGGAGAGGACACAGCGCTGTAGCTTACAGCAGGAGTCCTATATTAGGCTCTATGCCACTGCTGTTTCAGAATCAGCTGCTTAAAGTCCGTCATTCAACCCCTCCATGCCTCAGCCTCTTTTTCTGGAAAGTCAGTAGATTGGGCTAAAGGACCTTTAAAATTCCATCTTCAAATGTAGAAATTTGTTACAAAATTTACATGTGTAATATTTGACTCCATAGAATTGGATTTGACACAATGGTGCATCAAGTCCAGTGTATTTTAAAGAATAAATTAAATCTTTTGTTTCTAAAAGTTGAATGGGAAAATAAGTCTCAGTGAAAATTATTTCAGTAAAAATAAATTGAAAAGGGGAAAAATCCTGAAAATATTTTATTTGTGCTGAAAATGTAATTGATAAAGGAATTAAAAATGATGGAGACATTTCAGAAGAACAAAGGAGCCAAATTGAAGTCGCTCCTAATGTCCAAATCTGAGACAAGTCTGGGATAAGTCTGTAAACTTCAATCCACAGAATAAATTAAGCATCCAGGAATATATGTTTGTGTACATCTGTATGGGTACATATATATACACACAAGTGCACACACGTACAAACACATGCATACATAATTTCTTATAATAGAATTCTAGTTAATGTAAAAGGAATGACAGAAATAGGAAATCAGCTTGAGGCAAACACCACAATAATAATTATTGCAAGCAGGAATCATCAATGAATGATGTTAAAGTTAGTGGGCAACGGTATGGTTGAGAAACAGGATATTTACATAATTTCATGGTATTTCCTCACAAGGTACCATCTACAAAGGGAGTGTCAGTGATTTTACATTGAAGAAACTTGGTAGACACCACCTTAACCAAGTGATTAAAGATCATATTGCCTGTAATAAGACACTGATATTGTATAAATCCTGATATGATACACAAGAAGGTATAATGTCACTACTGTTTTATTCTTATTAAAAATATACAGGTAACTTGTCTAATAACGAAGAAACATCAGATAAATCCAAATGGAGGGATAGTGTGTAAAGTAACTGGCCAGTACTTTCCCCAAGTATCGACATAAACTACCCCAGGTTGGAGGAGACCAAGAAAACATGACAGCTGTGTGCAGTGTGGGAGCCTGCGTTTAGTCTGAACCAGAAAACAAAACAGTAGCGGGAAAACTGGTAGAATTGAAATAAGGTCTATAGATTAATTAATAGTGTTCTGTCGGTGTTAATATCTTGCTCTTTAAATAACTGTACCTTGGTTATGGTAGATGATAACATTAGGGAAAGCTGGGTAAAGGGTATATAGGTAATATTTCTGTAATTTTTCATTAACTTTAGAATTATTTTAAAATAAAGAGCTTAAAACATGTATTTTAAGCTTAAAATGATTTTGAAACAGCTTGGTGTCAACATGACAAGGCTCTGGGGTTACTCTTCCATACAACAGGAGAAGAGCCCTTGGCTATGTTTTGAAGGGCTCTTGGGTTCTCTGAATGATGAACCAAGAGAGGCTTCAGCTTATATCACCAGAACATTGCCATCAAACAACAGAGTTAGCCTATCTTTTGCTGCCTGGCATCAACTTTTTCCTGCTTACTGATGTAACTTTGGTCGGGCATCCTCTTGCAGGACAGTCCTGTCTCATCCACGTTAAAACCCGGCTCAGGTAAATACGTACCTTCATCTATAATTTCTTGAAGTGTTTCAAGGCAGCTACTGTATCTGCACTTGTGGCCTCACCACTTTCTTTTATGTTGTGAAGGTCGGCTCTAGCAAACCTCGGACATGTGAACCAATAAAACCAGCCATGACTGGCATTAAAAGATGCACCCTCTGAATCTTCACCATGTTTCTTCTTCAAGTCTTCATAAAAGCTTTTAGTTTTCTCTTGAATCAGCATTCAGCTGAGTGGGACTTGACGCTGATCCCACATATACACACTGACAAATTCCTCTATCTTCTCCACTTTTCCACACTTCTTCAATGTTACTGTTGACATCTTTGGTGCAACAGACTTCACATGTTCCTTGTTCTTTAGAATCATGCCGATGGTTGAACAATTCATGCCATAAGAACCAGCAGTGTCTACCATCTTTTCGCTGTGCTCCATTCTTTGAATTGTTTTCATTTTTGTTCCTGTTGTTGTCGCTTGACACTTCCTAGCAGTACCAGGTACATTACCACTGCTTTTTACACTTACTTCTGAACATCCTGGGCTTGAAATAAAGATACTGTACTACTGTACTTTGTGGACTACTATACAGTAAAGTATATAAAAGCACAACCGCTTGTAGAGGATGCATATATGTGACAGTGTGCTCCAGCCACGTGAATTAACTTCTGTGATTGGACATGTGAACACACATTTGCATCTTTGAGAGTTCCCAACTTGAATGTTTGCATTTAGAAGACTTAATGTACTCAAACTAGGCTTGACCAGTCCAGTTCACCCGCTGTGGCTTTTGATTCAGGAGCTAATGACTGGGAAGGATTCATTCTTATGAGGGCGTGCAAGTAGTGGCAACCATCTTCAGGGGCAGCAGTGGCACTGGTGGAGTTGGCACAACATTCTGAAGTGGTAATGTGTTGTTTAGGCTTGTTCTGGTCCTAAGTCTGGGTGGGACCTTGCCTGTGCTAGCCTATCAATTCCCACACATTTTCTGAGCCTAGTTCTGTAACCTCTCCAGGATTCTAAGGATATACTTTTCTATTCTTTCAGTAAATTCATTTTCTGCTCTTAGTTGAGAGCTCTCATGATGTACAGATCTACTATGTTTTTCAAGATATCAAGGATAAGAGAGAGCCCTTTAGTGTATGATTTTAATGGATTTAATAACTTTGCTTAGTTATTTTTTACCTTTGATTAGTAGAGAGCTATCTGGAACTTTGGGCTTCCCTGGTGTCTCAGTGGTAAAGAATCCACCTGCCAATGCAGGAGACACAGGTTCAATTCCTGGGTCAAGAAGATCCCCTGGAGAAGGAAATGGCAACCCACTCCAGTATTCTTGAGCCTGGGTAGTCCTATGGACAGAGGGGCCTGGTGGGCTACAGTCCATGAAGTTGCAAAGGAGTCAGACACGACTTAATGACTAAACAGTCAGTAAGTTTAAACTGTCTCCATCTTACTCTTTTTAGGACACTAAAAGAATGTTTATGTTGCAAGAGTTGTTTTCAAGCCATGTGTATTTTTCATCATGTTTTTATATGCATTATTTTGAGCTAGTCAGTTGAGTTTGAGAGTCACTATAATGTACTGGTTAACTGTGTAGACTAGAAGTATGCTTGGATTCAAATCTAGGCTCGTCACTTATGTGAATAACAGTTTCTCCAGTATAAGATGAGACAGTAACAGCACCGGCTGCTTGACTTGTTAGGGGGACTAAATGAGTGTGTGTGTGTGTGTGTGTAAATATATGTGTATATATGTGTAATGTGTGTGTGTGTGTGTGTATGCTTAGAGCAGTGCCTAGGGAGTAGAAAGCTCTCTGTTTAGCTATTGTTACTTTTGATTCTCATATTAGCTCAGAAATTTATTTATATTTGTATGTCAAGTTCTCAAAATCTTTTGTGTTTGTAGTCCCTTTTCCTCTTGGTGAACCTCTCTAGTATGTGTCTTACAGAAACTTCACACTGATGGTGAGATCTGAGACCAGATTTTGTGAATTGCTATTTTACAAAATCAACTCAGTTCTTGACAGTTGTTGGAATCTGTTTGCCTGATTTGCTTCCAAGGGAAAGTGATAACTGACATCCCAACTTTCGAAGGAAGTGAATTTGTTGTTTCCAAGAACAAGACTAAAATATTAACTTCAATTAACTCTCTTTAAGTCTTTCTTGTATAGTTTGATATACATAACACTTAAAAGAAAAAAAAAGTGTCTAAATTAAATTAATGGATTTTTATAAGCCAAATGAATAAAATTAAGCTATTCACTGACTGCCCGAGGGATGAGTAAGTTAGAACATTGGGAAGAAATGGAGAACATAAAAGCAACCCCAGAGAGACTATTCATTTGAATAATGAACAACAGCATCATTGTGTCAAGCCTTTGAAATTCTTTCCCGTATTGCCTTTTGGAGTAATTTTCTCTTAAAGGATTATCATACCAAGATAATGGGGAGGGGACCTGAAAAAGTTCCCTACAACTTCATGCTTTCTGATCATGATTAAGACTTATCAACACAATTTTAATCCTTATAATACGACTATGATTCTTTCCTAGTGGATATGGATACCATTATCCACCTCTGAAGACTTATCAAAATTTCTTCAAAGTTTTCTTGTGGTCACTTAGCAGTCTATTAAAGGAAAGCTGGGGTGCTCATGGGGGCTGCTAGTGAGACAGGAGGAAGTTAAAAAATTACTCTCAAAATACCTTTCCTGCCTCTCATGCAGATCTAGGAACTCTGACCTTATGCATGAATGTTGTAAGGCTTAATTCCTTCACTTTCTTGGCTCTTAAGCCCTTTTCTGGTCTGAGTTTGTTGTGCAATTCTCTGTCAGGGGCTTTGGCCTTTTACATGTTCGTTGGTGCCAGTGTCATCTGTTCTGGATTATAAGCTCCTTGAGGGCAGTTACTGTCTTTTGGCTGGGTTCTGCAGCATTCTTGGATGGTGACCATGATGATGAAGTGGCTTTCTCCTTTGCTTCTAAATATACTCTTGAATTCTGTTAGCATATTCTGAGAACTAATACTGTTACAACCATTTCTCAATATTTATCTGCTTTCCAGTTGCCTGTGTCATATCAAAACAAAATCATAACTACTTTTGGTTTATCACTTTCTGGGTACCAGAAATGTGTTTGGGCACTTTGTATTTATCATTTCATCTAATTTCTCACCACAACTTGCTGAAGTTGCTATTATTTCCTCATTTTACACACGAGAAAACCAAGACTTAAAGAAGTTAAATAATTTGCCTGTTTTATACATATATTTATATATAAAATGTTAAAGCCTAGAAACCCAGGTCTGTCTTGGCTCCAGAGGCCCTGCTTTTCACCACTGTATCATGGTTCTCTAGAGACATTTGTAAGTGGTATTGATCCTTCCATGTCTTTGAAATGTATATTTAAAGTTTTTTTTTTTTTAGAATATTGGGCTTCTCTGGTGGCTCAGCTGGTAAAGAATCTGCCTGCAATGCAGGAGACCTGGGTTTGATCCCTGGTTTGGGAAGATCCCCTGGAGAAGGGAATGGCTACCCACTCCAGTATTCTGGCCTGGAGAATTCCACGGACTGTATAGTCCATGGGATCACAAAGACTTGGACATGACTGAGTGACTTTTTATTATTACTATACTATTATAGAGAGTTAGGATTATAGTGGCATATACTTGAAAAACAAGATTTTTTTTTTTTTTTTTTTTACTGATTTGTCTTTCTTTATTAGGGGAAGAAAATTCTAAAAATGTCTTAAACATCTATTCCATTTATCTTACATCTTTACTGCTATTTAGAGTATGGGAGCGAACATTCCTCATGGTAGCTGTCAGTGAGGATACATTTTATGTTTTCATGATAATTCTCCTATAGCTGTGTTTTAGCCTCTCTGATGTGGTATTCACTAGTCTTTGATAAATAGACTGTATTGTGTGGTTTTTTTCATTGCGAGAACGATGGAGTTAAAAATAATCACAATAACAATTTTAAAAGAACTTGCTGACATTTAGATCTAAAGGCTTTTTCCTCGGGGCTATGAAGTCTTAAAAGTAGGTCACACTTTGGATTTAAACTCTGAACAGATACTTGCTCTCTGTATTAGCTTACCTTTTGATCCTAAAGCAGCACTTATTCTTGACTTCAGTAAATTTCAAATTGTCCTAAATTTGGAAATATTTATGAAATGAAGAATCACCATTTAAAGGAGACAATTAAATAAACAAGTTTGTACTCTTCTGTTCTGTCTCCTTGAAGAATTAGAACTTTTTTTTTCAATCAGTGATTTAATATGAGAAATATTAGGCATTGTAAAAGTCTGGAAGTTCATGCTTCACATGAATAAATGAAGTATAGGGTATATTCTTTTGAATATATGAAATCCTTAAAATTCTCTGTAATGTTCCCTTTCATTAAACAGAGGACAGTAGAGAGAGTGTTTGTAGGCTGAACCCTAAGCTTAGCCTGTTTCACTGAGCGAGCATAGTTGGCGATTCACTTGTTTCCCAATAAGCTATTCATTACAGCAGAATTGCTGTGGGTCTTTTGAACTATTTGCCTGCAGTTCTACCACCACCACAAACCACCAAAGAACGTGACCTCCAGCCTTTTTTCATTTCTCCGATTTGTTCTGTACTTTCTTAGAATTTCTCTTCTAGATTCTCTTCTGTATACTGCCTAGCCCAGTAAGTATAACCTCACACTCACTTCTCTGCTACAGGTACTGATCATTCAAACACTTGTTTTTGAAAACTGACTTCTCTTGTTCTATAGTAGCATTTAGATGTCATAAGTTATGTTAAAAAGGCATATTTAATGGTAAGAGCAGATTAATATGGCTGGAGGTATAATTAAAGTTTGAATGTTCTAGATCTAGTAACTCAACATGATACTTGATTTAAATATACTTCAAAAGCATGATTGCTGAAAATGTGCTGTCTACCTGGAGTAGGTGTGCCATGCTGTGCTTAGTTGCTCAGTCGTGTCTGACTCTTTGTGACCCCATGGGCTGTGGCCCACCAGGCTCCTCTGTCCATGGGGATTCTCCAGGCAAGAATACTGGAGTGGGTTGCCATGCCCTCCTCCAGGGGACCTTCCCAACCCAGGGATAAAACTCAGGCCTCCCATGTTGCGGGTGGATTCTTTACCTTCTGAGCTACCAGGGAAGCCCAAGAATACTTGGGCAGCCTATCCTTTCTCTAGGGGATCTTCCCAACCCAAGAATCAAACTGGGGACTCCTGCATTACTCGTGGATTCTTTACCAGCTGAGCTACCGTGGAAGCCCTTGGAGTAGGTATAGGTATCCCTTATTATAAACTCCCTATAGTTACATAAAGGTAACAAGGTACTTATTTCACAGTTCACTTCTGCTGGTACTGTTACTGTCTCTTACTCATAGCATTAATTCTAGTTTACCTTCCCAAATGAATTATTTCTTTCCTTTCCTTTTCCATCTCTTCATTGTCTTATTATGAAAAATAATATTAATAGTTAACTAAATGAAGTTCAGAAAGTCAGAATTGCATTCTTCATCTTGTGATTATTTATACTTGAGATTATAATATTGATTTACTTTGCAAGATTTAAAATAGGAGCACTGAGACAGTTGAAAATGAGCATGTAGGTTACAATCCTATATCCAGATATTTAAGGGGTTCCATTGAAGATGATCTGAAAGAGAATATTTTTAGCATGAAACTGTCCAGAGAAGACACATACCAGGTGTTTATGACAACCAGGAAATGGAGGAAATATAATTAGAAAAGAGAGCCCTATTGGAGGCACAGTGTCTGAGTGTATACAGTGAACATGCATGTTATAGAGATTGACAGGTTACTGAAAGTAAAAAGGCTTTATCCTGCTTATCTCAGAATGCAAAGGCAGTAAAAGGAAGAGCAGCATAAGGGAACGAAGAGCATAAGAAGAAAACGAAAAGGCCAACCGGTAGATATCTTCCTGTCTCCCAACCTGCAGATATCTTCCTGTCTCCCAACCTGCAGATATCTTCCTGTCTCCCAACCTGTAGATATCTTTATGTCTCCAGTTTTTTGTTTTTTGTTTTGTTTTGTTTGCTTCCAGCTTCTGGTTAATTTCATCAGATTTTCATGAATAGTTCTCAACTCTACTAATATTTTTTGCATAAATATATTGCTGGGTCCATTATTCCATAACATTATGATCTAGCACAAAATATGAAAACAATTCAACCATAAAAAGAGAAAACAACCCAGCATTCTCAGTTCAACTAATGATTATTACGTAAGTACTCTTATTTCGACTTCCCTGGCGGCTCAGATGGTAAAGCGTCTGTCTACAATGTGGGAGACCCGGGTTCGATCCCTGGGTCAGGAAGATCCCCTGGAGAAGGAAATGGCAACCCACTCCAGTACTATTGCCTGGAAAATCCCATGGATGGAGGAGCCTGGTAGGCTACAGTCCATGAGGTTGCAAAGAGTCGGACACAACTGAGCAACTTCACCTTCACTTTCACTCTTATTTCATAAGATTACAATCCACATAAAAGAATGAAAATAATTCAAAGCTCACCACAATTATGTATATGCATTTTTTTAGGTTTGTTTGTTTTCTTGGTGAGCGATAAGTAAGTGATGTGTTTTCCTAAAGAGATGAAACTTCATTTGCCAGTGAATTAGTAAACCTTGAAGCATTTTGAACTTCTCATGACAGTTCTTACTTCTATTAAACATAGATTAAATAAGTAATAAAGCATTATTGTTCCTCAGGAAACGAACATTATACTTTCAAAAAAATTCATCAAGTTTCAATTTTTCATAGCTTCCTTGGGCATTTAGGGAGGTAATTTTTAGATTTTCTAAAATATTTTAACCTTTACTCAAAAAGATAAAATAAGAAATAATTCCTTTCTCACTGTTTAAACTTATGACCCTATGGACTGTAGCCTGCCAGGCTCCTGTGTCCATGGGATTCTCCAGGCAAGAATATTGGAGCGAGTTGTCATGCCCTGCTCCAGGGGATCTTTTGGATCCAGAGATCAAACTCGCATCCCTCGTGCCTCCTGCATTGGCAAGCAGGTTCTCTACCACTACCACCACCTGGGAAGCCCATAGAAAAACTAGAGCTTTGTTATTGTGTTTGTTGCTACTAAACAGTTGCAGAAAATATACTGAAATAGGTGGCATCTTTCCTAACAGCATTTTATAGAATGTGATTATCATGATGCTATACATACTGTAACCAGATATGTCCAGCAGAAGACCACCTGAATCTTGTGAAATTTCTCTGAAATCTAAGCTGATTCTTGTTCATCTCGGCAGCTCATGATTTATAAGAGTAAAACAACAGTTCTGATTTTTGATAACCTCTGATATTTCTGGGTTTACTAAACTGTGCCCGAGGTTAACATGAGTTTAGACACAACTGAAATTTATTTTAAAAACCTTGTTGGTCAGTAGAATAAATATATTGTCTTTTCTTCTGCATTGTGTGTGTGCTACTCTTGAACTCATTGGGCCGTTTTTCCTAGTTCACTTTTCTATAGCAACGGTATCCAAAAGTCTATATGTTAACTGTGTGACGTGAAATTGTAAGTATCAGTGCTTGTCTCATGAAAAGAGATTATATTTTAGCTCGGAGTGCCTCAAACACGAGACACTTAATAAATATTATTGACAGACTGAAACGTGTAAAAGAGAGGAGGTTTCAAAAATGTAAAACAGTTGTATCATGGGAACACACTAGTTTTCCAGTCAACCTGGAATTAGTTTTCTTCCTTCAACCTGTAAACTCCCAATACAAAATGAAACAAAACAAAATCTTACCAGTAAATATATAGAAAGGTCAAGTGAAAGATGTTTATTGTGAGGGCCTTCCCTGGTTTCTCACTGTAATGAATCTGCCTGCAATGCAGGTGATCCAGGCTCAATCTCTGGGTCAGAAAGATCCACTGGAGAAGGAAAATAGTAACCCATTCCTGTATTTTTGCCTGGGAAATCCCATGGACAGAGGAGTGTGGCAGGCTACAGTCCATGGGGTAGCAAGAGTCAGACATGAATCAGTAACTAAACCACCACCACCACCTAATAAAAAGTATCCTTCAGTATCTGTGTTTGCTTTACTTGCTTGACCTAGGTGGTGATAATGACTGCAATGTATGAAGAACCCTTGGGTTCTACTCCCAAAAGACCATGTCTTTCAGGCATGTTGGATTTCCTTCTGTTTTCATTTAAATTTATGAAGCCACTCCACTATAAACTGGGATGCCATAATTTAGAAACTCACTGTGATTAATCCTGATATTGATTGGAACTACTTAATAGCATTTTTAAAAAGAATAATATTTTTTAGAGACAGGAAAATATTTTATTCATATTAATCTGTCAGTGGCTAAATTGTCACAAGTCACTATAAAACAGGATATCAGCAAACCAAACATGCTTGGTACTCTTCACCAATTTTTTTTTTATTGAAATGTAGTTGATTTACAATGTTCTCTTTAATTCTTTGTCATCTGGAATTTATGGACAAAAATAGTGGTTTGAGATATTTCTTTGGCTTTGAGCAAAGTGAACAGCAAAATTGAGGACTTCTTACCTTATAGTTTGCTATTCATGGGATTTTCAGTTAGAGCTCAAATAAATATGTTTTCTTAACGGAGAGAAAGTAACTCAATTATTCATATACTAAGATTTTTCATATATTTTATTTTTTAGAAAATAAATTGTGGTGTATATGCAATGGAACATTCAGTTCAGTTCAGTTCAGTCGCTCAGTCGTGTCCGACTCTTTGCAACCCCTTGAATCACAGCACGCCAGGCCTCCCTGTCCATCATCAACTCCCGGAGTTCACTCAAACTCAGATACACCTCACGCTGTGTATCTGTATTCTTTCACTTAGTTTGCAATATCTGCAAACTGAGTGCTCCTCAGTTCCTCTTTGCTTTGGGCCATAAGGGTGGTGTCATTTGCATATCTGAGGCTATTGATATTTCTCCTGGCAATCTTGATTCCAGCTTGTGCTTCATCCATCCCAGCATTTCCCATGATATACTCTGTATGTCAGTTACATAAGCAAAGTGACAATATAAAACCTTGACATACTCCTTTCCCAGTTTGGAACCGATCCATTGTTCCATGGACTCTTTGCGACCATGAACTCCCATGCGACTCTGAACTCCACTCTTTGCGGAGTTCACTCAAACTCAGATACACCTCACCTTGTGTATCTGTATTCTTCTTTCATTTAGTTTGCATGAAATGTTCCCTTGGTATCTCTGATTTTCTTGAAGAGATCGCTAGTAAATATATTTCTTAATCTCAGCTGCTGCATATGGCAAGTGACTTCCATGTTAGACAGTTTGGGTCTAGAACATGGGCAAGTTTCCTTCCTTTGACTTCATAACAAACCAGACACTACTTTGTGTCTTAAGGGGTCTTGGGTCTGAGCAGATGATCTGTCCTTCACGTTTCTCTGTGTTATCTGACCTTTGCCTAGAAGGGCTGGGCCAGGAGGTAGGCGGGTTCCCTGCTCTGTCAGCAGTTGATTATTTTTGCCTGGGACCAAAGCTCATCATCTGTGCCTGCCACCTGCAGATGGTGGAAAGCATCTTAGAAGTAGATGCACTTGTAGATAGCCTTTCAGAATTCGACATACTGATAAACAGCATATCCTCAATATTTTTCCATTAAAACTCAGGTGAAAAGGATCATTTAAGAAAATATTTTGAGCTTATGGCGATAGCAGTTTAGATAAGTAAATGTTTTCCAAGGTAAAGGTAAATGCTAATAAACACTCTGAAAATTTTTCTTAGATCTCAGTATTGGATCCCGAAAAAGATTGGTTTGTATCCATTCCCAAAAGATATCTGTCTGCTGCTGCTGCTGCTGCTGCTAAGTCACTTCAGTCGTGTCCGACTCTGTGTGACCCCATGGACGGCAGCCCACCAGGCTCCCCCATCCCTGGGATTCTCCAGGCAAGAATACTGGAGTGGGTTGCCATTTCCTTCTCCAGTGCATGAAAGAGAAAAGTGAAAGTGAAGTCGCTCAGTCTGTCCGACTGTTAGCGACCCTATGGACTGCAGCCCACCAGGCTCCTCCGTCCATTGGATTTTCCAGGCAAGAGTACTGGGGTGGGGTGCCATTGCCTTCCCCGATCTGTCTGCTGGAAGGAGGAAACTATCTGCCTTGATTAAAATATTCTGTGCACCAAGTAACAAAGATGCTGGAAAAAATTCTAAGCCCTTAATAAATTATAGCTATTGGCCCAAAAAAAAAAAAAAAGTTCAGTGCATCCCTGTGCTTGTGTTTATTAATATCTTACTGTTAAATGTTACATTGTCTTTACTTCAAATTAAGACAACTTCTTTTGTCATGTTACTTTAATGTAGTCTTTTTTTCCCCTTCTGTGATATTGTGATTTATAAGAAACAGATACATTTGGTCTTCATCTCCAATCCGTGACACGGGGTTTCTAAAACCCTTGTAAATTCCTGTGCGATGAGAGTACTGGGGGCATCTTTTGTTCCAGTCAGGTGACTCGGACGGCTCTTAGATGGGGGCTGGTCACCACAAAGGCCACATGATTAGAAGCCTGGAACTATCAGCCCTGCTCCCCACTTCTCTAGAGAAGGGCTAAAAATGGAGTTAATAATTGATCCCCTGTGTGAGGAAGCCTCCATAAAAATCCCTGAAGCATGGCGTTGGGAGAGCTTCCAGGTTAGTGAACACATCCATGTACTGAGAGGGTGATGTACTCCAACTCCATGGGACAGAAGCCAGACCTCACCCTGTGTATCTGTATTCTTTATCATATCCTATAATAAATTAATCAGTGCACGTAAGTATTCGTTAGGGTTCTGTGAGTTGCTCTAGCAAATTAGTTGAACCCAAGGAGGCTGCGGATCTCCTGCTGGTGATTGGCACCTGAAGTGGGAGTGGGGTGGGTGCAGACTTGCAGGGCTGAACTTTGACCTCTGTAGAGTCAGAATTGAGCTCCACTGTAGGACTCTGAGCTGATGTCTTGGAGAACTGCGCGGTGTGGGGGCAAACCCCCACACACATTTGGTAACCAGAAGTGTCAGAAGTGAAGTTTTCTGTGTGAAGAGTGATGGAAAACTACAGATGAAAACAGTGGTTTTTTCCACATACATCCTCCATCAGCCTGTTGTTGTAATGTGGAAATAAGGGCTGTAATGTCTTTTAGTTTATTTGGAAAAGCTGGAAATCCCTAATTTCTTGAGTGCATATAGATTTTTATAAATTTCTATTCATTTCTTCTCTCTTCTTTGAATTAAAAAATAAATGAAAATACTTTTTAAAAATTTATGTTATTGAAAGATAGTTGATTTACAATGTTGTGTTAATTGGTACAGTACAGCAAAGTGGTTCAGTTTTATATGTGTGTGTGTGTGTGTATTTTTTCATATTCTTTTCCATTATGGTTTATCACAGGATTGGGAATATAGTTCCCTGTACATGTAGTCGGACCTGTTGTTTATCCATTCTCTGTACAGTGGTTTGTATCTGCTAATCCATTCTTCCTCAGTCCCCTTGACAACCACACGTCTGTTCTCTATATCTGAGAGTCTGTTTTGTAGATAAGTTCACTTATGCCATATTTTAGATTCCACATATATGTGATATCATATGGTTGAAAATACTTTCTAAGAAAACCTTTTTCTCTGATAGTTACTACTTAATCAGTGTTCATTTTTGTGGTTTTAGTGAGAGTCATGTCACCAGGATCATGAACAAATTTAATGAGTGAGGAAATTTTTAACAGATAAAAGAAAGTTATTTAAGTACTTAGAAGTTGAGTTAAAGTATCATCATCTTGAAGGTAGAATTGTGTTTTAGTGTCTGTTCCTATAAGCACAGCAAAATGCCAGGGTCCTTGAAGGAAACCTATAAGTATTTCCTTCAAATTGATTTCTTAAGTGAGTGTAATTGGAACTCCTGATTTTTTAAAAATAAGTTAATGCTGTGATCAGAATGGGCCTCCCTGGTGGATCAGATAGTAAAGAATCTGCCTGCAGTGGGGGACACCTGAGTTCAGTCCTTGAATAGAGAAGATCCCCTGGAAAAGGGAATGGCAACCTACTCCAGTATTCTTGCCTGGAGAATCCCAGAGTAAGTAAAACTGCCATTTTTAGTTGTTGTGAAGGCATTTTCTTTAATAAAGTGTACATTTTTTCAAAGTTTTATTTTTATAATTGAGCTACCAAGTTAAAGTTGCGTTACACTGACCTTAACTTTGATCTGGGGGTGTAAAACGCAAATTTAAACCAGTTAACTCTGGGCTGTAGTCCTTGGAGAAAAGGTCATTTGACTTCTGCAGTATACATTTTACTGAGATTGTTAGCTGTTCTTTATTTTTTGTTTACTGCCTAGCAGCCCCAGAAGTGTGGCTGCTTTGCTTCCTCAGTCTAGCTCTAGTCCAGCCTGATAAAAGTCAGGTCTTCAGGTTGCTACCATTCCAGGTTTATGATATATGCTTTCTCCTTGGCCCTCATTGCCTTTGGTAATCGCTTCTTTTTTCCCATTCAGTTATCTCTGTCATTTCGTCTCATCAGGTATTTTCAAACTTTCCCAGCTCTTCTCTGGTCCATTTTATAGTCCCTTGCTCCCTACTCAGTCAACTCTCCTTCTTCACATGGGAAAGTAAGGATACTGGGTTGGACTTTTGTCAGATTTTTCACCCTCTTATGTATAAATGTGTCTCCGTGATCAGACTTTCTTGGTCTCTCAGCCTCCTTCCTTGAAGTCTCCAAGGAAGAGGTCTTTCTCTTCTAGTTCCTCACTAATCCTCCCACCTGTGCACTTGATCACATTCTTCCTGCTTCCTCTGAGACTTAATTCTATCAGTTACTCCCTTTCCTGTATTTTTATCCTTTTTATCCCTACTGGCTCCTAGAAAATATGCTGAAGCTTCTGCTTCTTATTTAGTTGATTTAACAAAAGCCTTATTCAACTCTTCCTTCTTTCACTGTCAGCTTTCTACCCAAGGTACACAGTATTTGCTGTGGCCACTTCACATATGCATGGAAAACTGCCCATATCAAAGTTAATGACTACAACTTAAATTGATGGACATACTCCTCCATCACTCAACTGCAAGCCCCACCTGCTCCTACTTGGACCACTGCAGGTGTTTCTTAACTTTTCTGCCTGCCCTCAGTCTTCCCTTTTCCAGTTTATCTTTCCTACAACTGCAAAGTGATCTTTCAAAATACAGATATGATCATATTACCCCTCTCACCTCAAAACCCTTCAGAGGCTCAGCGTTGCCCATGGATACAGATAAACTCTCCATAATGCATATGAAGCCTGCTCTCCAGTCTTACAGGCTACAGATCTGTTTCTAGTACCTCCTGGGGTTCCAAAAGCAGCATGCTGTGTCACACTTTTGAGTCTTTATATTCTGAGTCCTCTAGGGAAGTAAAAAACTTTTTTGTATTCCTAGTGATCTCCTCCTTGGAGAAGGCAATGGCACCCCACTCCAGTACTCTTGCCTGGAAAATCCCATGGACGGAGGAGCCTGGTAGGCTGCAGTCCATGGGGTCACTAAGAGTTGGATACGACTGAGCGACTTCACTTTGACTTTTCACTTTCATGCATTGGAGAAGGAAATGGCAACCCACTCCAGTATTCTTGCCTAGAGAATCCCAGGGATGGGGGAGCCTGGTGGGCTGCCATCTATGGAGTCACAAAGAGTCGGACACGACTGAAGCAACTTAGCAGCAGCAGCAGCAGCAGCAGTGATCTCCTCCTTAACCTTGAGCACAGTCAAGCCTTCCACCAGACTTTCCCCTATTTCTCTTTCCTCCACCTCCAACCTATCACCAGTATACTACCATGGGAGAGTAAACCATTATTTTGTGGGTTTACTGTATAACTAGGCGATACTACCATTTTTTATTGCACAACGCCATATATAAATATTTGTCTTTATGTTTGCCTCCCTTTCTGGACAGATCTCCTGAAGAGAAAGCAGCCATTTTATTAATACTAATCTGTTACTTGCAGCACCTAGCATAGTGCCCTGCACATGGCAAGGACTCCCTAAATATTTGTTTAGTTCAGTTCAGTCGCTCAGTCGTGTCCGACTCTTTGCGACCCCATGAATCGCAGCACGCCAGGCCTCCCTATCCATCACCATCTCCCGGATAAGTGAAAAAAGTGGGACTGATTTCAGCAAATATTAATTGGTGCTCCTTCTATAGGCTTAGTGTTGTTACTTTCAAAGTCAGATAATAAGTTTTGGATTATGTTTCTTTTTTGTAATTTTTATTTATAGTTTTGGCTGTTCTGGATCTTCATTGCAGTGCAGGCTTCTCTCGAGTGCAAGCAGGGGCTACTCTCTAGTTGTGGTGGCTTCTCATCTTGCAGAGCACTGGCCCCAAGATATGTAGGCTTCAGTAGTGGCAGGTCCTGGACTCTTGAGCACAGGCTCGATAATTGTGGCCCATGGGCTTAGTTGCTCCACGGCATGCGGGATCTTCCCAGACCAGGGATCAAACCTGTGTCTCTTGGCGCTGGCAGAAAGATTCTTATCCAGTGTACCACCAGGGTAGTCCTGGATTGTGTTTCTTTGATATCATTGCACTTAATGCTGGGCTCCTGTGTCATACAGTTTTAAAGACATCTAAAAAGCAGGGACGGAGAAGGCAATGGCACCCCACTCCAGTACTCTTGCCTGGAAAATCCTATGGACGGCGGAGCCTGGTGGGCTGCAGTCCATAGGGTTGCTAAGGGTCAGACACGACTGAGCGACTTCACTTTCACTTGTCACTTTCTCGCATTGGAGAAGGAAATGGCAACCCACTCCAGTGTTCATGCCTGGAAAATCCCAGGGACAGGGGAGCCTCGTTGGCTGCTGTCCATGGGGTTGCACAGAGTCGGACACGACTGAAGCGACTTAGCAGCAGCAGCAGCAAAGAGCAGAGAGGAGGATGTGTTTGTAGCTAGTAACTTCATACAATAGTCTATGTGAATACTTAGGTCTTTCCCTCATGTTGTCGTGGTGCTCAGTACAAGCTCATCCTTGCATTTCTCTCCTAACCAAATGGTACGAAGCTGGAGGGAAGGCTTCTTGAAGTCGATCATCAGCTTTACTCTGGCTTCCAGTCTTCCTCTCTTGCTCGCCAGGTAGCTGCCAGGGGGCTCCATCTGAAGTGCAGATCTGACAATTGGCTCCTCTGCTCGTGACCCTTTGGTTCTTTTGTTTCCATTTTTCTGTATGTCTGTCACTTTCGTAGCCTCCCACTTCACCAAACACGAGATCTGATTCTTAGATAGACTTCTTCTGAAAATTCGTTGTCACCAGTAGAACTGTTCTGTGTCCCTTTTGCACCTGCAGCTGACAGCACACACTACCCTCCGTTTCAGGCATATGGTTCCAGAGGATAAACGCGCCAACATATTGGGGATGTTTATGTTCTGTGTCAGTCTTCTCCAAGCATCTGCCACACAGGCCCAGAAACGGAGACGTGGTCTCAGCTATTGGCTGCCAGGGGAGCAGAAGGGTTGCCACAACAAACTGGGCAAACAACCCTGAAAGTCCCCAAGAAGCATAAACTCACACTGCTGGAAAATCAAAGTTAGTAAAGGATTGTGCATTTTTGATTCTCGACCTGAGCTTTGTCCCCTGCACCCCTGTGTCGAGCGTGGACTGCTTTCTGCAGCAGCTGGGGCATCTGTAGGAGAGTGCATTTGAGATTCACTCAGCTTTTGAAGGATGAAGTATTTGAAATTTCTGTGCTCACCCAATAGTTGCTTTGTAGTGGTGCTGGACCGGGCTCCTCTTGGAAGCTTGGTCTTTTGACTGACGTTGATAAAGTTGGCTCCAAGGGGACCCAGCATCCTCTTTGCCCTGGCGCCACTGGGCCCGCCACCCTCCCCCGTCCCCACCACTCACTCTTCCTCCCCCTCCCTCCTGCACCACCTCTCTATCCCTCACTTGAACTGGCTGCCAGAGTTCACAGACAGCTGGGCAAAGAGTGGCTAAATCTGCCCAGCTGCCCGGGAAGCTTGGCGGCCAGGCTGAGGGAAGGAAGCGTCGGCTCTCTTTGAAGGTCGGCTGCCAGTGAATCTCAGGCAGCTGGACTTCAAAGGGGGGACCGCCGGGCTTTCCCTCCTGTCTAGGCAGGTCATTCCACGGCACCACGCTTCCGGTGTTGGCATAGTGGCTTTCAAGTTCCTCTTCAATTAAAGAGCTGAACTGAAAGCTGCACTTGCGTCCACATTTGTGTTTTTTATGTGCTATTGCCAGTCTAAGATCCGAACTCCTGTTACTCCAAGCTTAGGAGTAAAGATGGACGCGAAAAGGTAGCAGCATCGCACAAGGGCAGCTCAGGAGATCCGCAGCACTCAGGAGGGTCTCCTCATTGCTAGCTGTGTCCTGTGTTATTTACCAAGCTTTAAATTACTTCAGGGACTCTCAGTGTGATCTTCTTGAGTAAAGGCTTATCAGCGTGTGCTTATGGGCTGAGTTGAGCTAGTGACCTGGAATTGGGTCTGGTCATGGACAGTGACTTTATCTGTTTCCAAAAAACTGTTGTGTTTGCTCACCCGCTAGCCCTCCTTCACTGTCTTGCTGCCCTTTCCCGCCTTTCACCTTCAGATTCCCTTGGTGATTGAGGGGAGGACTGGCTTAGTAAGGAAAGAGCAAGGATGCTACACAGAGTCCAGGTCCACCTTACTTGCAAAAGGGGGTCTGAGCTGAGGGAGCCTGAAGTCGGAAGAGCTATGAGCATGTATGAGTACAGTGGTGGTTAAAGGTGCGGGCCCCGGAGCCAGCTGCTTGGGTTCAAACCCTGGCTCTGCCACGGACTGACCACATGACCTTGCCTTTCCGTACCACCATGCACTCCCTGAAAAACAAAGGTATAATATGCTTATTTCATAAGGCTCTTGGAGGATTTTAAGAGCTTAATACCATGCACCTAGGACAGTGTCTAGCTCAGAGTAAATGCTATAAATTTAGCATTTACTGCATTAGCTGTATTGTCGTGTGCCACACCCCATTGACCAGGGCTAGAGGAGCTGATAAATGACTGGTTTGTGATTTTCACTGCCCCTGTATGGATGAAAGGCTGGTAGCTTCTGCCTTAGATGGAATTTGTAATAGCATTTTTTCCCAGAAATCCCTAATAGTGTAAAAAAAAAAAGTGAGGTTTGAAGAAGAAAAAAGTTACTTTATGTTATCCATCTCTCTCCTTGCATTGCCTTTCCTGGGAGTACAAGGAGATGCAATTCATTTAAAGCTATTATAGCAATAATCTGTACAAACCCCAAACCAGCCTAGTTTAAAACATGGCTGCGGATGTAAATATAGATATATAAATAAGTTTTTAAAAAATGGTGTTTTAGTAAGGAGTACAGTTTCTAGATTAGAATCAGGGTTCCAATTTTTGCTCTGCTTATTAGTCATATTCTTTGGGTAAGTTACCTCACTAAGCCTCAGTTTTCTTGGTTGTTAAATGAGATGATAATTACAGGAGGCTTGTTGTAAGAATGAAATTAGAAAATTTCATGTTGCATCAAGTAGCAGTATGTTCGGTAAATGTACCTGTCATTATTATTACTATTGCCATCCCCATTAGTGTTACAAGTTAAAATTATTGTTGACTCACAAGGAAGCCTTTTTAGTTTATGTAACAATGATTTTTACAAACAGAGTGCCTCTCCCAAAGAGTTTTATTCTCTGTAGATCCAAGGCCAGCAAACTACAGGCCGAATCCAGCCTGCCACCTCTTTTTATAAATTAAGTTTTGTGGGACCACAGCCTCATCCATTTGTTTCCTGTCTGTGGCTGCTTTCATACTGTCACAGCAGAGGGGAATAGTTGCAGCAGAGACTTTACAGTCCCCGAAGCCTAAAATATTTACTGTCTGGCCTTTTCCAGAAAAAGTTTACTAACCCTTGCTCTAAATAGATATTTCCCCAGTTAAGATCTAGAGAATGTTAATTCTGTTCATGTTAGTAAGTACTTCCTGGAAAGAAGGAGGGAAAAAAAAAGTGGTTCCATAGTGAAGTAAGCTTTGGAAATGTTAGAGAAGTTGATTTATTCTAGGACTGCTACTTAAAAGACCCTGGCTTTTAATCTACTAATGTGCATTGTGAATCTTCAAGACAAGGCCACAGTGCACAAACTCTGGTTTCCCAGGCTTACTTGGCTAGAGAATGACCCCTATCCCATCTCTGACCCCTAGATCTGATGATGTTACACACAACATCTTTTGGGAAACCCTGCTTTGAGACTTCTCTTTAGAATGACTTTCTTCTTAAATCTTTCCTTTTGGTGACATAGGTGTATCCTCATTTAGAGAGCTACAAAATATCATATGAGATTCTGTATTACCTCATTTTTTTCCCCCAGTAAAGTCATATGTTACTTAAAATTATAATAGTAAAATATACCAGATATTTAAAAGCTCTAATATGATAACGGCCCCATCTTTAAATGAGTCTATTATGATATCTCAGAGGTTAGAAATGGAGTCTCAAAGTCCAAAGTTTCATTTCATGCTTTCTTGCAATTCTAAAAGCAGGAGTTTTTTGTAGGGCTCTAACGTTTATTTGCATCCAGATTTCTGAAGCATAAATCTCGAGTGCCTAACTGGGATACCAGCTGATCTCAGCTCGGGTTTATAAGAAGGGAGATTAATGTGAAGGTAACTTGTGCCCGAGCCATAAGGGGTTTGTTTTATAGACTAAAGTAAACACCTTGAATTTCAAGTTGCAAGCACATGGGGAGCCAGAAGATTCCAGGGCAGTGGCATCATGTTCTGCCTGTGACTCACAGAGCTCGTGGCTGAGCCCTCTGCAGCTGCAGCTTCCAGCTGGTCATCAGACAGAGCCTTAGGTAGTGGCACACCGCATTCACCTGGTCCGAGATGACCGAACCACACGAAACTGCAACATTGTCCAGGGCCCGATGAAGGCTGGGCTCTCTCTTTGCCAAATACAGTTGAAGAGTAAATGCTAAGGTCATAACTGTTTTCTGAAATCACAGTGGTTGCAGCAGCGAACCTGGACTGAGAGTGGAGAATCCTGCTGAAAAGTTCAGCCCTGGTCATACATGCTCCCTCTCACTTCCTCCCTCCCTCCCTCCTCCTGGTGTCTCCCCTCCCCTCCCCGTCCCGTGAGTGTCCTTATTATGGCAGAAGTAAGTTCTTAGTCATTTTGATGCCCTTTAAACCTGGCTTATATTTGATGCAGGAAATGTTTATGAAAGAATAAGAGGTCTTAAGTATTTCTTCTCCTTTTCCAACTTGTGAATCATTTTAAGAAAATTCTACACTGTCTCTTCATTTGTTATCTCTATGTCGTGTGTATAATGGGTCCTCAGTAAATGTGGTTGACATTGTAAATATGGATCCTAAAAATTTTATTGTTATACTATTTTATGAGAGATGATAAATGGACTTTCCGGAAACCTTTGCCAGATATCATTGTCTTTGTCTTTATTTTTTTTAATAATAAAGGAAGAGAGGTAGAGAGAGGAAAGGAATGAGGAAAGGGGACAGCGTCTTGGCTGGAATATAATTATCTGTTTTTAAAAAAGTTAGGAACTTGGAAACTGTCAACTTGGTATAAAATATGTTGTTTCCTTGAACATGCTCAAAAGTTCAGAGTTTCATTTGCTACATTTATTGAGTATGTTCATCTTGTAAGCCCCATGATATGTGATACATTACATATTATGCTGTGCTCTAAGACTCATTGGGGTTCTTAGAGTTCAGATGATGAGCCTGGGAAAGAAACAATCTGAAGCTGACCTACTTGAAAGAAAGGATCAGAAATGTTATTCATCTGGTAACATAAAGAAAAGCAGTTTAAGCACACAGCCCTCCCTTCTGTGTTTTCCATGAATGAGCTATTTCCAAGTATTCACCTCTGTTACTCTAACATTGTCCTCTGGAATCACTGTCTTAGTGTCAAAGAATATATAGAAGAAAAGGCTGCAACTGGATGAAAACTCTGCAACTATCTAGAGACAATAATCATCTCCAGCAATGCCAGCAAAGGTTAAGAAACATTACTAGAGAGAACTTTTGTTCTCACAGGCAGGAAGGCGAAAGGGGAGTGTAATGATTATATAAAGCACAGACATGGCACAGTTGCATTAATTTTAACTGTTGGTTTGTCCAGTACTCTTGCCTGGAAAATCCCATGGATGGAGGAGCCTCGTGGGCTACAGCCCATGGGGTCGCTAAGAGTCGGACACGACTGAAGCAGCAGCAGGACTAGTTTATGATGAACATTATTTGGTAGAGTGCTGAGGTAGGGGAACAAGAATTAACCTTCCTAAAACTTTACTAATGCTCCTGTAGTATCACCTGACTCATAATAATGATAGACACATACAGTGCTTACTATCTGCTCCACCTCGTTCACATCCTTCATGTGTTGTAGTAGTTAGCTTTTGCTGCATAAGAAACTCCCCTAGAACTTAGTAGCTGAAAACAACAAGCGTCACTTATTTCTCACAGTTCTCTGGGTCGGGGGCAGATCTTCTGGTCTGAACTGCCTTGGCTTCTCTATGGCATCTGCACTAAACTAACCGCTCCGTCAAGGCTGGGTATTCTAGGCTGGCCTCACCCGCATGTCCAGCTATTGGCTAGCTGTACACTGGTGCTGTGGGATGACTGGACACGTGTCCCTGGTCATCCAGAAAGCATCTTGTAATTTTTCACAAGGGTTCCAAAAGCAGCTTTACAATTCCCTGCTGTGTCTTGTTTGCTAATGTCCTCTGTTAGTTAGGGTTCTCAGAGAAGCAAATGTTAAGGCAGCATTAGATGCATAAAAGATTTGTTGCCAAATCTCCTGTAAAGGAAAAGTGTGTGGAGAGCTGGAGAGTATCAGGTGGTGATGCAGATTTGACTCCTGTGAAGGAAAGAGGGAAGCAACGAAGGAGGGCTGGCTAAGAAGAATCTCAGACTGCAGTGCAGCTCTTAGAACTTTGGCCAGCCCAATGGGAACCCCTTGAGCCCAAGTCAACCCAAGGCTTTGTTAGTCTGCTCTAGCTATACTGATATCCCAGTTAGCATGGTGGCTACAGTTGAGACTACTACTTTATTCAGTCTATAGTCAACAATCCGCTTTTGAAAGGACAAGAATTACTGCCCCACTGAGGAGCACTGTCCGTCCTCTTAAGAATCTGGATACCTCTATAGTCAGTTGGTTTCTGATCTGAAAATAGGGTCAGATATAGGAACAGAGCAAAAGATTTTTTTTTTTTTTTTAATTACCATCTTTAGCCTCCTGCTTCTCTGTTTCTCTCTCTTTTTGATTGTAGATATTAAGCCGTACCTTTGTTGTCTGCCCATCTCTTCTACCCCTGGGAATGCCATGTTCAACCAGTACATTAATTTGCCTATTGCAGAATCTTTTGGGGAGGTTTTATTGTCTAATTTTATCTAATGAAATGAAGACTTCATGGGAATAGGGAATTGAAAAGTACCTTTATATGACAGTTCCTATACTTTTGTATACATTATTCTCATAATCCTTACTATATATCTCCAAAGTCAGAGAAACGGGAGGAAGTTATATTCAGTCTAGGCCTGTTTGGGGGATTCCCTGGTGGCTCAGAGGGTAAAGAATCTGCATGCAATGCAGGAGACCCGTAATTGAAATGAAGACTTCATGGGAATAGGGAATTGAAAAGTACCTTTATATGACAGTTCCTATACATTTGTATACATTATTCTCATAATCCTTACTATATATCTCCAAAGTCAGAGAAACAGGAGGAAGTTATATTCAGTCTAGGCCTGTTTTGGGGGTTCCCTGGTGGCTCAGAGGGTAAAGAATCTGCATGCAATGCAGGAGACCCAAGTTCGATCCCTGGGTGGGGAAGATCCCCTGGAGAAGGGAATGGCTGCCCACTCTAGTATTCTTGCCTGGAGAATCCCATGGACAGAGGAGCCTGGTGGGCTACAGTCCATGGGGTTGAGAGNGGGGTTCCCTGGTGGCTCAGAGGGTAAAGAATCTGCATGCAATGCAGGAGACCCGAGTTCGATCCCTGGGTGGGGAAGATCCCCTGGAGAAGGGAATGGCTGCCCACTCTAGTATTCTTGCCTGGAGAATCCCATGGACAGAGGAGCCTGGTGGGCTACAGTCCATGGGGTTGAGAGAGTCGGACACGCCTGAACAACTAAGCATACATACGTGCACGCACCAGTCTATACGTATTCTGTTTTTACTCTTGGCATTTAAAAGAATCCTGGAACGTTTTTAATACTGGTATAGCAAGTAACCCTAACATGTGATTGAAAATATAGAAGTGATTGGAATTGCTTGATTATCAGTTCAGTCACTCAGTTGTGTCTGACCCTTTGCAACCCCTTGGACTGCAGCACGCCAGGCCTCCCTGTCCATCACCACCTCCTGGAGCTTGCCCAAACTCATGTCCATTGTGTCGGTGATGTCATCCAACCGTCTCATCCTCTGTCATCCCCTTCACCTCCTGCCCTCAATCTTTCCCAGTCTTTCCTTGGGTCTTTTCTTTTTCTTTTTACCATCTTAATCGTTTTGAATGTGCAGTTCAGTGGTATTAAATACATTCATAATATTGTCCGACCATCACCACCTTTCATCTCCAGAACTCTTTTTACTTTGTAAAACTAAAACTCTACCCATTAACCAACATTCCCCAATGCCTCTGTTTCCCCAGCCCCCCTGGCAACTCTCATTCTGCTTTCTGTGTCTATATTTGACTGTTTTCTGAGCCGCATATAAGAAGTTTCTTGCAGTATTTGTCTTTTTGTGATTGGCTTATTTCACACAGAGCTCTTTTGGAAAAGATCTGAGATCCCTGTCCCTGGACGTTTGGGACATGGCCACTTTCCCTTCCTGTATTTGCAGGCCCACCAGTTCATGACAAGTTCTCTCGCGAGGTTCCAACAGCAGCCAGGCTTCAGTAAGACTGGGGAAGGGGATACTCGGTGTTATAGTTTTTAACCCAAGCGGCAGTGTCTGGTTCCTCAGATTTCACCTTTTTTGGCTTCTCTCCATTTTCCTTCACTCTCCACATAAATAAGGACTTGGGGGACGGGGTGGGTGGTGTGTGAGCTGTGGCCCCCCCCCAAAAAGATTTTATTCTTGGTTCGATTTGAGGGACAAAAGAAATGTTTCTGAGCATAAAATTGTGCTCTGAGAAAGGCTGCTGAAAGAATGCTTATTGCTTTTAAACTCGATACAACATATTTTCACAGTTTTTCTTTATCAAGCAATTTCAAGGTAAAGAGATACGATTTTGAGATTCAGCTAAGGTGGCATGAGTCCTGCTACTGATCTTAAGCCTAGAATGATTACTCATCCTCTCTGAATCTATTCCCTTATCTGTGAAATGAAAAATGTACCTACTGGGCAAGGGTTTACACGAGGAATAAAAATAGTCTGTGTAATGCACCTAGCGCAGTGCTTGGGACACAGCAGGTCCACAGTCCAGGATTATTAGCCAGCGCTTACCACTTGTCAGTCTCCTGTCTAAGGGCTTGACCTGAGCTTCCTCATTTTATCTTTACAATAATCCTGTGAGGTGGCTAGTGTTACTGACCCTTCTTTTTCCCGGCTGTTAGACAGCTAATAAGTGGTAGGCCTAGAATTCATACTTGCTTAGTCTGACACCAGGCTGTGAGGCTAACCACTTTGTTTCCCTGCCTCTATTGAAAATGTTTATCATCCTTGATCAAGGAATTAATGTACTAGGCTTTGGTGCTCAGAAATTAAGATGTAGGAGGCACATGTTAAATTGACTGACTGTCATATACACGCACTAGGCTAGACATTTCAAAAAGACTTTCCCATTTTAGTTACTATTTAATCACTGTCTTTATCACCTCTAAGAATTCATGAAATTTTCTAGAACCCTACAGATAGACGCTGCTTTATTTCGTATTATAATAGTGCAGCTCTTATTTCCCAGGATTTTTTTCTTCTCATTTTTTATTTTTTAATTGCAGCTCTCCTTCTGGAAGGTAGGTTATCACATTATTTTTTACGGGAAAAACACTAATGAGATGCTAGATTGACAGATGATACAAGATATGTGGTACCTTTGCTTCAGTTCAGTTCAGTTCAGTTCAGTTGCTCAGTTGTGTCTAACTCTTTACGACCCCATGGACTGCAGCAAGCCAGGCTTCCCTGTCCATCACCAGCACCCAGTTCAGTTCAGTTCAGTTGCTCAGTTGTGTCTGACTCTTTGCGACCTCATGAACCACAGCATGCCAGCCCTCCCTGTCCATCACCAACTCCCGGAGTCTACCCAGACCCATGTCCATCGAGTTGATGATGCCATCTAACCATCTCATCCTCTGTCATCCCCTTCTCGTCCTGCTCCCAATCCTTCCCAACATCAGAGTCTTTTCCAATGAGTCAGCTCTTTGCATCAGGTGGCCAAAGTATTGGAGTTTCAGTCTCAACATCAGTCCTTCCAATGAACCCCCAGGACTGATCTCCTTTAGGATGGACTGGTTGAATCTCCTTGCAGTCCAAGTGACTCTCAAGAATCTTTTCCAGCATCACAGTACAAAAGCATCAATTCTTTGGTGCTCAGCTTTCTTTATAGTCCAACTTTAACATCCACACATGACCACTGGAAAAACCATAGCCTTGGCTAGATGGACGTTTGTTGGCAAAGTAATGTCTCTGCTTTTTAATGTGCTGTCTAGGTTGGTCATAACTTTCCTTCCAAGGAGTAAGAGTCTTTTAATTTCATTGCTGCAATCACCATCTGTAGTGATTTTGGAGCCCAGAAAAATACAGTCAGCCACTGTTTCTCCATCTATCTGCCATGAAGTGATGGGACCGGATGCCATGATCTTCGTTTTCTGAATGTTGAGCTTTAAGCCAACTTTTTCGCTCTCCTCTTTCACTTTCATCAAGAGGCTTTTTAGTTCTTCTTCACTTTCTGCCATAAGGGTGGTGCCATGTGCATATCTGAGGTTATTGATATTTCTCCCAGCAGTCTTGATTCCAGCTTGTGCTTCATCCAGCCCAGCGTTTCTCATGATGTACTCTGCATAGAAGTTAAATAAGCAGGGTGACAATATACAGCTTTGACATACTCCTTTTCCTATTTGGAACCAGTCTGNTCACTTTCATCAAGAGGCTCTTTAGTTCTTCGCTTTCTGTCATAAGAGTGGTGTCATCTGCATATCTGAGGTTACTGATATTTCTCCCAACAATCTTGATTCCAGCGTGTGCTTCTTCCTGCCCAGCATTTCACATGGTGTACTCTGCATAGAAGTTAAATAAGCAGGGTGACAATATACAGCTTTGACATACTCCTTTTCCTATTTGGAACCAGTCTGTTGTTCCATGTCCAGTTCTAACTGTTGCTTCCTGACCTGCATACAGGTTTCTCAAGAGGCAGGTCAGGTGTTCTGATATTCCCATCTCTCTCAGAATTTTCCACAGTTATTGTGATCCACATAGTCAAAGGCTTTGGCATAGTCAATAAAGCAGAAATAGATATTTTTCTGGAACTCTCTTGCTTTTTCGATGATCCATCGGATGCTGGCAATTTGATCTCTGGTTCCTCTGCCTTTTCTAAAACCAGCTTGAACATCTGGAAGTTCACGGTTCACATATTGTTCCCAGAGCCTACTCAAACTCATGTCCATCGTGTCCGTGATGCCATCCAACCATCTCATCCTCCTTTGTCCCCAGCTCCTCCCATCTTCAGTCTTTCCCAGCATCAGGGTCTTTTCAGATGAGTCAGTTCTTTGCATCAGGTGGCCAATGTTTTGGAGCTTCAGCTTCAGCATTAATCCTTCCAGTGAATATTCATGACTGATATCCTTTAGGATTGACTGGTTTGATCTCCTTGCAGTCTAGGGGACTCTCAAGAGCCTCCTCCAACACCACAGTTCAAAAGCATCAATTCTTCAGTGCTCAACTTTCTTTATGGTCCAACTCTCACATCCATACATGACTACTGGAAAACCCAGAGCTTTGACTAGATGGACCTTTGTCAGCAAAGTAATGTCTCTGCTTTTTATATGCTGTCAAGGTTGGTCATAGCTTTTCTTCCAAGGAGCAAGTGTTTTCTAAATTTTATGGCTGCAGTCACTATCTGCAGTGATTTTGGAGCCCAAGAAAATAAATTCTCTCAGTTTCCCCATTTATTTGCCATGAAGTGATGGGACCAGATTCTATGATCTTAGTTTTTTGAATGCTGTTTTAAGCCAGTTTTTTCACTCTCCTCTTTCACTTTCATCAAGAGGCTCTTTAGTTCCTCTTTGCTTTCTGCCATAAGGGTGGTGTCATCTGCATATCTGATGCTATTGATATTTCTCCTGGCAGTCTTGATTCCAGCTTGTGCTTTATCCAGCCCACCGTTTTGCATGATATGCTCTGCATATAAGTTAAATAAGCAAGGTAACAATATACAGCCTTGATGTACTCCTTTCCCAATTTTGAAGCAGTCTGTTGTTCCATGTCCAGTTCTAATTGTTGTTTCTTGACCTGCATACAGATTTCTCAGGAGGCAGGTAAGGTGGTCTGGTATTCTCATCTCTTGAAGAATTTTCCAGTTTGTTGTGATCCACATAGTCAAAGGCTTTAGCATAGTCAATGAAGCAGAAGTAGGTGTTCTTCTGGAATTCTCTTGCTTTTTCTATGTTCCAGTGGATGCTGACAATTTAATTTCTGGTTCCTCTGCCTTTTCTAAATCCAGCTTGAACATCTGGAGGTTCTCGGTTCATGTACTATTGAAGCCTGGCTTGGAGGATATTGAGCATTACTTTGCTAATGTGTGAGATGAGTGCAATTGTGAGGTAGCTTGAGCATTCTTTGGCATTGCCTTTCTTTGAGATTGGAATGAAAACTGACCTTTTCCAGTCCTGTGGCCACTGCTGAGTTTTCCAAATTTGCTGGCATAATGAGTGCAGCACTTTAACAGCATCCTCTTTTAGAATTTGAAATAGCTCAACTGGAGTTCGATCACCTCCACTAGCTTTGTTCGTGCTTCCTAAGGCCCACTTGACTTTGCACTCCAGCTGTTGTTAAGCTTGATTATAACTAAGCTTAAAAATAGATTCTCAGTGAATCTGTTGAATCCACTGTCTATAGATGTCACACAGAGTCGGACACGACTAAAGCAGCTTAGCAGCAGCAGTAACAGCAGCAGCAGCAGGGGTAGATTTGTGGAGAAGGAAATGGCAACCCATTCCAGTGTTCTTGCCTAGAGAATCCTGGTGGGCTGCTGTCTATGGGGTTGCACAGAGTTGGACACGACGGAAGCGACTTAGCAGCAGCCGCAGCAGCAAGGGTAGATTTGAGAGGACAGTTAGATGTTAGTATACCTAGTTTGTTAGATAGCCTAGTATTTGTCTCATCTTGCTCTCAGAGTTTGATTTTTGGTAGCATAGTTGCATTTCAGGAACTTTTGGAGAGGAGGTGCGTGCTACAGACTGAATGAATGTGTGCTGTGGACACAAGGCAAGGAGATAGTGGGTTAAATGCAACTCAGTCTCTTTGGGAGTTGGAGGAAAAGGGTAAGAGTGAAAGGAAGATGTGTAGGGCATGTTATTTGCAAGATTAATAAATATTTAATACGGAACAGAAAAATTAAGCCTGTTGACCACGGTCAAACTAAAATGTAGTAAGCTGAAATTTTAGGTCAGGTTGACTTGGCTCTAGGACCAGTTTTCTTTCTACTGAATTTTTCCCAGTTTTCAGCCTAGCAATTTATTTAAATTATCTCATTTAAGATAGTTTATTCCACTGTTTTTATTAATTACAAAGCAGGTTTTGATGCTTTTCAGGGCTCTCTCCTCTTGCATTGATAGATACATATTAGAGAGATAGAAAGTTGTTGGAATCTGCTGGATGTAAACTCATGGTTTACGTGGTTTACTCTGTGGTTACCACCAGAGTATTTGGATTATTTAGAAATTAGAGAAAATGGTATATTTTTAAGACTTTGAGGAAGACGTCATATTTTTCTTTGAGAATTTGACAGTCTCTGTTAGGAAAAACTAGGATTAGCATAGCCAAAGAAGGCAGGACCAGGACTCACAAGGAGATGTTAGAAGGAGGGGAGTCTTGGATCCAGTTTAAGAAAGGTGTTACAGTTAGAGCCACCCAGACAAATGCACCGATGTTGCTTGTGCCGTAATGAGTTCCTCGCTGCTGGAGGCTCTGTGACCATCTGCTCAGAAAGGGTGACTTTACCCGTTGGAAGTTTGTACTGTGTGATCTCAGAGGGGGCCTTTAAAACTAGGTTTTTGTGCTTGCATTTCCCATCTCTGTGAGTATTTGAAACTTAATGTTCTCCAAGTCTAACATAAGGCACTTCTAAGAATAGGAAGCCTATATAAAGGAGCTAACAATCTCAGCTTCCTTAAAGAACGATGTACTTTTTCTGTGATGATTATAAAAGGTGTTAAAGGAGAAGTTGTAGCTTTAGATTTCCCATATTATGCCAGAAGTGTTTTTCAGTCACGTTGACTTTGTTTTCAAAATGTGGGTGTATTTTTCATTGCAGATTGTCCATATTTTGCTGTTTTGTGCAAATTTAAGATCTCCTCTGGTTATCCAGTTTATTTCATGGAATAAAACTTTTGTTATTGGTTAAAGTAAAGTAAATGGGTATTTTAAAAGCCTTTTGAAATTTTTTCCAGAATAAAAAAAAAACTATATTCAAGTGAATTAAGATTTTACATATAGCTATTATGTATCATTTCTGTATGATGAAATAAAATATTCCTGCTAGAACTGTTCTTGTCTGGATTCAGATGAGATGTTAACATTTTGCTTGTCTTTGCAAACAGGTTCATCCTAAATTTCTCTATAAACAGGGTGGCAGAGGTTGAGATGTTTAGATAGCATCACTGAATCGATGGACATGAACTTGAGCAAACTCTGGGAGATAGTGGAGGACAGAGAAGCCTGGCATGCTGTAGTCCATGGGGTCTCCGAGTTGGACATACTTAGTGACTGAAAAAAGTGAAGTTAATAATTGAAGAGCAGATTTGGTATAAAAATCTCAATCAAAATGAAACTGCCTGCTTGCTCTTGGGTTCATGCTGAAGTTTCTATGATATGACTACTGTGGGTTCTGTACCTTTTAATGTTCTGTATCCCACCTGATTGGTATATTACATGTGCATATTCAGTCGCTTCAGTTGTGTCTGACACTTTGCAACGCTATGGACTGTAACTTGCCAGGCTGCGGTGTCCATAGGATTTCCCAGGCAAGAATACTGGAGCGGGTTGACATTTCCTACTCCAGGAGATCTTCCTGACCCAGTGATCGGACCCATCACTTGCATGCAGGGTTGAACCCGTCTCTTGCATCTCCTGCATTGGCAGGCAGATTCCTTAGCACTGCGCCACCTGGTAAGCTGTTAACAGTAGCCAAGTCTCTGGGTTACCTACCTGTCTTACTAGTATTTTATAGTCCAGGAAAAATATTTCTTCTTGTTTCTCTTCCTATATCTAGAGTTACATTATTACAATCATTGATCTCATATAGAACTACATATCTGACTAAATGCTTCAAGTTGCTTAATCATTGTTTTTTTTACCAGAGGCCCAGTCACACATTTGGTGATACAAGAAATAACAGTTTTGTAAAAGAGATGATAGATAAACAGTTTAGTTAGCAGTATTAGTAAGGTCATAAGCAAGAATTTAAGTCAAGAACTTCCATTAGGTTCAGGTACTTAAGGTACTTAATTCTCTGTGCTTAGTTTTCTAATCTGTAAAATGCAGGTAATCTTGCAGAGTAATTGAGAATACCATAGGCAAAAGATAGCGAAGGATATAGTGCCTAGGATATAGTAAGCATTGAGTAAGGTTAGCTGTCATCATTATCAACAGCCTTATCCTACGTGTGCATTAAAGATGGTTCAAGACTTACAGCCATGTGCACAGTGTCTGACATATACTAGGAAGGCGATGATATTTTTGCGTTAATAATATATTAGTAATTTTTATTTATATTTATTCATTCAGATAACTATAGGAAATGGTCCCTAAAACTTTATAAGAAGAAGAACTAAGTGTGGGGCTAACCTCGTATTGCTCAGAGCTTGCTGAGGCAGTATGAAAAATACCTCCTACTAGAACTTTAACCTTGTCCCTTCCTTTCTCTTATAAAAGCAAATGGATGTTTTAAAAGCCCTTTGAAGTTTTCCAGAATTTAAGATAAAAAACTATATCCAGGTGAAATTATAGCTGTTATGTATCATTTTCTGGATGATAAAATAAAATATTCTTGCCACAAAACTGTTCTGATTGGGATTCAGATGAGAAGTTAGCATTTTACTTGTCTTTGCAAACAGGTTCATCCGAAATTCCACTATAAACAAGCTCATGGCCCAGGCACAGATACGTCTTGCGTGACTTTTTCCTATGATGGCACTGTCCTTGCCTCTCGTGGAGGTAGGTTAAAAGGGCTCTTCTTGATGTGTTTCTGTATGTAAAATGATCATATTTAGCGCTAACGAATATCACACTAATAGCACGTAGTAAAGCCAGCTGTGCTTTTGTTAATGGCCTTTGCCAGTCTAGTTTTTTTCATTATAATGCATTTTCAGCATGGCAATATTATTTTATTGGAAATTACCAAGTAAAATTTAGAAAATGTTTACCTTTTTGCCCAAGTTTCAATTTTACCTCCAAATTTCATCAGTGTTTGGAACCTCTGAGGATGACCTCTGCTTCTACATTATGGAATTTTGTAGATGGTATTCTATCTTCTTTCTATATTATTTTATAGTTCTGGGTCTATAGTTCAAACTCTTCTATTTGCTGACCATTGATTTTTTTTTCAGTTTAAATACTAACTCAATTTAGTTAATAAAAAGTTGTATATCTGGATGTTATATATGTTAAATAGTTACGTAATCCTCTGTGATCATATTGTATTGACAAGTTGACTTATCCACACTCACATGGTTGAATGTAGGTTGTTTCTAACTTTTTGCTAAATCTTTCTCAAATGAATAAGTGGTATACAAGGAAATAAGAGAATAGTAAGGGTAGCTTATGAACAAAGTGTTAGGGGGAAGTGTGGGGTGTGCCTGAGAATCTTCTAGTAGGCCTATTTTTGGGGAGAGGAAAGAATCAGGCTTCAGGAGGTTGGAGCCATGTTATAGATGGCCTTAAATATCACATAAAGGATTCAGTCTTTATTCCATCAGTTCAGTTCAGTTCAGTCGCTCAGTCGTGTCCAACTCTCTGCGGCCCCATGAATCGCAGCATGCCAGGCCTCCCTGTCCATCACCAACTCCCGGCTTTCACTCAGACTCACGTCCATCTTTCTCCCGGCAAGAATACTAAAGTAGGCTGCCATTCCTTTCTCCAGGGGATCTTCCCAGCCCAGGATGGAGCTCATGCCTCATATGTCTCCTGCATTGACAGGAAGGTTCTTTACCTTATGAGCTGCCAGGGAAACCCAAGTGTTTGACTTGGCTAGTTATTTGATTAGTTTTTTCTGTGAAACCAACTGTAATTCTAAAGTTTCATTTCTCTTAATTTTTTAAATAAATAAGAATATATGTCAGAGAGAAAATATTTCTCCTGTTTCCATAGTTTTTGCTGACTATAGTTTATTAGTTATGATTATTAAATCATGTCCCCTCTATTGACATGCAAGTTACATGTATTTTTATAATTATTTATTTTTTCTTTTTATTATTAAATATGTATTTCCAATTTGTAAAATCCAGTGCTAGTTGGTACATTCCTTTTTGTTCCAGAATAATGCAAAGAACATGAAAAAATTACATTTAGTCACTCTATTAAACTAGCATGTCTTTGTCATTCTGTATTTCAGTAATGTTTTATTTAATTTCCACAGAATACAGTAAGGCAGTCATAATTAATTTAAATTTACTGACATGGTTTATATTTCCATTGCACTTCTTTCTTTTCTGATCTTGTTGTTGCTGTTTAATCCTGTTTCTATGACATTTTATCTTTGCTTCTCTCTGGTGTTAGGATTCTCCTTGGTACTGGCTTGCTCTCAAATTGTCACTCATATTTTTTTCCCATAATATCTGTATTTCAAGATGTGTGCTGCTCATGCTGATGCTTCCCAGGTGGTGAAGTGCTAAAGAATCCATCTGCCAATGCAGGAGAAGGAAGAGACACGGCTTCAATCTATGGGTCATGAAGATCCTCTGGAGGAAGAAATGGCAACCCACTCTAGTATTCCTGCCTGGAAAATTCCATGGGCAGAGGAACCTGACTGATTACAATCCATGGTGTTTCAAAGAGTCAGATGTGACTGAGCAAGCACGAGAGTGCATGGCAACACCTCTATTTCAAGCTAAAAATTACTATTTTATTAATAAAATATTCCCTGGTGGCTCAGAGGTTAAAGCATCTGCCTGCAATGTGGGAGACCTGGGTTCGATCCCTGGGTCGGGAAGATCCCCTGGAGAAGGAAATGGCAATCCACTCCAGTATTCTTGCTTGGAGAATCCCATGGATGGAGGAGCCTGGTGGGGTACAGTCCATGGGGTCGCAAAGAGTCAGACACGACTGAGCAACTTCACTTTCACTTCATTAAAAATATTATTCTGTTCTTTTATGTTTCAGTTACCTAACAAAAGCATTTTATATTTTATCTTCTTTATAATTCCAGTATCTGAAATTCCTACAGATCTACTTCTACTGTCTGTTAGTCTTGCTGGTTGTTATTTAAAATTTACTTTCTCCTCATTGTTATAGTCACTGTAATAGTGTGTGGAAAGTGGATTTAAAACATGTCTTCAAGTATTGAAGTATTGAACTTCCAAGCATTGAACTTATTCCAAGTAATGTTATTTTCCTTCTGATATAATATATTTGCTTATACCACACATCCCACGGACAGAGGAGCCTGGCAGGCTGCAGTCCATGGGGTTGCAAGAGTCAGACACAACTTGCCAACTAAACCACCACAATTTCAGACGTCTCAAATCACTAATAAACCACGATCACCATATTTTAATTTCAAGCATAAAAGTAATTCAAAGCTAGTTTTTGGTTAACTGACAGAAAAGTCATGCCAAACTACTTCAGGGTCACAAAGTAATGATTTTGGTGGTGGAGGTTAGCAGAAATCCCCTGAATGGATGAGTCTGGTCTTCAAATTTTGTTCCTGTATTCCTGTGAGGCTCTTAAAAGCACATCTCAGGTAGTCTGCTGCCTCTTTCATAAACATCAAATGTATACTGGAGAAAAATAGTTTCAAATGCTAGATTCAGATCTCAGAATATGTGTTGTTTTCTTCCCTGGGAAGATGGCCTAGACATTCTTGAGTATTTTGTTAGCTCTTTGATTCCTACAAGCAGATTTTAAAAATACCTATATTGTCAAGGTTTCTTAATTGCCTTCAGTAGAATTGATCTCAATGATCTGATCTACCATTAACAGATGTAGAAATCTTAGATATTCTTCGTAGGATAAAAGAATCTGCCATTTGACTCTGTACAGTAATAGGGCAAAGAAAATAAAAGAACTTTGATAAAAATAACTTGAAAAGGAAACTTATTCAGAGTCTGCTTTTCTTGTAGGTTCTCAAGCATGTGTCTGTATTTGAACCATTTTATGCCTTTCACAATAGCCTATCTAATGTTCTATATGCAAAGATACATTTCATGAATATCAGCAAGTTGAAATATTAATATCATATATAGTGAAAGTTTTAAAATGTTTGTACATTATTATTATAGCACATGGACAAATTCTGTCCATTAATGTCATTCAGTTCAGTTCAGTCGCTCAGTCATGTCCAACTCTGTGTGACCCCATGAATCACAGCACGCCAGGCCTCCCTGTCCATCACCAACTCCTGGAGTTTACTCAGACTCACATCCATTAAGTCAGTGATGCCATCCAGCCATCTCATCCTCTGTCGTCCCCTTCTCCTCCTGCCCCCAATCCCTCTCAGCATCAGAGTCTTTTCCAATGAGTCAACACTTCATATGAGGTGGCCAGAGTACTGGAGTTTCAGCTTTAGCATCATTCCTTCCAAAGAAATCCCAGGGTTGATCTCCTTCAGAATGGACTGGATGGATCTCAGTCCAAGGGACTCTCAAGAGTCTTCTCCAACACCACAGTTCAAATGCATCAATTCTTCNTCCAATGAGTCAACTCTTCACATGAGGTGGCCAAAGTACTGGAGTTTCAGCTTTAGCATCATTCCTTCCAAAGGAATCCCAGGGCTGATCTCCTTCAGAATGGACTGGTTGGACCTCCTTGCAGTCCAAGGGACTCTCAAGAGTCTTCTCCAACACCACAGTTCAAAAGCATCAATTCTTCGGCTCTCAGCCTTCTTCACAGTCCAACTCTCACATCCATACATGACCACTGGAAAAACCATAGCCTTGACTAGACGGACCTTAGTCAGCAAAGTAATGTCTCTGCTTTTGAATATACTATCCAGGTTGGTCATAACTTTTCTTCCAAGGAGTAAGCATCTTTTAATTTCATGGCTGCAATCACCATCTGCAGTGATTTTGGAACCCAAAAAAATCACACTGTTTCCACTGTTTCCCTATCATAGACCAAATGAATCTAGCAATGTGGTATTTATTCTCTCACATAGTTTATTCACATCATTCATTTTCACTCAACTACTGTGTGTTGAGTCACCACTCTGAGCTAAGCATTATGCTAGATGCTTGGTATAAACTGCGGACATCACAGCAGAGTTCCTTTCCTGAAAGAAGAAAAGATCCTGGTGCTGGGAAAGATTGAAGGTGGGAGGAGAAGGGGTCGACAGAGGATGAGATGGTTGGATGGCATCACCGACTCAATGGACATGAGTTTGAGTGAACTCTGGGAGTTGGTGATGGACAGGGAGGCCTGGCATGCTGCTGTCCATGGGGTCGCAAAGGTCTGAACATGACTGAGCGACTGAACTGAACTGATAGGGTTTAGTGAAAGCGAGGAAGACAGACATAGCATGGCTTTCCCCTTAGTTTAACTGGTCCATGTTCCTTTACCCTTGGGGAATCCATTCCAATTCTTTCTTCCCAGGAAGCCTTATATATTTTACCCTCATGTAATTTTAAAAATCAGAGCAAATGTACATGTATTTTCTATTTATGGTATACATGGCAAAATGGGTATGCATAAAAAAATATATTTTGGTTTGGCAATTCTAACCTATTTTTTGTTTTGTTTTTAAAAACTTTGTATTTTGTGTTGGAATATAACCGATTAGCAATGTTGTAATAGTTTCAGGTGGATAACAAAGGGACTCAACCATTCATGTACATGTATCCGTTCTCTCCCAAACTCCCCTCCCATCCAGGCTGCCACATAGCATTCAGCAGAGTTCCCTGTGCTATACAGTAGGATCTTGTTGTCTAACCTGCTATCTGAGTCCTCAGATGACTCTTACTTGATACTGTATACTGTGTTCTTTGTGGGTTTCCCAGGTGGCATTAGTGGTAAAGAACCCACCTGCCAGTGCAGGTGTCATAAGTGACGCGGTTCGATCCCAGGGCCAGGAAGATCCCCTGGAGGAGGGCATGGAACCCATTCCAGTATTCTTGCCTAGAGAATCCCATGGATGGGAAGCCTGGGGGACTATGGTCCATAGGGTCACAAAGAGTTGGACACAACTGAAGTAGCTTAGCACATATGCACACGCTATACTCTTTACTTACAAGCGGTGATTTTTAGCCCAAGAGTATATCTGAATCTCCAGGAGGGTTTTTAAAATGGTAAGTGCACTACTAGAAAATTCTCACAGTCACTCATTCTTACATCTCTAGAGTGGCACATCCAAATCTCCCGG
Source organism: Oreotragus oreotragus (assembly GCA_006410675.1). Classification (NCBI taxonomy): domain Eukaryota; kingdom Metazoa; phylum Chordata; class Mammalia; order Artiodactyla; family Bovidae; genus Oreotragus; species Oreotragus oreotragus. Next base: position 302,792 of record SJYX01011351.1, read on the forward strand.
GTAGAGTGGGGAGAGACAAGGGAAATAAGAGAGGAGCATACTTTAAAAATTCTTCCTGTAGGGTTTGAAATAGATCAGCCCTACCCAGTTGGTTGTTGCTGCCTTAGAAGTATGAGATTAATGCCATTTCAGTCAAAGACATTTTAGTGATACTTTTTCCTTTCCCCTTCCATCCTATACTAGCTATTGGGTGACATGTCATCAGCAGAACATGTCTGCTGTAGTCCATCATTTTCTTTCCTGGACGTATAGAATATGCCAGATGGACATTTCTCTGTTCAGCAAAGTCCCCAGGGTGTTGTAAGGTGCTCCTGCTAGCTCCAGAACCTGCCAGGCTAGCTAAACTGTTTAATACAGATTAATGTTTTCTTTTTGTTTGAGGATTGTGAGGATGGGTAACCTTTTTTAAAAAAAGCCGAAAGCAAAAACATGGATGTTTCCAAGTTCTTCCAGTATAAGCAGGTCTCTAATCTAGCCAGTTGTGGATTAGTGCACCTGCCAAAAGTTGGATTTCAGAGGCAGGGTCACAGGAGAGAGAATGGGGATTTTTATTGAACTCTCCACTCACCTCACTTGCATCTGATACTAATTCCTTATTGGACCGCAGGGATTGAGGCAGGTCTCAGCTTTGGACACTGGGGAGCAAGAACAGCAAAGGTATTACTTATAAGAGTTCTGGCTTTCATTATGGACAGGAATTAGTTAGTAGCCTTATAGAAATATTTCAAAAGTGATTCTTTAAAGAATATTCATTATACTTTAAATGGCTTGGAAAAGCTGTACTCCCCAGCAAGGTGAAGAATGAGAGGTACAAATTGAGTTGCCCTGCAGGGAATGGAATCATGTGGCTCACCCTCATTAATGTTAATGGATATTTTCACCCACACACAAGTGGGAAAAAGAATCTGTTGTGAATTGCACTATTTTCAGCCCTGATGGTTGTTAAATTAATATCTTCTTAAGAAGTCAAGTTTTGCACAAATACACCACAGGGAAACTACCATCTGCTCTGCAGACAGTCACTCTTTACAGATTCTCCAGGGTTCCTCCTAGCATACAGATGCTGCATCAGTCTGGAAAGTACCTTCTAGGAGGCTAGTTCATTATCCTGTACCTTTGTACTGTTCTCAGGCTCCCCAGTTAAACAGTAAAACGTGTTATGTGCATCCGCTTCCTTCTTCCTTCCCTCCTGCCTCTTCCCTTTCTCTCTCCCTCCCTCCTTTCCTCCCCCACCTCACCCGTCCTATTCTTAAAGTTATATACTAAGTTTAGCAAATTCTAAACATGGAACGGGTTCTTTTTTTTTTTTTTTTTGCAAAATTTATTTTCTGTCTTTTTTTTTTCCTCATTCCTCTATCAGGTGATGATACATTAAAATTATGGGACATCCGACAGTTTAATAAGCCACTCTTTTCTGCCTCGGGTCTTCCCACAATGTTCCCAATGTAAGTAGCATATTTTTAATATTTGATAAGCACAGGAGAATTGTAAAGTAACTTCTTCATGTTAATTTATAGTATATGTCTTAGATCATCTAGAAAAGGGATTAGAGACTGATTGAAATAGGTTTTTTGAAAGATGCATTTTATTTTTCTTTTCATGTTGTACATTCTTCAGAATATAAGATTTTATTTTTGAAGTTGAAATGATGTATGTTCATGTGTTTCTGTGTGTGAATATATACATTGTGTGCACACATAGGGTCTTGAGATAGTAAAAACATTTTCAAGGATTGTTCTTTTGATAGTGTATAAATGACAGAGTAGGCCTGTCTTTATTTTAAAATTTGAATCCTCATACCATTAAACATTCAAAAAACTAAAATCATGGCATCTGGTCCCATCACTTCATAGCAAATAGATGGGGGAAGAGTGGAAATAGTAACAAATTTTATTTTCTTGGGCTCCAAAATCACTGCAGACAATGACTGCAGCCATGAAATTAAAAGTTGCTTGCTCCTTGGAAGAAAAACTATGACAGACCTAGACAGCATATTAAAAAGCAGAGATATCACTTCGCTGACAAAGGTCCATCTAGTCAGAGCTGTGGTTTTTCCAGTAGTCATATATGGATGTAAGAGTTGGACCATAAGGAAGGCTGAGCACCAAAGAATTGATGCTTTTGAACTGTGGTGCTGGAGAAGACTCTTGAGAGTCCCTTGGACTGCAAGGAGATCAAGCCAGTCAATCCTAAGGGAAATCAACCCTGAATATTCATTAGAAAGACTGATGCTGAAGATGAAGCTCTAATATTTTGGCCACCTAATGTGAAGAACTGACTCATTGGAAAAGACCCTGATGCTGGGAAAGATTGAGGTCAAGAGGAGAAGTGGGTGACAGAGGACAAGATGGTTGGATAGCATCACCGACTCGATGTACCTGAGTCTGAGCAAACTCTGGGAGATAGTGAAGGACAGGGAAGCCTGGCGTGCTGCAGGCCACGGGATCTCAAACAACCAGACATGACTTAGTGGCTGAACAACAGCAACCATGAGAGCAACTTTTCATAGTTACCGAACCTTTATCTATTATGTCCTCAATTTTTCTTATCATCGTTCCAATCAATAATTTGGTAACCTTCACTTATTTAGACTGTCTTGCTCTGGGTAGGTGGACACTGTAATCTCCATTCTGCTAAGTTGATAACTGAAGCTTTAAAGAGTTTTCTGCAGGCAGTTGAGGTTGGGATTTGATCTCTAAGTCCCACAGTTGGTGCTTAAGCAAAATTTTCTATTTTGGTTGAGAGCAACTTTTCATAGGTACCGAACCTTTATCTATTATGTCCTCAATTTTTCTTTCATCGTTCCAATCAGTAATTTGGTAACCTTCACTTATTCAGACTGTCTTGCTCTGGGTAGGTGGACACTGTAATCTCCATTCTGCTAAGTTGATAACTGAAGCTTTAAAGATTTTTCTGCAGGCAGCTGAGGTTGGGATTTGATCTCTAAGTCCCACAGTTGGTGCTTAAGCAAAATTTGCTATTTTGGTTGAAATAAAATTTCACATCTGTATTAAATGATGACCAGCAAGGAGAGCACAATGGTAGTGGAAGCAGCAAATGGAGGAAGCTGTATAATATCAGAGTACTAACTCCAACATGGCCTGTGGCCCATGGTGTTTATCTGTTAAAACAAGCAGATGGACAAACAAATGTGAATTTATAGCCAATATGAATGTTTTGAGCCTAGTGCCTGCCACAAGTAATGCTAACTGCATAATGTCTTTGGCTCATGTCTTAGGTTATTCACAGGCAGATGGCTGAACCTCTCATCCTCAAGAGCTGTTGAATCATAGCCATCAGTTACGTTCCAGCAGTGCAGGCTGCTCCTCATTGCTCGGTGCTTAACTTGACAAAACTCAAATTATCTGAGAGGTAGTGCTAATGAAAATAGTTCTCAAACTGGTCAAAATCATTACCACTTAGACATTAGTCATACACTGTCTACTTGTGTATAGACAGGATCAATGTCAATACTGAGTTTTTTCCCCACACTCTGTTTACAGTAAAAGATATTATAATGTTTACAAATTAGAGCACAGATTCTGGAGTCAGACTAAATTCGAACCCCAGCTGTACCACTTACTTTTGTGATCTTGGACAAGATTCATTTAACTTCTTTCCACCTCAGTTTCCTCATCAGTAAAATGGGGAAATTAATGTAAGTGCCTGATGTATTATAAACCCTGTATAAGAGTTGTCTCTTACTACAGTGATGTTGTTTATGTTTTATTTAACTCACTCATTACTGCTGCTTTGTTGTGGGGTCATAAGCCTAACCTTATAAACTCTTGTTGTCTGTCTGTAGGACTGACTGCTGTTTCAGTCCAGATGATAAACTCGTAGTCACTGGGACATCTGTTCAAAGAGGATGTGGCAGCGGCAAACTTGTTTTCTTCGAGCGCAGGACTTTCCAAAGGGTGTATGAGATAGACATCACAGATGCGGTATGTACTTTCTTTCCTCCCAGCATTGAGAAGAAAGTGAAGCTCGCCTCCTAGCCATCTTTGGTTTTGGTTTTCAAACAGAACATAAGCTCTTTACCCTTCTAGTGCAGTGGTAGCTGCTTTTTTTCCTCCAATACAGAAATTATTAGTAAGTACATTGCAGAGTGGCTTACCTCCACTTTACCCGCTCCTGACCCAGTATTTCCTGTGGGCACACACCATAGTCAGAGTTTCAGCTGGGCCTTGGATGTTTACCCTCTCTACCAACCAATTTCAGGAGAGGAGAGGCAGATCGTCATGTAGCGTACAGAAAGAAGCATCCCACAGTGTGAGTGTTTACAAGGATTCAGGGATTATGGACAGAGTGAAAAGTTACACCCTCAGAATGTGATGAAACGTATCATTATTTGAAATCTTTGTCAGAATTTTCCTTGTCAGAGTTGTCATTGAGGTAAGGTGCGGCTTCTACTGAGTTTAATTTCTGTTTAGTTATTGGAAGTTTAAAACATTTCAGATGTAGCTGCCAAATCCCCACCCCCTTAAGTTTTCTTTACATCTGTATGTAAGTGGTAAAACACCCCCATGTGAGCATGCAGGCATTCATTCATTCATTGATATCTAGAGACTGGAGCTGTATGTAATATAGTGATAGTGAAGATTCCCAGAAGAAAAGCTGAGCTCCTTTAAAGTCTTTTAAAGTATGTATTATTATTTAGATGGGAAGGCAAATCATTGTTGTTTTTTGAGTACAAAACAGGCTAATTAATGTCTGTGCAGATTTTCTTTGGCTCACTATCAGATCCTTTACATAATATCCTATGTCTTAAACATTGCTCTTCTATAGGTTTCTCCAGTTGTTTCAGCTTGTTGTAAACAGTTGAGACATACCATGTACTTACATGATTCAGACCATCGGACCACTGTTTTTAAGTTACCAGCAAAAAATTCCTGTCTCTAATATTCTAGCATTACTATGAAGTCTTAAATTGTAGGCCCTAACTTTGAAGCCATGGTGTAGTTAGAGGCAGTGAACCGACAATGAGACTGATTCTAGATGAGTGCCTAAGTTTTATAGAGTCTAATCTCATGACATAATTTGAAATATGCCAGCACAAATAATACTTTGTTGGGGTGCATCCTGAAGGCAACTGAAACACTGAAATCAAAGCAAAACACTCTTTAAAAATTTTATTTATTTATTTTNCCCCTCCCCACCTCCTCCCCCTCCCCATCTCATCCCTCAGGGTCGTCCCAGTGCACCGGCCATGAGCGCCTTGTCTCATGCATAGAACCTGGACTTAAATTAAGTCTTAATTTAATAACGTCTTAAACTTTAATCTCAAAATATGAAATTATTATGATTGGTCACTCCAGACATAAGATGTTTATTTTTTTAATGGCTCTCGATGACTATGCCTCTCAATATTATTCATGGGGTCATACTTTTAAAATAAAATTTAAATTTAAATAAATTAAGGGATATAGAAGTATGATTGTACTTTTAAAGACATGTGGATTGGATGTCTTAAGTTTACAGATCATGCTGTTTGTTGTGTTGCTCTGAATTGCTTTTCTAGCTGGATCTTTTTCTCCGTAGTAGTTACCACCACTTCACCTATTATATATTTGATTTTTGTCTGTCTGCTTTCACCAAGATGTAGCCCATGAAGGCATAAACTTTGTTTTGTTCACTGCAAAACCCCAATGCTTAGAACAGTGCCTAGCGCACAGATGGCGCTTGTTTATTGAATGAATGACTGGAATACTTGGGAAGTGTGAGTAATGCATGTTGTAGACTGCAGGTGTGTCTTTGAGGAGTAAGGCAGGAGAAAAATATCTGGAGATGTAAAGGTAAACTGACCTTGTATACCATGATAAGAAAGTGACTTTATCTTATGGCCTTTTTTTTTTTTTTTTTTTNGGAATACTTGGGAAGTGTGAGTAATGCATGTTGTAGACTGCAGGTGTGTCTTTGAGGAGTAAGGCAGGAGAAAAATATCTGGAGATGTAAAGGTAAACTGACCTTGTATACCATGATAAGAAAGTGACTTTATCTTATGGCCTTTTTTTTTTTTTTTTTTTTTAAAGCAAAGGAATAACACATTCAGAACCAGGTTTTAGAAGTCAATTTTTATTGAAGTGTGAAAGTGAGATTTCCAAGATATAGTATTTATTTATAGTAATTTAGGAGACTGGGTCAATCAATGTTCCCTATGATTAAAAAAAAAGGTTTTAGAAGAAAGACACTGAGTCTGCCGGTGGCATGTTGAATTTAAAGCACCTTTAGGATGTCTGGGTGGGGATGTTCAGTAGACAGATGAGTAGATAACTTTGGTGCTTTAGAAGAAAAAAAACACAGTTTAGGGGAGAAGTATTTATGGTTCACAGTTGAAATGGTGGTGGCTGATTAGTTTAATCACAGAAAAGGGCATAAAGGTTAGAGGAGATGAGCTCTAGGAAACCAGAGCATTTCAGGGATGAGCAAGTGAAAAGAAACAAACAGAAGAGTGAGTTCGTTAAGGAAATAGAATTTACCATATACTAAATTATCTTCAGAAAGTCAGATAACAGATTTTGAGATCCATTTTAATAGACGGATGAAGAGAGAGCTTCAAATAGGGACAACACCATACACATTAAAGTGGCCTTTTAAATTATTGATTTAGGATTTGCTGGTTTTTTTTTTTTTTTAAGTTATTAACATCAGACAGCATTGTTTTATGTTTATATTGTAAAATGGTCTGCTAAAGGGATTTTAAACTGTCCCTTTGATCTTTTTTCTCAAGTTTTAAATCTTGGAATGTAAGAAAATAAATTCGTTCTTTGGGATGGATAAAGAGGCTGGACACTTTGCTAGAGGGACCAAAACCCACCTCTTTTATTTAATTGTATTTTTGTCATTAAAAACCAGATATGGATACCATGATGTTGAGGGGGTGGAATGAATTGGGAAATTGAGATTGACATGTAACACTGCTGCTACTGCTAAGTCACTTCAGTTGTGTCCGACTGTGCGACCCCATAGTCGGCAGCCCCCACCAGGCTCCCCCGTCTCTGGGATTCTCCAGGCAAGAACACTGGAGTGGGTTGCCATTTCCTTCTCCAATGCATGAAAGTGAAAAGTGAAAGGGAAGTTGTTCAGTCATATCCGACCCTTAGCGACCCCATGGACTGCAGCCCACCAGGCTCCTTCGTTCATAGGATTTTCCAGACGAGAGTACTGGAGTGGGGTGCCATTGCCTTCTCCAATGCCATGTATAAAACAGACAACTATAGTGACAACCTGCTATATAGCTCTAACTCTACTCAGTGCTCTGTGGTGACTGAAATTGGAAGGGAATCCAAAAAAGAGAGTATATATGTATACAGGTAGCTGATTCACTTTGCTATACAGCAGAAACTAACATAACATTGTAAAGCAACTATATTCCAATAAAAATTTAATAAATAAAAACCTGGTTCTCAAATCCCTGTTGTAAGAAATGTCAGTGTAACTATTAAAGAACAGAAACACCAGAATTGTCATTTCTTTGGAAATGCCACACGCTGGTAAAATAAGGTACTTGTACTCTATTGAATTTTGATTTAGACAGAAGACAGCATCTCATATTCTTAACATCAGCATCTAGTTGTTTGCTTTTTTGACCTGGCATAGGCAGTGGATGTGTTAGGTCTGTCCTGAAGCCATTTACTTCAGTGAAGCGTGATTTTCTCACAGTCTTTTTAAAAACTAAATAAATCCCTAGATAGTTATACACTGGAATGCCAAGCTCACAACGTATATAGGGAACCAAACACTGTTTTCAGTTAGAGAATGTTAATCTGTATAATTAATTTCCTAACAACTACAAACTGTCCTGTAATCTTCACAGTAAATATCTTTTAAAAATATAACAATTATATTTTCCATATTTATTTTTGAAACAAATTTTTAAAAAATGTTTTAGTTACACACTACGTTGTCATATTTTTTGAAGATTTTTCTCTCTCTGTTCAGTGTAGAGAATCTCAACACTCTTCAACTAGCAGATGACAAATGTCTGCTACTGCTAAGTCACTTCAGTCGTGTCCAACTCTGTGCGACCTCACAGATGGCAGCCCACCGGGCTCCCCCATCCCTGGGATTCTCCAGGCAAGGATACTGGAGCGGGTTGCCATTTCCTTCTCCAGTGCATGAAAGTGAAAAGTCAAAGTGAAGTTGCTCAGTCGTGTCCGACTNCTGCTAAGTCACTTCAGTCGTGTCCGACTCTGTGCGACCTCACAGATGGCAGCCCACCGGGCTCCCCCATCCCTGGGATTCTCCAGGCAAGGATACTGGAGCGGGTTGCCATTTCCTTCTCCAGTGCATGAAAGTGAAAAGTCAAAGTGAAGTTGCTCAGTCGTGTCCGACTCCTAGCGACCCCATGGACTGCAGCCTACCAGGCTCCTCCGTCCATGGGATTTTCCAGGCAAGAGCACTGGAGTGGGGCGCCATTGCCTTCTCCGACAAATGTCTAATATTTACTAATTTTACTCTGTGCTGTTTGTAGACATGTTACAGTTCTGTTGAGATTATTTTTAGATGTTTCCTTTGTAGTCTACTTTTGTTTCTCCAAGTTGAAAAAAAAATGCATATCCTCATTTATCATCTAATTCTTTGTAATTTGAGTAATGTGCATAGCCTCTTTTTTAAGATAAACTCCAGAATATAATTTGATCTTAAGTTTATAAGCTCGCTTTTGTGTTTGTGTAAGAGGGGACCCTAGAGTTTTTATATATTGTGTAAACAGCGGGAAAAGCATTGGAGAAAAGGGATGGACAAAACGTAATTTGAGATGACCTTTTTTTTAAAAAAGTAATTACGTTTAGAAGAAATATAGGAAATTTTCAGTCTTTACAAAGTTCCAAGTATTTCAGGAAATGCTTTGAAATACATTTTAAACTATTGTTAGCTTAGTGATTTTGCATCAAACTATACTTTGTTGCAGAAAAACTAATAGAATTTCCTTTTTCCCTCACATAAATAAATCAAGGGACATGGTGTATGCAATTGTGCTAGCATATTACCACTGATAATACTCTTTCACCCAAGCATAGTGAAATAAAGCTGGTTTGACCTGGCATTATTGAAATGCGGCCTCTTTTCCTCAGTTACTTTGGACAGTAATTTAAGAGATACTTACTTCCCTTAAGTAAGGAGGAAAAAAGAAATTTCCCACTTGATCCTGAATTTTCTTCTAGTTTGTTTGTTTGCTTAAGTCATTTTTTGAGGAACCTCAAGTGTCTGTGAACGCTGACCGAACAAAGTGAGGAGAAGAAAGAGAATAACTAAACCTCTATTTTTAAAATATAGCTATAGCATCTAGCACAGCTGAGCTAGCATTTGGCTGCTGAACCGAAGGGAAGGTTAGAGAAACTTGATTTGGCATTTTCAACTAGACTGCCTTAGGCATTTCAAAGTTGATTGAGAATCCTAGTACCTATATAAAAAGACAAGAATTCATTTGTGCTTATTTAAAGAGTTGACTTATTGGAAAAGACCCTGATGCTGGGAGGGATTGGGGGCAGGAGGAGAAGGGGACGACAGAGGATGAGATGGCTGGATGGCATCACCGACTCGATGGACATGAGTTTGAGTAAACTCCGGGAGTTGGTGATGTGATTCATGGGGTGGCAAAGAGTCGGACACAACTGAGCGACTGAACTGAAGTGATCTGGAAGAATATTTGATTATCTTTAGGAACATTTTTTAATCATTGAAGAGACCAGATGAAAGAACAAGGATTATTGCAGAGTTCTGTTTCTTTCTGCCCTTGTTTGTTCTCTGAAATCTTTTCCTCGGAGAGATGAAATTTGGATTCTACACACTTACTTAATGCCTACCTATCTTCAGGCTATTTTCTCTACCCCTTAATTATCATGGTTGCAAAATACACGATTATTGTTAAAAGTATGTTAATTAAGTAATAGTTTATATATTTACCAAAAGATGGGAAAGTTTCTTATTTCAGACCTATTTATCTGACTTATAAAGATAGCCTACTGCATAAGAAGATAAGGTCCATATTGTGTAAAATAAGAGATTGCTTTAAGAAAACAAAAATTTCCATAAAAATACCAACTGTGTTTCCTTCTTTAATTTAGGTGAAGTTCTGAAGAGAACTCGAGTTCACATTATTTTTCTTCACCTTGTACGATCTGATTCTTCATATGTGCATATATTCTTCCTATGTACATTGCAGTGAGGACTATATCAGATTAGCCTTTTCTATAAATAGCATTGTCTCTTTATTTTTGGCTCTGCTGGATCTCTGTTGCTGGCACGTGGGGAGCGGGGGCTACTCTCTAGTTGCGGCGGGTGCGTGGGCTTCTCACTGCAGTGGCTTCCGCTGTTGCAGAGCGCAGGCTCAGTAGTCGTGGCGCATGGGCCTAGTTGCTCCATGACATGTGGGATCTTTCCAGGTCAGGCGTCGAACCCTTATCTCATGCATTGACAGGTAGATTCTTCACCATTGAGGCACCAAGGAAACCTCAGATTAGCTTTTTTTTTATTTTGAGTTTTTCTGATTATAAAAGTAGTATAACAATATAGAAGGAATCACTGAGAAAGTATCATATCTTATCCTATTACCCATAGACGATACCAACTATGACATTTACATTAATAAATTTTGATGTCCAAAAAATTTGCTATATGTGTTAATATATAATATGACATGTAACATATAAAATGAAAGGATTACCACTTCCATTTTATATAAAAGTTTTTGTGTTCTTATAGAAGAGAATATTGTTTTCTTGAATCCAAAGAGATTGAAGAGAGAGAAATGGATATAATGGGGCCATGAAGTAATAGGCCCTTCATGAATCTAGCTGTTTATCTTATTAAGTATAAGGGACATGCTGACTCTTCATACTGCAGTTACCCCATGTTATTTGTACACGGGAAGGAGAGTAGAAAGACCATTCAAATGAATGGATATTCCAGGGAGTCCTCAGAATTGGCTTTGGAATGTGTCTTTGTTCTCATATTTGAATACAGATATAGCTAGTCTGGGAATTTACTCCAAACTTAATGAATGAATGAAGCTGTGCCTATGAGCGCTTGTCTCTGAAGGATCTGGAGAACTCCTCTATTATTCCAATTTGTACTGGGAATAGATTAATGATCTGTCTTACTAGTCCCAGCTCGGGCCGAATCGCACCTCTTTAAATGTTTTCTAGAAATAGACAAGTCAAGCGGTCTCTTTGCCCAATCAGGAACTTAAGGAAAATAGTACACATAGGGAACTTGAGCTATAGGCAGTGCAAATGCCAACTGAAAATGAAAGAAAGACTATATTTGGCATTTATCTGCTTTCTAAAATACAGTGAAACCTTTTTTAATGTGAAGCACAAGGGAATGGAAAAAAATGGGCTTTGAGTTAAACTAGCTTTCCATTATCTGATTTTTATTAAAGAGCAATCGGGCTGCTTGGTTGGCTAGGAAATAGCAGTTGTTTTGAATTATGTATTATTTTGAATAAAGCAATATCAGCTTAATGAAATTCACTTTCTTGGGAAGATTCAACAATGTACATTCTAGATGGATCCTGATCAGTATGTTTGTATTTAGTAAAATGTGTCTCTTCTCCCATTGCCAAATGATGCGACAGGATACTCAACCTAGGTTTATTGAGCATTTGCTCACTGGGAACAAAAAAGGGTGTGTGTGCACTGTGTATTTCCTGGCCTTCTGAGGTATGTTAACATTTGATAGGGAACCTGGGAGTAAACAGAGGATGATGGAGTTTCAGTGTCAGTTTGCCAGCACAGCAGTTACATGGTTCTTTTAGCAGTAGTGCCTTTCTCCCGGGTCCTGAGCTAACCTCCAGCCTGGTGACTAGGATGGTGCTTTACTGTAAAGCGCTGATCAGTCATTGCCACTTTCTGAAAGAATATTTTCTTTAATTAGCGATGAAAAGAGATGCCATTGGGCTAGAATGGAAAAACAATATTGCGATTTTACTACTTTTGTGATTTGACTTACTAAACCCTTTCTTGAAATTTCCTGAAGGAGGCAGCATACAAGCCAGAGTTCAGTTTTTAACAGTGACTGGAACTCAGCTGGAATCTCCTGCTAAGTTTACCTCACAGTGTACAGGACACCAGACTGCTGTCTGTATTCTCGTTGCTCCTAACAGTATTCTGTTATGGATGTTCCAGCACAGCAGTTCTCAGGATGTAAAGAGTGCAGCTGAGTGTTCATCTGCAGGCATACGAGAGTAGAAAGGAAAGAAATCGCCAGTTTCATGGTGGTTTAAGTGTTATGTCTACCTTGGTGGTGGTGGTTTAGTCACTCAGTCATGTCTGATTATCTGCGACGGACTGTAGCCCACCAGGCTCTCTGTCCTTGACATTTTCCAGGCAAGAATACCGGAGTGGGTTGCCATTTCCTAGGGGATCTTCCCGACCCAGGGATTGAACCTGCGTCTGCTGCATTGCAGGTGGATTCTTTACTTGCTGAGCCACTAGTGAAGCCCAGCGTCTACCTTATCAAATCTTAAAATGTTTTACATAAGGAAAATGAAAGGAACAAGTTTAATAGTACTGATTATTATTTTTAAAGTGATTTTTGGCCCCTATAGGTTCCTGTAGTCCCATCAGTACAATCAGGATACAGAACAGTTCCGTTACCCCCAAACACTCCTTTGTGCCATCCCTCTGTAGTCACACTCTCACCCCTCTCCCACTCTCAGCTCCTTATCCCTGCTATTCATTGGTCTGTTCTTTATCCCTTTAGTGTTGACTTTTTAAGAATGTCATGTACATGGACTCATAGTGTGTGTAACCTTTTCAAATCAACTTCTTTCAGCAGCATCCTTTGAGATTCATTGAGGTCAGTTGTGCGTATCACTGACTTGTTAACATTTTATTGCTGAGTGGTATTCCACTATATGAATATAACACAGTTTGTTTATCTATTAAAGGACATTTGAGTATTTTTAATTTGGGGAGATTTTGGATAGAGCTGTTGCAAGCATTCATTTGTGGGCTTCCCTAAAGGGAAGGGTGGCTCATCCCTAAAAAATCTGCCTGTAATGCAGGAGACACAGGTTAGATCCCTAGATCAGGAAGATCCCCTGGAGAAGGAAATGACAACCCACGCCAGTATTCTTGCCTGGGAAATCCCATGGACAGAGAAACCTGGCAGGCTACAGTCCATGGGGTTGCAAAAGAGTTGGACATGACTTAGCAACTAAACCACAACAATAACAATCATTCACTGTGTGAACATAATTTTTCATTTCTCCAGGGCAAATACCTAATAGGCTTGCTGGGTCACATGATGAATGTATATTTATTTTTATAAGAAACTTGCAAGCCGTCTTCAGATAAGCAGTATTATTTTGCATTCCCACCAACAGTATATGTGTTTTTTTACTTGCTCTGCATCCTCACCAACATTGTATTATAACCTTTTTATCTTATACGTTCAGACAGGTATCTGAAATGCTTTCTCATCATAGTTGTAGTTTGTGTTTTCCTAATGACCAGTGAGGGCTTCCCTGGTAGCTCAGCTGGTAAAGAATCCGCCTGCAGTGCAGAAGACCCTGGTTCAGTCCCTGGGTCGGGAAGATCCCCGGGAGAAGAGGACAGGCTACCCACTCCAGCATTCATGGGCTTCCCTGGTGGCTCGGTTGGTAAAGAGTCCGCCTGCAACGTGGGAGACTTGAATGTCTCCCTGTGCTCATTTTCTATGGTTATGTCGTGCTGGGTGAACTGCCTGGTCAAGGCTTTTGTCCAGTTTTAAATCAGGTTTGTTTCTTAGTGTTAATTTTGAGAGTCTTTTGTATATTCTAGATACCAGGTTCTTGGGATATTTTCTCCTGATCTGTTGCTTGTTTTTTCTTTTTCTTAATAGAGTCCCTCAGAGGAAACTAATTTCGATAAAGTCTAAATTATCTGTTTTTCTTCTTTCATAGAATGTAGTTTTGCTGTCACATCTAGGAACTCCTTGACTGACCCAGCTCGTGCAGATTTTCTCCTGTGTTTTCTTATAAAAGTTTTATGGTTTACTGTGGTTCTTTTTGGGTGTGTGGTTTATTTTGAGCTAATTTTTGTGTTATAGAATGAGCTATAAGGTTGAGGCAGGGCCAGGACTAGAGTCAGACTCAAACACAAAATAGAAGAAGGTATCAAAAATCTCAGTAATCAAAACAAATTAACATTTTAATGCAACATTATAAAAAATAAAATTAATGCAAAAAATTCATGACAAGTAAAATTCCAATACTCTAAATAAAAATGGGAACAGTAACACTACTATGTCAAGCCATATTGAGTGGGCAAAAGGAAAAGTAAATTGAATTGAGCCTGTCTTAATTTAAAATTTTGATATTTTGTTCATCACAGTTTTTTTAGGGGGCCAGGAGGTAGGGTGAAGTACCAGAGTTGGGGGAAATGGTAAACTTGATGCAGCTTCAGTGGTAGTTTGAGTTCTGAACTAATTTCCCAGTCCGCCTACTCCTATTTACTTTTCAAAATCCTCAAATTTGGCTTTTATAACTGCATTCAGAGAGAGAGACAGAGTGGAATATGATCCCTCTATTTCACCCAGCACCAGGAAAATTTTTTTATTAAAAAATGATAACAATGATGGAAAACACTGTATAAAATGCAGTGTCTAAGTAGTATTTAAATAATTAAATGGTACAAATTGCAGCAGATGCGCCTAAGAGGAATTGTCTAAGATCACTGCACTTAGCAGGGACATTCATATTATAGGAAATAAATTGATCTCTCTGGTCCTAGTGCAAGTCCCCTCTCCTATGCTGGTGATAAGTTCCCTTCATGTAAGTACCACAGCAGAGCTGCTGGCTTTTGCTTCATTAGCGGGGGCATCAGGCATATTGTGACTTTGCTTTGTGCTTAGTCGCTCAGTTGTGTCCGACTCTTTGTGATGCCCTGGACTGTAGCCTGCCAGGCTCCTCTGTCCATGGGGATTCTCCAGGCAAGAATACTGGAGTGGGTTGCCATGCCCTCCTCCAGGGGATCTTCCCAACCCAGGGTCAAACCCAGATCTCCCACATTGCAGGTAGATTCTTTACCATCTGAGCCACCAGGGAAGCCCATGAATACTGGAGTGGGTAGCCTTTCCCCTCTCCAGGGGATCTTCCTGACCCAGGAATCAAACCAGGGTCTCCTGCATTGCAGGCAGATTCTTTTTGCTTAGTGTCTCAATACTGTTGTCCAGAGCCCATCTTCTTGCCTACCTGAGGACTACTGCTCAGCTCTCTTATATGAAAATTGGACTTTTAACAGATTGTACAACCTCCCTAAAGAGTTCATTTCTGTTTATAAAAACTCTCATTACCATCAGCTCTTTTTTTCCCCTTTACTTTTAGCCTACATTCTCATGCTTAGAGCCCACATCCTTTACTCTAGTCCTCAAGGAATTGGAGAACAGCTGGTCAACATCCTCTGTTTCCTTGAAGATTATAAAATTACTGTTCTGTCTTCTCTTGTCTAAGTGAACCAAACTTAGTTGATATTGTTATTTTAACATTTTCTTGTGGGTTGTATTTTCTCAACACTTCTGTTTTACCTTTGATTTGCTTTTCTCAATCATTTCTAGATTCTCCAGTGAGCAAATTGGAGTAAGGGGGCTCCTTGGTGCCATGTGAGTGGCCAGAATGTTATATTCCAAAGAGTTAGAACAATATATGGCACATAGTAGGTGTTTGGTGAACATGTATTTGTTAATTTTGCTTTACCTTTTAGTATATTTTATTTTAGTATATTGGTACTTACTATCATAGCCTATTCCATGCCAGCTTCTCTTGCTTTTGTTTTTTATTAATAGTTTTTTCTAATTAATTTGGAATTTCAGAACATAAATATGTTTTCTTTTAGATTCTATATACAGATTTTGTCTGCTTCTTTAAAACTTAAGATGATCCTTTTTCAGTCTTACTAAAAATAGCTATGTTTTTAGTTCAGTAGAGGAAGCAGATTTACTGTGGATGCTTAAAATACTGGTAATCTAAAACTGTAATGTAATGAATATAATTTGTTTTGGTTGTTATACTGTTAATGAGTATGATCTGTTTCCTGGGTCTATTTTGTAGAACACACTCTGCTTTGAAGTAAAAATTATTTGCTAGAATTTGTCACTGTATTTTATCAAAAGTCCAGTCATTATTCTTCCTTAGAAGAGAAGACAAATTCTGATATGCTTATCACCTCATTTCTGTTCTTATTTCCAGTCTCTTTTCAAAGAACAGTTGATAAATTTAACCAGTAGACTCTTAGTTCAGGAGCAGTTATTTAGATTTTCTATTCAACATTCGATTCTTTGAAATAATGTTTACTGTAGGAATCCTGTTTCAAAGCCTATAGTGAGTTGTCTTTTCCTATAGTTATCTATTTGACAATGATGTCATTTCAGTTCAGTTCAGTTGCTCAGTCGTGTCCGACTTTTTGTGACCCCGTCGACTGCAGTATGCCAGGCTTCCCTTTCCATCAACTCCCAGGGCTTGCTCAAACTCTAGTCCATCGAGTCGGTGGTGCCATCCAACCATCTTGTCCTCTGTCGTCCCCTTCTCCTCCTGCCTTCCATCTTTCCCAGCATCAGGGTCTTTTCTAAGGAGTCAGTTCTTTGCATCAGGTGGCCAAAGTATTGGAGCTTCAACTGCAGCATCAGTCCTTCCAAAGAATATTCAGGACTGATTTCCTTTAAGCTTGACGGGTCTGATCTCATGAAGAGCCTATCAGATCCTCCTTCAGGCTTCATAAATCACTGAAGAATGAGGAGTCAAAGAAGGTCTTGTTCAGTTTCATAGTTTATTCATTTTCTAGTGTCATTTAACTCTGCAACATGCTGTATCAAAAGGCGTCTTCTGCTTCCTTGGAGTCAGCAGTCTCAAGGAGATGGTTGTGTACTGTTTTACTTCTATTTGTAGTCCTTCAAAACAAGAGAAATAGTGTTTCCCTTTTGATTAATTAGAAACTTTTTATTTCCATTCTCTACACAAGAGTTTGAGTTTGGTGTTTTATATAATTGGCATTTAAGCAAATATATCTACTTCCTTGTATAGATGGGATTGCCATAAATGACAGACCCGGACGAAGACTCACCTAAGAGATAACAACAGCCCTGAAGGAGAAACATACTGGACTCCATAAAATGTCAAAAAAAGAGAGAGGTTGATTTTGTAGATAGGTCAATTTTGTCGATGTTCAAAATGACACACTATTCTTTACAATAAACATATAATACAGTAATGACAGGGCTCTGCTGTCCAACTCCAGCACCACACACACCCCACTGAGAGAAGGGCTTCGTGTCTTGTAGGAGTCTCCATGGCCGACTTCCCTCTCTCAACCAGAATTTGGTGAGTGCTCTTTGGTAACAAGTTTTCCAGCTGTTCTGTCAGAATTCTGGCCAGACTTTCACAGTTTATATTAGTGTGGGAAACAAAGAGTTCTGTAATTAACTCATAGCCCCAGGATATGAAGGGCTTCGTGTCTTGTAGGAGTCTCCATGGCCGACTTCCCTCTCTCAACCAGAATTTGGTGAGTGCTCTTTGGTAACAAGTTTTCCAGCTGTTCTGTCAGAATTCTGGCCAGACTTTCACAGTTTATATTAGTGTGGGAAACAAAGAGTTCTATAATTAACTCATAGCCCCAGGATAGTGTTTTCCCCTTTTCTGGAGTGCTAGATCATCTTGTATGATGAGGGGTTTAGAGAAACCCCCCCCCCCAGGGGCTCAATAAAAGAGTATAATGTGCAACACTTTTTACCTATACTATATGAAAAAAAAATAGTACTTTACATGTCGTATACAGTTGGTTCACCTCTGAAGACTCAGGTTCTCCTGCAGTTTTTTGGTTTTACATGCTTGATGAGTTCTAAGATCTGATTGTATATATCTTCTCTCTAGTAGTTAGTTAGGGACTTAAAGCTCTATCCATTTGTGCTTTGTTTATTCACATAAAGAAAAGATGTATGCTTATTATCTTTATGCCCATCTCAAACTGCTGCCAAATGAAGAAGGGTGAAGTGGTCTGGGTCTGTGTGGATTCGATCGAGAGAGATGGCCTTAGGCGGTGCTTCCTGGGCTTTTTCACAGCCTGGTGCTCATAGCAGAGGGTACTGTGTGGTATTACAGACGGACCCTCTCTGTGCTAGCACTGACTTGCCTGAGGCTCTAGCGCCCTGGCCCCTCTCAGCCCCCAGGACTCCCTATCTCGGCACACTTGGTCCACCCTGTGCCCACCAGTAGGGAGTTGTGTGAGGATTTGGGGGATGCGCCTGCAGTGAGTGCTGCTTCTAGCTGGGTATTTGCTCTGACCCACCGCTGGTGTCACTCACCCTGGGGACTCTTAACTTCCCTCCACCTGTTTGTTTCCTGCTCCTAGACTGTCATTAATCAAAATAATTAACAGATTTCTTCAGTCATTATTTGTACTTTTTTTTTTTTTTTTTTCTGCCTTTGTAAGTTCTTCTCAAATAGCGGACTGGAGCAAACTGACATTTAGTGTTTTGAATTAGATGAAGAAGATTGTATTTAATTTTCTTACCCAAGAGACCTTCCATTTTCTCTGAGAACTTTTTCTCGTGATGAGATTCTTTAGGCAAATTTATTATCGGCTACAGATGTGATTCATTTTGTGCCAAGGACAATTACCAGGTTCCAGATTTTTACTGCTGTAACAGTTACCTTAATTTTAGACCAGAGTCTGTAAATAAACTGACTTTAATAAATGCATTTCCCATGAGTTTGATAGGACTTAATTTGATAAATAAATGCCAGTTTTCAAAAAGTTTTCACCAGAGCTTCCCTGGTGGCTCAGATGGTAAAGAATCTGCCTGCAATGCAGGCGACCCGGGTTTGATCCCTGGGAAGATCCCCTGGAGAAGGAAATGGCAACCCACTCCAGTATTCTTGCCTAGAAAATTCCATGGACAGAGGAGGCTGGCTACAGTCCATGGGGTCGCAAAGAGTCAGACACAACTGAGCTACTGACATTTTTCACTTTCTTTTCAAAAAGCATAATCTGTGCATCTATACCAGATATTTATGGCAGGTATAGAGCAATGCTTTTCCTTGTTTGCTTATTTTCAACAACCCCTACATTTATAAAAGCGCCACTACATTTTCTTTTCACCATTGGGTTTCTGTCTGGTTTATCAGAGAGAGAATTGTTTGGGGCAGGAAAGAAGGGAGATTAAGAAGATTTTCAGCAAAGAGTAACAATTGCTACCTGTCTGGCCCTCTGATGGAACTTCCTTAGAGTTGGAACAATGTGGAGGGGAAAAAATGGATAGGCACGTGCTCACTTAGAACAGCTGAGAAAATGTCTTTAATCATTTTTGTTCGAGGGGTGTTTCCGTAAAGATCAGGTGGGTGTTGAGCAGTCTTATTTATTGTAGACAAAGGTTTACTCCAAGTTTGCTTCCTGAACTTGAAAGGTGTGAAACTAAGCCCAATGGCCCAAGCATACTGCAAAATAATCCAAGTTTGGGAAAAGCAAGGCTTTGGGAGGACAAGACAAATAACCTGGAAAAGTTTAAAGCGTTCCTACCTGACTCTTCTACCTACCTGGTTCAGTATTTTAATGTGGAAAGGAATTTTCCTTTCTCTGTGAAATAAAGCTTGGGTTTGTGCAAATCCAAAGAAAATGTTTTCACCAGTACCTTTCCATTTTCATCTGCCTTCTTTTTCTTCGTTGTGGACTCACATCTCGATCTGTGTTCTTAAATTTGGGCATCAGCATATACATGGCCTTTCAGATGTACTGGGCAGTCCTGAGGGCGTGCACAACCATGAGACTGCCTCTACACACATGTGCAAAACTGTGTGAAAGTCTCCTTCACAGAAATGTGTGAGGCTCTTACCTTTGAAAATTTTGGAAAATACTTCTCCCAAGAAATCTCTGAGTTAGCTTATCCATTCTTATACTATCTGACAAAAACCAAACACAAAAAAACCAGATGGGGTTTCTTTTACAGTGTGGGTCAGCAGCTGGGAAGGATCAGGAAAGGGTGTTTCATCATAATCATGTTTAAGATATAAAATTAGGAAGGGTGCTGGGCTTCTTTTAGCATGTGAAGTTGAATAAGGGTGGTGTTTGGATATGTGCATTACTGACGCCTAAGATGTTCTGCAGGCATTGATTTCTTTTGTAGTAACATTTGTGAACTGGGCAGTAGCAGGCTTTTTATTTTATGATTTTAGTAATATCATCTGCTTTTTAGTATAAACTTGCTAGGACTTCTTCTGGATTAGGTAGGTTTGGAGATGATTTAAAATCTGCAGCGACTTTTCCTTCCCATGTTCTAAAACAGAGCTTTGCATAATTAGGAGATATAAAGGAATGAGCATGGGAGTCGGGAAAACCTCCCTGAGCATCCTAGCTCCTCTGTGTACAAGTTTTCGGTGACCTTGAGAATGTTACCCCGCTTCCTGCAAGCCTCAGTTTCTCCTTCTTGTGAAATCGAGGTGAGATCATTAGCTTTGTAGTGTTGTGAGGAGTCAGCTACTTTTATAACATAAAGTTGCAGATAACCCGATAGTTCCTTTCCTCCCATGTCCTAAAATACAAATTCATTTCTCTCATTGATTTCTTCCTCTTCTCCTTATTTGCTTCCATCACATCAAGTAAATCAAAAAACCACAGCAATAAATTACTTGGGGTTTTTATGGCATTTTTACTTTTGCAGAGAGGTAATTCCGAAGTTCCTGTGTTGGAATCTTGACACTGCTTTTTGTATACGGAGTGTTTTCTTCTTCTCTGCCCCAGCCCCCTCTCTTTTCTTTGGCTTCTGCAGAGAAGAAAGCTCTCTGTGTTGAGCACTTTAAAGTCTGGTTACTGCCCTGTCATCTTGCTTACGATCTTTAGCACCAGTTACTGTCTCTCTCTGGCTGCTGCTAGAGCTGAGTACTTTGGGGGCAGACTGTGGTTCCTTTGCACCGCCAAATTATCTAAAATGACAGTAGCTTTTGGTTCAAAAAGTTAAACTTAATTTTATGTTGCCACGGAGTTCAGTTTAAGCAGCTCGGGGAAGCCAGTGGTGGTTCCACAATGCTTTAGTAAGATGAAGTGGATCCGTGTAAGAATAAAATCCTTTATCAATTTAATAAAGCAAATCATTATATTTAAAATATGCAGACTAACTTCAGAATCTAGTTCTTGGCAGTGCAGTGCTTTCTCTTTGGTCCGTGTAGATCTCGTGTCATGATGGTTCCCTGTGGTCCTTTAATTCAGATGTGTTCTCTGCCCTCCATTTGCTGTCTCACTCAGTAAATCTGTCCGTCTGAATGTGGCAAGCCCCCAGCCACAGAAGTACCTCTTCAAGAACAGAGGATGGAGGCTGACTTTGTGGATGGTGGATGAAGTGAATGCACTCTTTCTAAGTAGCTGTAGCTCATTTGTCTTATGATAGCTCCTTGGGCTTCTAGCAGGCACGTGTCCCATTGTTGTTATGTAAAACCCAGTATGTGTGTTTGACAAGTTAGCAGCGGGGCAGCTCTGCTTGCTCCCCAGCCTCGCTGCCGTCTCAGCGATTGTTTGGTTTGGCAGATGGCCAGCTCTCTGCTATAAGATGCATTTCCTTGACAGGACAAAGTGTGGAGCCGCATTAGCTTCAAAGTTTACGAAGGTTAGCTAAACACACACAATAAATATTAATAAACAAAAAAAAAAGCCCACCCACCTTTGACTTTGACTTCTGTTTCTTCATTCCATGTTTTGGAATCCGGGTAGCATTTGATTAATAACCAGTATTAGGGTAATTGGGCCTTAAGTATCTTTTGCCTGGCTCAGACTGCTCCCAGCGCCCTCATTGGATGCTTGGTGACTCGCCACCACAGTGGATAGTGCGCTGGAGTGACTGTTTAGTTCAAGGGGGCTCACTTGCCTTCTCCTTCCTTCCATGTAAAAAGGAGGGTAAACGAGCTTCTCCGCGAGAGCTTGCGCTGCCCAGTCACGTGTGTGTGTGAGGGTGTAGGAGGGAAAGACTGAGAGCGGGAATAGAGATGCAATGCCCTGAGCTTGGACTCCCTGGAAAGCAATCAGATGCTGGTCTTTTGGCCCAGCCATTGCCTCTCTCTAACATTTACACCCTCAGCGTAGACGGAGAGGGTAACAGTAAACTGCTGCCCCTGGAAACTGCCTGTTTGGCTGGTGTCTTGGAATTTATCAGGCCTACGTTGTGGATCTTTTCCAATTCTGTACCCTGCTCGCTTGACAACATATTTGAGAACCAGTAATCTTAGACTGCTTAGCCAGACCTCTAGAGAACCAAGGAAGGAAAATAACTTCAGTACTATGTCCTTAAAATTGTCCTGGGGCCAATTATGGGTAGCTGAGATTTCTAAAGACCCTTGAGAGCCCCTCTCACTGTCTTCCCTTGCCCCTCTGGCTCTTGTTCATCCCTCTTTTCTGGCCCACCTTGGGAGGGAACTAACCCTCTGTGTTTGTATGATACTTGAGTGTAATAAAAATCTGGAGGAATCAAATTATTTCTCATAGGCAGTAATGATTTTAACTTGAAAATTGTCTGTCTCCAACCCCACCTAGCAAAGCAATCTATTTAGGTTGGATGAGCTGTAACTTTTAATTCGTTCCTGCAGCAAATATTTATTAAGTATCAGACGCTAATCTAGGCACTTGAGATCCTTGGCCACACCAAGAGCAGCCTGTGTAGAACATTTATTCTAGTAGGGGAGGCAGACAGTAGGCGTGTGTGCGTGCATGCTTAGTCTCTTCAGCGTGTCCGACCCCGCGCGACCCCATGGGCCATACCTGCCAGGCTCCTCTCATCTGTGGGGTTCTCCAGGCAAGAATGCGGAGTGGGTTGCTGTGCCCTTGTTCAGGGGATCTTCCCGACCAAGGGAGCGAACCCACATCTCTTGGGTCTCCTGCACTGACAGGAGGTCCTTTACCACTGGTGGCACCTGGAAAGCCCAGACAATAAGCATAAGGAACAGTAAGTTATATATTATGTTAGACGCATGATTAACAGTACGTTGTGTATTATGTTAAAAGGTGACACATGCTATGAAAACAAGGAAAATCAGGGGAGTTGTGTGGTGCACTTTCAGATAGGGTGGTCTGAATAGTGATGAGTTAAGCCAAGACTTGAAGGAGATGAGTATTGGCTTGGATGAGCTTATTCTAACTTTGATGTGAAGTTGTTTGTGACCCTTTTCAAGTTTCCCCATACCTGACCTTGATCGTCTAGAGATTTCCAGTGGTCTAGGCCTGGTTCTCACATTAGTCTCAGTGACGGAGCACCTTGTAGTCAGGCTGTGCTTTGCAGACCATAAACTATTGATAAACTTAATTCCATCTTATCAACAAGGCAGGTTTGTTAGGAGAAAAGTGTGACTTTTTCTACACATGCACTGTAAAGTAAGTTTCATGAGCACATGCACAAAGGTGACAGTAACCTCACCCCCTAGTTGTTAAACTTTGATTTACTGCTTTCACATTTTACTGAAAAAATATGATTTACTATTTTCAAGTTTTTCTATTAATATTCACTCACTACTGTATA
This sequence comes from Oreotragus oreotragus, assembly GCA_006410675.1. Classification (NCBI taxonomy): domain Eukaryota; kingdom Metazoa; phylum Chordata; class Mammalia; order Artiodactyla; family Bovidae; genus Oreotragus; species Oreotragus oreotragus. The sequence goes on from SJYX01011351.1 coordinate 326,261, forward strand.
TGTTTTATCATCTTTTAGCACTTGCTAGTAGACATCGAGTAGCAGATACTATAGGTTTTTAAAAAACTGTGGGATGAAAACTTAAAATTGTACAAACCTGCCTGCTTAACTTAATTTTCCCCCTGATGATAGGATAAGCACAGACACCCTGGTTTGATTTTCTCAATAGAACATCTCAACCCTGTTCAGCGGTGCTAGAACCACTATTCTGGAATATTGTCAGACATGAATTAGAAGTTCTGCAGACACTGATATTTCTTACATTTCTTCCTTAGTTTCTCAGGAAGCTCAGAGTGGGCTTCGTAGCCATTTAACTACATGCATCTTTTTTTTTTTAAACCAGTCAAGTGGAAGCCAGAATTTCTATCAAAAGGGATTGCAGAAATTATCAGATATTCTATCTTAACAAAAGAACTAGATGGTTGGGGAGAAGAAGCCCCCCCCCCAAAAAAAAAAAATTCAGCCCAAGGTAGATTTAGAAGACAGAAATTCCATGACTTACATTTTAATATTAGAACATAAGATGGCAATATCTAATTGTACCCTTTTTTATTAGTCCTTGTACGTTGCCTGGCACATGAGAGATTCCTAATTATCACTGAATTAATGTTTCCACTCATTTCTTGTTCTATCACAGTGAGATCTGCAGAACCCAACATGTGGTATTTCTGCCTACCAACCTTAGCCTCCTCCCCCCCCCTCCTTAATTCTATCCCTGCCATCTCTTCCACCTCTGCCCTCTTATTTCAGCAAAAATTAAAAACAGGTTGTGGTTCTTACTGGGAACTTGCAGTTCTTTCTGACCCCAGAACAGCAGTTATTTTCCTCACAATGATTCACAGGATCATAGCTTCTTCCAGTGAACCTTCTCCTAACCTGCTCTTCGTTCAGATTAACATCACATCTTTATATTCCGTGTCTCTGTTTTACTTCTGGTATTGTCCTGCTGGTTAATCTCACAGATAGGGAGCTGTCTCTTATACACATCTCCTAGCTTGTCATTATTCCCATTGTTGGGGGGATTTATGAATTATTTCTTCTAACTTTTGGCTATAGTATGCTTATATATGTAAGCATCCTTACATGCTTGTGTGTAAGGAAGTGTGCGTGTGCGTGCACTCACCTCTGTACACATAACTTGTGTACGGAACTGGCCACTGTGAGTCTAAGCCAGGAATCTTGTTTCAAGAGATTTTTGTGGTTCTTGAGCTCCTCGTGTTTCTCCCTGTTCTCTAATCCTCTGAATGGAGCTGGCTCTGGGGAGTGGAGCCATATGAAAGGCATCCAAGATGAAAATTATATCCCAGACTCGCATATGAATATCGTGGTTGAGTATGGGGGCTTGCTGGCTGGTGCTCCACATGCTCCCGTGCTCCTCCTGGCTTTTCTGTTTTTCTCCCCATGTTCCCCTTGCTTGTTTCTTATGGAAGTTCCAAGGTTGAGGCTGTTCTGGGTTAGTTAGACCTGGACTGGGTTGTCGATCTCAGCGCCTGAGCTCTCTCTCCAGAGGTGGTGGGCGACCTCTGGCCTTTCCTTGAAGTGAAGTGAAGTGAAGTCGCTCAGTCGTGTCTGACTCTTTGCGACCCCATGGACTGTAGCCTACTAGGCTCTTCTGTCCATGGGATTTTCCAGGCAGTAGTCCTGGAGTGGATTGCCATTTCCTTCTCCAGGAGATCTTCCCAACCCAGGGATCGAACCAGGGTCTCCTGCATTGTGGACAGACGCTTTACCATCTGAGCCACCAGGGAAGTCTATTTCAGTGGAGTTGATTGATGTTACAATAGAGATATAGACGAACCTCATTCATCTAGGCTTCCCTGGTGGCTCAGACAGTAAAGTGTCTGCATGCAGTGCGGGAGACCGGGGTTCAATCCCTGGGTTGGGAAGATCCCCTGGAGAAGGAAATGGCAATCCACTCCGGTACGCTTGCTTGGAAGATTCCATGGATGGAGGAGCCGGGTAGGCTACAGTCCATGGGGTCGCAAAGAGTCGGACACGACTGAGCGACTTCACTTTGTCTATTTCAGTGGAGTTGATTGATGTTACAATAGAGATATAGACGAACCTCATTCATCTAGGCTTCCCTGGTGGCTCAGACAGTAAAGTGTCTGCATGCAGTGCGGGAGACCGGGGTTCAATCCCTGGGTTGGGAAGATCCCCTGGAGAAGGAAATGGCAATCCACTCCGGTACGCTTGCTTGGAAGATTCCATGGATGGAGGAGCCGGGTAGGCTACAGTCCATGGGGTCGCAAAGAGTCGGACACGACTGAGCGACTTCACTTCATTCATCTAGCTTTACCTTATCTGGATCTTTGGTTGATAATGTTGGTTGATAATAAAGATGCTGGGTGGATATAATTTAGAGTTAGGAGAGTGAGCTGGATGGAGGTAGAAATGTCAAAGTACTTCGCAGATGCATAATACTTAAAGTAGTGAGACTGGAGAAGCTCTCCAGGGGCAGTGGTGTAGGCGGAGAAGGGGATGAAACACTTGTAGGTTAGGGAGATGAGGGGAACTAGCGAGAAGACCAAGAGGGAGTAAGCAGTGAGACAGGAAGAAAAGCGAGAAAGCCAGTGGTCCTGGAAGCCAAGTGGCCCCCGTGTCAGACGCTGCTGATGGGCTCAGTGCGGTGATGACTGAGAAACACAGAGGCCACCAGTGGCCTTTACAGGAAATGAGAGAGTAAGGAGAGCAGCTGCCTCAGTGCTCTGGCCTTTAGAGGGACTAGGAGAGGAACTGGAGATAGAAAGCAGAAGTAATTTATTATTATTTTTTTTCTTTCTCCTCCTATTTTTTTTTTAAACTTTATTATTTTTTTACTTTATTTTACTTTACAGTACTGTATTGGTTTTGNTTCGAGCTGCAAGGGAGCCTCAGCAGGTGAGATTTTCAACTAGGAACACAGTCACCTCAATTTTGGTTACGAGAGGTAGAGTGTGAGTGTGTCTTAATAACATTTACCATCGCAACCATTTTTAAGTGCGAATTTCAGTGGGCATTAAGTGTATTGTGCACATCCGTGACCACCATCCGACCACAGTCCTCCTTTCACCTTGCAAACCTGAAACTTTGCACCCGTTAGATAATAACCTCCCATTCCCTCTTTCCTCCAGCCCCAGACAACCACTGTTTTCCTTTCTATCTTTCTGAATTTGACTATTCAGGTTATCTGATATGAGTGAAATAATAGAATATTTGTCCGTTTGTGACTGGCTAATTTTGTTTAGCATAAAATGCTCATTATGTTGTAGTATGTGTCAGAATTTCCTTCCTTTTAAGACCAAATAATATTTCATAACATTTAAGGCTGACTAATATTCCAGTATATTCCAATGTATATACAGCACTTTGTGTATCCATTCAACTGTCGGTGGAGATGTGGATTGCTTTCCCTTTTTGGACTTTATAAATTCTGCTGCTATGAATATGAATGTACAGACATCTGAGTCTCTGCCTTAAATTATTTTGGGTATATACCTAGAAGTAGAAATGTGAGATCATATGGTAACTGTATTTTAAAATTTTTAGGAAATACCATACTCTTTTCTGTAGCAGCTGAACCATTTTATCCTTGCACAAGGGTTCCAGTTTATCCTTGCCAAATTTGTTATTTTCCCACTTTTGATAGTAGCCCTCATAACGGATATGGTATCTTCTAGTTTTTAATGTGTGAGGAGGGTGATAAAGGATAAAAAGGGTAAAATGTTGAAGGGTAAAAATAAAAACTATTTCTCTTCCTAATACTTGCATTGGGTCAGACTTCGTTGAAACCTTCCTGGAGGTCTCAAGACAGGTGGAGTCTGACTTGAAAGCAATGCAATATTATGGGAAAGAGGCTGCTTCAGAGGCTCTGAACACCTCGTTTTCTTACTCTGGGCTCCACTACTGCTGAATTTTGATGCAGTGTGTAACGTGCCATCCTCTGCTGTGATGCTAGTTTCTGTGTGATGAAGGTAATAGAAGCAGATAAAACTTGACCTCCCCACATTTACTTCAGAGCTGAGATGTTACACAAGATTGTATGTGCTTTGAGGTCTTTGAACTAAAGGCATTCTGGAAATTCAAATTATCTGGAGATATTTTTCACCTCTCCCATGGGAAGGGAAAGTCCTGCACGGTGCTCCCTTTGGCTTTTATGCCACAGTGGGGGGTTTTTATTCAAAAGGTGAGGCGATGTGCGTCTTTCCTTGTCTCTCCCTAGAGTGGCTCACTCTTGAGGAGCGGCATTACGAATGAGGAGAAGGAGAATAATAGCGACTGGAAATGTTTTAAGCATTGTGGTGTGCTGGTCACTGTATAGATGATTTAGGAACATCATCACTGATCTTCAGGATACATCTAGTTCCTAATACAGTGCAGTTGATATCAGTTGATTATGAGGTACTTTTGGATTGTGACAATATAGCTTTTCCTTCTTCTTTTTTTGGGGGTCATAGATAGCACAGTTAGGGAGAAGGCAATGGCACCCCACTCCAGTACTCTTGCCTGGAAAATCCCATGGATGGAGGAGCCTGGTGGGCTGCAGTCCATGGGGTCACTAAGGGTCAGACACAACTGAGAGACTTCACTTTCACTTTTCACTTTCATGCATTGGAGAAGGAAATGGCAACCCACTCCAGCGTTCTTGCCTGGAGCATCCCAGGGACGAGGGAGCCTGGTGGGCTGCCGTCTATGGGGTCACACAGAGTCGGACACGACTGAAGCGACTTGGCCGCAGCAGCAGCAGCAGCACAGTTAGCACACTGTTAGCACAGTGCTAACAGATGAAAAGCGATCGTGGCAAAAGCAAACAGGATTCATGAAGAGCTCAGTGTTGCCCCCTGCTGGGATCTCAGAATCTTTCCCATCAAAGCATCATCAATAATGTCCTTGTCCTCCTTACTATTAATACACACACACAGAGCCCAGGAAACATACATTCTTTGTAAGCGTATACATTGTGTTGGCCATGTGCCATCCAGTCAAGCCAAAACTTGTGGAACAATAAGAATCTGTGCCCAGAATATCAGCTAAAAATATCTCATTCCCTCTGCTCTGTTCTTTGCTGGTATGTTTATGAGCGTCCCAGGAGGCTAATGAGGATGAAGGGAAAGGAAAACTGACATTTTTCAAAGGAAACCAAGCCTTTAATTCCCTAAAAAGGGAACATGTATGTTCTGTGTGTCTGTTTTATGTCCCTTGCCATTTTTGCATGTCTGTGTGACAACATGGAGTCTGTAATGTACGTCGTGCCACCTTGGCTGGGATTATTGGAATCCATGCTTTTACCGCAGTCTTTTGCTTTGTGGCCTGACTCGTACACAAGTTCCCAGGTTTCAGCAAAGAAGAGGGGGAGGGGAAAGAGAGCTTCTAAGCAAGAGACTCTCCGACACACACTGTCTGCTTATTCAGCTCACTCGGGTGCTACTTAGGAGCCTGCGTGTGTGTGTGCTTGGTTGCTCAGCTGTGTTCCACCCTTTGTGACCCCATGGACTGTAGCCCACCAGGCAAAACTACTAGAGTGGGTTGGCATTTCCTCCTCCAGGGGCTCTTGCAGACCCAGGCATAGAACCTGGGTCTCCTGCATTGCAGACAGATTCTTTATCGTCTGAACCACCAGGAAGCCCCCCCTGAAGAGCCTGGGGGGCACATTTCCATCCATAGTTGGCCATGCAATAACCTCCTTTATTTATTTCTTTAAAAAAACTTTTTATTTCATATAGGAGTATAGCCACCTAACAATGCTGTGATAGTTTCAGGTGGACAGTGATGGGTCTCAGCCATACACATGCATGTATCTATTCTCCCACCTAATCCCTTCCTATCCAGTCTGCCACATAAAATTGAGCAGAGTTCCCTGTGTATTTCTTGATCATTCACTGAGCCTCAAGCTCTGGCTGGTCCTCGCAATGATCTGAAATTTCTCTGTGGTGAGGGGTAGTCACCTTTCCTTCTCTGGCCTGAGTTTCTTTCCATTTATAAAATGAGGGGGAAAATGATCTGATCTCTGGGGGCGGGGTCTGTGAGTTGGGGGCACAAGGCAAGAATATCGGTGGTCAGTAGCCTCAGTGAGAAGCAGCGCCCTGAGCCGTGAGGTGATAAGGGGGAAGGATCTGTTCTATTTGTCAGATAATGTCAGCATTAACCAAATAGCAACTGTTGGCTCTTGTCAGTCAAACATGGAGCTACCGACTTCCTGAACATATGCTGGGTGCTGGGCAATGAACGTGGGTGTTGGTCAGCCCTGGTTGGTTAATGTCAATACTGACCTTAGGTTAGGACAGACCATAGCCTTTGTTGCCTGAATGAAAATGAAATGTACCCTGTTTCCTCTTGAGTATTTATACTTCCATCTTTGCCTGTCGGTCTCTTCTCCAGTAACATATGAAAGGCTCATTAAAGTCTGATTTAGTTTATTATATAACGAAGAACAGAGACTTGAGATGCTCATGAAGTTCTATTTTTGGCTCACTTGGCTGTCTTGAAATAAATGATCTTATACACACGCTCACACAGGCAGATATGGTAAAACTGATTTCAATAAAGAGAGTTAATAGCTGCCACTTACTGAGAGCAGCTAGTATGTATCAGATCCTTCAAATACATTATCTTATTGAAGCTCCAAAACCATCTTGTCAGAGTTATGATCTCATTTTTTGGATAAAGAAACGGAGGCTTCAAAACAGCCTATAGCTTGCTCAGGTTCTCAAAGACGGAATCCAGACTTGAATCCAGGTTCTATCAGACTTCAGAGGCTCTTCCTGCTAACCTTGCTGATTCTGGCACAGATTCCTTGTGACAATGGCAACAACAAAAAGTATCGGGTTGGCCAAAAGGCCATTTGGATTTTTCCGTAAGATAGTATGGAAAAACCCAAACAAACTTTTTGGCCAACCAACCCCTCAGTCCACCGTTTTGAGGTCAGAGCTGCCCACTGCCAGCGACGTGCCCTCAGCGAAGAGCTGCGTGTGTTACCCTGTGCCTCTCGGGGAAGCCAGCGCCTCACAGAGCCTCTGGGACTGCAGACATCACGCTCGGCAGTTCCCATCCCTTTGTATGGTCCTTCTTACAGCTCCCCGGGAGCCCAGGGAGACAGAGACTCTGATTGGCTCTGCTGGCCGCTCATTGTTTCCCGTTTTCTCCCCGCTGCAGAGTCCTGAGACGGTCTCCTATAGACGATCTGGCCACTGCTTTTGTCCCTGCAGACTTTCCCACCGACCCAGGACCACGGGCTCCATTGCTCATTGTGGTGGTGTTGGCTCAGCCTCAAGGATAGAGACCTTGAGCCAGCTGACAAGGTTGCTTGTGTCATCACTTGTAAGGCCACAAGCCATGCTTTTGGTTCCCGATACTTTTGAATACTCATCTCTCTCACCATCTCTCCTTCTTTTTAGCCACATGGTCTCCCAGGCTCCCAGCAGCAGATTTTCCCCGACAGACAGTTTTGGCATGTTGCCAGTCCCCGTCTCAGTGCCTGGATGACCTCAGTTACCAAGTCAACATGGCACTTAATGCATGCTGCTATGCTGCCCCCTGGTGGAGAGGGTGGAAACAGTGCTATGCAGATTACTGCCTGCTTGTTAAAGGACTATACAAAGACCTACTTCTCCTTTCTAGACCAAAGAGTTCACAGACTTGATTAAATCTCGTGTTGTCAGTGACTGTGGAAAGGCAGTATGATCTGTAGTGATCTGCTGTCCAAGGCTAGAAATGGCTCTGATTTCTTATTTAGGTGAGAAAGAACAGAATACAGTCAGTTGGCCTTAAGTCGGCATCAGGGTTTTTCATGTACTTATTTGTTTTCCATCCTTCTACTTCATTATCTATGGTGTGGATGCTCTGAGAGGCTCCCTTTGAGGTCTGAAGTACCCTGGGTCAAGGTTAATGAAGATCTCAGTCTTTCCAAACATATGCTTGGTTCTGGAACCTTCTAACATGTCGTAATGGGGGCTCCCCTTATAATCCTCCTCAGCCTTCATGGATCTCAAAGCCTTTGTCCTGGGATAAATTTGGGTTTGCATGAGGCTGCCATGTTCTTTAGTATTCCTGTATATGGGAAGTTGTATCATCAACCTGGAGACTAAACGTGGGGATAACACGGCATCTAGTGTCTGATTTCTAGAGGATAATGTGGCAGGACTTCACTTTCACTTTTCTCTTTCATGCATTGGAGAAGGAAATGGCAACCCACTCCAGTGTTCTTGCCTGGAGAATCCCAGGGACAGGGGAGCCTGGTGGGCTGCTGTCTATGGGGTCACACAGAGTCGGACACGACTGAAGTGACTTAGCAGCAGCATGTGGCAGGATGTAGGAGAGACTGGAGGGAGCCATGGGCATCACGGGTGAAAAAGTATTGTTACCGAAAAGAAAACTAAGCCTGAGTTAACCTTTTCGTTTGATAGTTTACGTTGATACACAGAACAAGAGGACACTTCATCCAGCCCTGCCAGCACTGTTAGCTGGGTGAGTCCAGATGGATCCTGGGTGGCTAGGTGGCATGCAAACCCTAGCCTGAGGCCATTAAAGCAGCTGGGAACTCAGACCTTCCTTCTAGTATATTATCAAGACTGGCCCCCAAGTCCACAATCAGTACCACTGAAATCCTGACTGCTGACATTCTTGCCTTATCCATGGCCTTGTTCCTAAATTATTTGCTCCAGTCCTTCTCTTTCCATGCTCCTTTATCTCATCTTGGTTCTCCCAGTCTCTGACATTATGACTCATCACTTTTTCCTGCCAATTTTTCTATCATATTTCATATTCAGCTCTTTTTCTCCATCCTCCTCCTCATCATCATAGTTACCATTTTATTGAAGATTTACCATGAGCCAAGCACTGTGCTAAGCAGTTCTGACGTGTCAGTTCAATTAATTCTTATCATGCTCCTCTGACAGAGGTCCCTTGATTATTTCTATTTTATAGATGAGCACCCTATTGCCACCATGGTCTGATCGAGCTCGCATAGCTAGCTATTAAGTGGTGGAGTACTGATTATACCACATTGCCTCCCTGTCTTACTGTTTCTATAACTTGGTCTCTCTGGTTGGGCTTTCTTGGGTCGTTCTGGCTCCAGCCCCACTGACCTGCATTTCTGCCTGTACCTTGGAAACAGTGACCCCTCAAATGCCCCAGTGACTGGGGTTCCTGCAAGAATCATCTCGTTTCCCAATCATCTTGGAATCAGAGTAGACTCTTGGGCATGGTGGTGTTAGGTCTAAGAACATCTTCTGGATACTGTTTGTTCTTAACACAACTCTGTAGAGGATAGACCTCTTTCACAGATCCTCTCATATACTTTGGGGCCCAAGAACCAAGTAACTTGAAGGGATCAACTTGGTTCCTAACTCCTGCTTTTCACTTGCATGTGGGCAGCAGAGTCTCAGAACCTCCTACGAAGCCAGGCGTGTGTCCAGGAAACCTGTCAGGAGCTCAGAACACCGTATTAGCTGCTTGATCTGTTTGTTATCTCTCCTGTAAAAGGAGTGCTAGAGAGGATATATGAGGAAAAACTTAAGAATCAACCATTCCAGAGTCTCTCATTCTCATGGAAGAGAGGATTCATGAGCAAAGTTATTGTCCTGCTGGTTAATCTCACAGATAGGGAGATATCATTCATAGTTCACAAATGTGTGTTGTTCCTGAGAAAGCTTTATGAGATTTGGATCTTTGTAAACTAAAAATAGTAACCACCTGGCCTCAATATGCTGTCCAGAGGGGCATACTGTGTGCATAAAAGCATGAATCGCAGAGATCTAAATCTGCTTCACTGGTAAAATGAACCACGTTATGTGAGTTCAGCATTCCGAGATGCCAGCCTCACATGACAGCAGAGCTGGAAAGGCCCAGCTTCGTGGTTTTGATGCTATCAGAAAAGGAGAGGAGAGAAGGCAGGAAGAAGGCAGCTTTTATATTTCTATAGAGTGTCACAGAGATAATATGTGATAGAACAGAGCTCAGCGGTTTGGAAGAAAATGCCCTAAAAGCTACAAGTCATCATCAAGGTGACATTCGGTTTAGTAAACTAGCCATCCAAGTGCCAGCAGAGTCTTCTTTCCCTTTTATTTGTGCCGCATTTAGACGATTCTCATGCCTTTTTCTTTTCAGAGCGTTGTCCGCTGCCTGTGGCACCCAAAGCTGAACCAGATCATGGTGGGGACTGGAAACGGGCTGGCCAAAGTCTACTATGACCCCAGCAAGAGTCAGAGGTATTTCATAAGCGTTGCCGGTTTGAGATGGATGACAACAACTGGGGGGAGGGCTTTTTTTTACCCCCGCTTTTATTTATTTCCCTCTTTGATGGGGATCCATCCTTTTAGAAAATGCAGCTGGCCCAGAGTAAAGCCTCAAACTCCTCATATTGTGCTTTAAAGTGGATTTAGATAGCTCCTTGATCCATACAGAATTCAAAGTGAAAGTTTCCTGGGGATTTGCAGTTCTTTAGCTGAAATGTTGAGTGCAAGGGGGGGAAAGGCCTGCCCACTCTGCATACCACCCTGGACAGTGGCATTAACAGTGATGCATGTAAGGGATTAGCAGAGCAGGGAATGAACCACTCACAGGAAGTGGAACCAGCTTGTCTGTTTTGTTCCCTTTCTGTTTGGGCTTTTCTCAGGTACCGTTTGGATGTTTGGCGGAGTTGTTCTCTGCCAGCAGAGGAGGACACCACAGACAGTGTCCCCTTCTACCCCACATCTGCCCAATTGCCAAATTTAAGCATACCAGTGTGTTTCAAGGCCCTAGAAAACTCACTGGACGCTCAGTCAGTCCCTCAGTTATTTCTCTTTTCCTTGGGCACAAAGGTAAACGTGTCACCATCCAAAAGAGATGGTCTGTTTCTCTCTATTAAGATACAGTAAGTGATTAGCTGTTTCTTTAGAATATCTATTACAAAATTCCATATGCTAAATTTACTGGGGTCCCCCCATAAACCTGTTGTGAGGTCCCACATTCTTCTGGGGGGAAAGGAAGCCTGTCCTCTATTAGTGAATATTTATTGACTATAGTTTGGCTCTGCATAGCAGCAGACAGTCCTGTTTCCTTCAGAATTTTCTGGAATTGGAACCTTTGCCCTATAAAATAAAATTATATATTGTGGTCTTTAAGAACAAATAGGATTTTGTTTGTTATTTAATAAAGAAATTAAAAATATTAATGTAAATAGGACAAAAGGAAGGGGTCCATTTTACTTGAGAAAATGATGAACCCCATTTGATAGCACCCTTTAGAAGGCACTATCTTTGGACTCTTTTAAAAAATTTACTTATTTGTATTTGTCTCTCCTGAAAGGGATACTCGTTGTTGCTAAGGAGAGTGAAACATTCTAAGCACACTTTTGGTTAATCCCACACATTCTTGGGCTGTAGCCCCTTGGCAATCCTGCCAAGCTGACTTGGATCCAGACACTTGTACTCTTGTATCTGAGATGTGGACAAATGCCACTTGGGCTGTAGACCACCCAGGTTGTTTTCATCTGAGCCATAAACTAAAATTTGAACCCTGTGACCTTTAGGGTGCAAAGGTTGATTAATGTTAATATCTCTTTAAGATCTTAATTTTAGGTTATTTCTATAGATTTTTTTAAACTGGCCTTTTGTTTTCCAGTTACCTTTCTAACCCTCTCACACAGTAGTAACCACTGATGCACAGACTTGCCTTCCCATGTGTTTTTTAATCTCTTATCACCAAGGGCTCCATCTGTTGCCAGTGCTTAGAAAGTCAAGGACTTTGTGAGTTGGTGTGTACAGAGTGTATTCCTGAAAAGTATCTAATGCTTTTGACATCGACTTTCTGTTTCTAAGACCAAATAAAGGAAATAATTTGCTTTAACTCCTCTCAGGGGAGCGAAATTATGTGTAGTTAAAACCCAGCGGAAGGCGAAGCAAGCAGAGACTCTAACCCAGGACTACATCATCACCCGTAAGTTGGTCTGTCTGTCTTGCACATGTCTACGTTCTGGCGTGCTGTTGCTCTCATGGCTTTAGAGACAGAAAAAGCCCTCCAACTTCAGGCGTCTATTAAAAAATACCCTGTTTGTGTGTTTGCGGGGGGAGTCATGTAGTCGCAAACTCCTTCGCTTCTGTGACTCATCACAGAGAGTCATGTAACTTTCAACCCCAAAAGGCAGAGCCTAAAGTCTGGGACCCTGTGACACATGGATCCAGAGACCTTCGGATATAAAATGAACTGCCTGAGGTACAGTCAGAAGTCTTACCAGGTCAGAGCAGCGTCTCTCAGCTTTGTCACACAACAAAGCTTAATCTGATAGATTTTTGTTTCCCAGAGCCACAGTCGCAGACCTGCCAAGGGTAGCGGCTAGAAGGATCTCAGATGCAGTAGCAATTGCTGTTAGCAGGTGTCCCTGTGGACTTTCTCAGTGGCTCAGCCTCAAGCCCAGGGGGCACTGCACCCCTGGGTTTTCTCCCTGGTGGTGGGTCTTGTATAAAACCAAGTCCCCTGGAGCTGGTGATGAGTAAAAAGGTCCCATGGCGTTTTTTTTTGCAAGAATAGAAGTGTTAAAGTCAGTGTCAGAAGCAGTCTAGCTCATGTAATCACACGTGGCCTACTTAAATTCCTGCAGTCGTTTGAAGTGAAAAGCTATTTTTCCCTCTCCTAAAAATACTATTGTGTTATGTTGCCCAACAGAGTGATGGGTGGCTGTGTTTCTCAGCTCCCCTAACTCAAAGCAGGCATATTTACTGGTGAGTGATATGGTCCTGGCCCAGGCTGGCTCTGTGCATTGAGGATGGCAGGTACTAGAAGTGTTTTTCAGGTGTTATAGCCATTTCTGTCATTCACATCATAAATTCCCTTTAAACCCTTTTTGTTGCTTTAATTCTCCCCCAGTTTTCTCTTTTAAAGAAGTTTTAATTTGCATGTAAACATTCAAAGACGTTATTCTGGTACTTTTTATGGTCATAAATAGATACTTAATTCTTTCCCCAGTAGTCTTCCCCTCTCCACCAGAATATGACACTGTTTCCCTTATAAATTTTTATTTTCTTTTATATTCTGAAACTTAATTCTGACATTGAGTGAACCACCAAGAGCAATCGGACAGATGTTACTCTCTGATTTTTATTCTTTCGTCAACCACACTGAAAAAGGAATAAGTCCCTGTTAAGTCACCACGTCAGGAGATTCAGTCACCTCTGTGCATTCAAGACAGCCTCTATCCCAGTTTCTGTGGGATAAGTGTCCCTCCCTTCTGGTTGCTCAGTGTTGTCAACCATTCCTGAGAAGTGGTCACATTTCAGAAATGCGGGAAGTGATTCCAGTGTTTATGAGGCCTCTGAGGAGACCAAGGCTGACAGCAAGCTGTTGGCATTATTCACATTTGGGTCCTGTAAGAAAAAAAGTAAGAGGCAGTCCCATTAAGTGTTTCTTGTCAAAACCACAGAAGTTAAGTTTAACTGCTGCCCATGGTCTGGTACATGGGGAGCCTCATCAGTGTTTCCGTGACGGTATTTGACAGTATTTCCTGAGCGCCATTAGTTGCCAGGAGAGGTGAACAATGTGTCTGGTCTCAAATGAAATTGGCTAATTGGTTGCAGTAAGACTGTCTTTTATTATTAGATGAAGGCCGTCATTATGACTTCCATTTCATCTACATTTAGTCATGCTCTAGCTATGTTTTTGGATGGAAGGGTTATTATCATAATGAAATTTTTCAACTGTGACTTCTCCTAGCTCATGCCTTGCCTATGTTCCGCGAACCTCGCCAACGGAGTACAAGGAAACAGCTGGAGAAGGACAGACTGGATCCCCTGAAGTCTCACAAACCCGAACCTCCTGTCGCAGGCCCAGGTGACTGATCTAGCTAGTGAGCTGCAGAGGGGGTCATTGAGGGCCAGGGTGGGGTAATCGAGACAGAACTTGGAAGATCTTTTGGGCCTGGATACCCATCTTCAGAGATTTTTACTAAATAGGATTTTTCAAACACCTTTTAGCCTCAGAACTTTTTGCTTGACGAACTGATGCAGAAGCCCAGTGCATAAAATTGATGCAAACGGAGCTGCTGTGCTGAAGCAGAGAGGAAGCCCAGACCCCTTTCTTCTTGGTCTCCAGTCCTTTAGGTGACCTCACTGGAGCTCTGGGGCTCCTCAGAGCTCAGTGTTTAAATCACTGCTCACCCTACTGGCTTAAAATTCAACACTGAATACTTTGGCCGAAATTTAGCCTGGATTAGAGTTCACAAAAGGCAGAAAGAGGCCATCATTTAGTTCTGCGTTATTAAAATAGAGCTGCCCATCTCCCTAGAAGATGAATAAAAATCCTTAGCGTTTCTAAGAAAGTAAGGCCAGAAGCAAGCAAGGCAGCATCGGCCATCATACAGCCGCGCCTTTACTAGAATCCCTTTCTCTGTTATCAGCTGCACAGTCTCCATTGGTTCTAGGTTCATAAGCTTATATCACTTATGACTTGTTTATTCATCTGAACCTGACTTCTGGACCTCCATCTCTTTGGCCTGCCCCTTTAGCATTGAAAAAATCTCATATACCAGTCTCAGTTTTTTCCCCATTTTCTCTGCCGTCGTCCTCTAATCAGAATTCCTGGATAATATTCTTGCCTGGATTATTAAAAAGCCCTTGTAACTAGGTACTCTCTCAACTCTCTCTCCTCACTGCTGCCTGCGTTCATCTTACAGCTTTTATTCCCACTTCCTGTAGTTTTCATGCTGCTGCTGCGCCTACATCTTCAGAAGCTGTGCACTGTCCAGTTGTGTGCCCAGAGATTCAGAGTTCTCTACGGTCTGACTCTCAGCCATGTTTGAGCTTTACACCTCACCTCTCTCCTGCTCCAATCTTCTGATATGACTGTTGGTTCATTCCTGCCCCCAAATGCCCGTTGAACTTCCCTCTTTCTATACTTTTATATTTAAACTATTCACTTCATTGAAAATAACCTTCTCTGTCTTCTGACTTCTCANCTGACTCTCAGCCATGTTTGAGCTTTACACCTCACCTCTCTCCTGCTCCAATCTTCTGATATGACTGTTGGTTCATTCCTGCCCCCAAATGCCCGTTGAACTTCCCTCTTTCTATACTTTTATATTTAAACTATTCAGTTCATTGAAAATAACCTTCTCTGTCTTCTGACTTCTCACCAATTGGATGTATTTCTTCCAATAGATCTCCTTCCCGCATCAGCCGGAAGAGCTCTTTTCTTCTTCTAAGTGCTACTGATATAATAGTAACTAGCCATACAAATTCTCTGGCAATTATTTCCTGCCTGATAAAATTAATCTTTTAGTGCTACTTGACTTTTCATGTGGCGTTTTGTCTTTTCTCCTCTTTTTAATCTCCTTGAAAAGTCGTATGTCTTTTGAGTACTGGGAACCAGGCTAGCAGTTGAGGGTTCAGTGGGGAACAAATTCCTGCCCAGGTGAAGCTTCCTGTGAAGAGCCATTACATATAGTAAAATAACGTCAGTCAGTCTATTCATCTTACTTGTTTTCTTTCCTACAAGGTCCTTAGAAGATGGCAAGCCCTAAGATATTCTTGTTTAAAACTAAAATAGCATCTAACGATTATTGGTTATTTTTATTAATTGAATTTCATGTATTCATGCCTGAAGAATTTTTTAAGGCATATACATGGCAAACTATTTGTATTTCTTTCTACATTGCTGTCATTGTGTAAATTAGGTAACTAAGGGCTTCCCTGGTGGCTCAGAGGTTAAAGCGTCTGCCTCCAATGCGGGAGACCTGGGTTCAATCCCTGGGTCGGGAAGATCCCCTGGAGAAGGAAATGGCAACCCACTCCAGTATTCTCGCCTGGAGAATCCCATGGACGGAGGAGCCTGGTAGGCTACAGTCCAAGGGATCGCAAAGAGTNTCTTCCCTGGTGGCTCAGAGGTTAAAGCGTCTGCCTCCAATGCAGGAGACCTGGGTTCAATCCCTGGGTCGGGAAGATCCCCTGGAGAAGGAAATGGCAACCCACTCCAGTATTCTCACCTGGAGAATCCCATGGACGGAGGAGCCTGGTAGGCTACAGTCCAAGGGGTCGCAAAGAGTCGGACACGACTGAGTGACTTCACCTTCACCTGGCAATCTTGATTCCAGCTTGTGTTTCTTCCAGCCCAGCGTTTCTCATGATGTACTCTAGATATAAGTTAAGATGCAATAAACATATAGTGACCGAGTGTTTACTTTTTAGGTTTTTACGTATTTATTCTTAAATTTCCTATCTTAAATTTTTAAGAACTAATCTTCATTCTATTTTAATGTCTTCTAAAAGATTTTGAGGAAAATATAAGTATTTTCTAAAGCATTTTGGTTGGGAATTATCACTTAATATGGATTATTTGCAAGAAGAAAAGTACTTTTCATATGAGATAATGACATTACTAACATACCTCCAGTTAGAGATCGTTCCTTCCCCTTCTTCTCTGCCTTAGTGCTGAAATTAATGGGAAGAATTTTCACCAGTCCATCCCTTGTGATTGTTAGTTTGTATTTTCAGGGTGGGGAGCCTGGTGGGCTGCCGTCCATGGAGTCGCACAGAGTCGGGCACAACTGAAGCGACTTAGCAGCAGCAGCTTGGAGTTAGGGATGCTGTTGCTCACAAAGGAACAGATATATCTTAGATTAATTATGACCGTTTCCCTAGGACTTTTAAACTTTTCCTAGGAGGACTTTTAAAAATTCTTTTTTTCCCTCCATTTGTGTTCTTTGATGACCATGGTGGGGATTCCCTTGGAGGGGAGGTGTGTGATGAGGACAGTTATGCTCCAGGGCTTAGGGAAAACACTCTTCCTTTGGACTTGGCTTTCTGTCTTTCCTCCTACTAGAATAGCAGTGCGTGAACAGAGGCAGAGGCCAAGCAAGTCGCATGAATGTGTGACGTTTGTGATGTGTGATATATGACAGGATGGAATTGCCAGGTCTGTGGGAAGGTGAAGTGTACATGGTTCATCCAAAGACACTACAGGTTTTGAAACACAAGGCCAAGCAGAGAAATGAAGATTATGTGGCCCATCTAGTTTCTAGTTTAGACTTTCAAAAGGAATCTTTATAAGTTAATATATATAGTTTAGCCCAAGGTAATGATTTTAAGCAAACTCCCACCTAGCAATATCTGTTGTCATAATGCCCTTATTAAGTTCTTGGTTGGTGGTATTTGGAAGGATATGATTTGAAGATTTGGAATCCTGGATATTTACTCTTTGGTGACATACTACCCTGATAGGCATTATTACTACTCTCAAATACAAATCTGACCATGTCCCTTTCCTCCTTAAAATATTTCAGTGGCCTGCTGTATGTAGCCCAGTCCGTGGTCGTCGGATGAGACTTACCCAGCCTTATCACCTGGTGATTTTGTAGCAGCTACTTTGCGTTTGCTTTTGGTCCTCCACTCCCAGGAGGCACAGTGGTTAACAAATCCACCTGCCAGTGCAGGAGACACAAGAGATGTGGGTTCTATCCCTAGGTCAGGAAGATCCCCTGAAGTAGAAAATGGCAACCCACTCAGTATTCTTGCTTGGAAAATGCCACGGACAGAGGAAACCTGTGGGCTGCAATCCGTGGGGTCACAGAGTCAAGACACAACTGAGCACGTGTGCACTCCCCTTACACCCAAGCAAACGTGATACTGCACATCGGCAAGGCACACACACACACACACACACACACATACACCATGCTTCCTTGCTCCCCACCTCTGCTTTTGTTGTTAGTCTTGTCAGACTCTTTGTGACTGCACATCGGCAAGACACACACACACACACACCCCATGCTTCCTTGCTCCACACACACACACACACACACACACACACACACACACACACACCCATGCTTCCTTGCTCCATACACACACACACACACACACACACACACACACACACACACACCATGCTTCCTTGCTCCCCACCTCTGCTTTTGTTGTTAGTCTTGTCAGACTCTTTGTGACCCAATGAACTGTAGCGTGCCAGGCTCCTCTGTCCATGAGATTTCCCAGGCAGGAATACTGGAGTCGGTTGCCATTTCCTTCTCCAGGGGATCTTTTTGACCCAGGAATCAAACCCGTGTCTCCCGCAAGTCTCCTGCATTGCAGGTGGATTCTTTACCACTGAGCCTCCCACCTCTGTCTCTAACTTGATCACCAACTGATGAACCCTGGTATATCCTTATAAATTCCAGCATTACATCCTCTAAAAAGCTCTGTTTCATGTCTCCAGACTGAATTATGTGTCTCCTTTATTAAATCCCTGTTGCCTCCAAACTGACCTATACAGGTTGACATTAGCCTGTCAGTCCTTCCTGGGGCAATGATTCTGCTTTATTCATTTATATCACCGATGATGAGTATACAGTAGGCATTCTTAAACATATGAAGGGAACGATGTTCCTCGCAAAAACAGAGTATATGCTCTGAATGCCCTTGGTACAGTGCTTCAAGTGTAGGGTTACACCTACAGAGTCATAAAACCTTAAGGCTAAAATATATTAATAAACTAGTTATGGTCTTTGAACAGCAGTCACTCTAACCAACTTAAGACTTGAGTTTAACTGAGTTAGTCTGTCTTCAAAATCACATAACCCTCCAAGAGGGTTTGTTTTCTCTATCTCTATCAGTTTCAGACTCTCCTTGTCTCGTTTTTTTTTTTCTGTCGTTGTTCAATGCATATTTGTCATCACTTGCTAAACTCCCCTCTAGAGTCTTAGCTTCCAACTAAGCTTCGTTGAGTTGTATTTCTTGGTAGCATGTACTGTTTCTAGTCATTAGGCATGTAAGAGATAAGGAATAAATGTGTTGTGTGGAAAAATATGCATGTACTTTTACTGTCACTGAGATGACAGAAAGGGGTAAATAAGTTGGTACAGCTTGATCATTAGCATAAAAATATCCCATATATATGTATTCACCTGAGCAGAGCTAACAAAAATACCCATATGAAGAAGAATTACTTTACCTTCCAATTCTAGCAAGGTCTACTTAGCTATTGATATTCTCATTAATATTGTTAATAGCAGTTTTATTGAGCTACAGTGCACATACTAGACAATTCACCAATTTTTAAAGTATATAATTCAGTGATTCAGGGTACAACCAAAACTGTACAACAGAGTTTCTGCGATCATGACCACAGTCAATTTTAGAACACTTCATCAGCCTGTAACCTCAGCAGTCACTTCCCTTTTGCCCTTCACACACGACCTACCTCCCCCAGTCCTAGGCAATCACTCATCACTCATCTTCTTTCTCTCTCTGTAGATTTGTCTGTTCTGGACATTGTGTATAAATGGAATCATATGATACACGGTCTCTTATGACTGGATTCTTTTACTTAGGATGTTTTCAATGTTTATCCACGTTGTAGCATATGTCAATACATTTCCTTTTACTGCCAAATAATATTCTATTAACCCGTTCATCAGTTGATAAACATTTGGATTGTTTCCACTTTCTGGAAGTTCCACCATTGTTATGAANTTTTCAATGTTTATCCACGTTGTAGCATATGTCAATACATTTCCTTTTACTGCCAAATAATATTCTATTAACCCGTTCATCAGTTGATAAACATTTGGATTGTTTCCACTTTCTGGAAGTTCCACCATTGTTATGAATAATGCTGCTACGAACATTTATGTATGAGTATTTGTGTGGACATAGGTTTTCAGCTCTCCAAGTATATATCTAGTAGTGAAATTGATGGGTCATATGGTGATTCAGTGTTTAACCTTTGGAAGGAACTGCCAAAATGTTCTGCAAAGCAGCTGCACCATTTTGAATCCCCCCTAGAAGTATGTAAGAGTTCCAGTTTCTCCACAGCATCATCAAAACTTGTTAGTTTCTCTTTTTTGTCATAGCCCTCCTTGTAGGTATGCTGTGGTTTCTCATTGTGGTTTTGATTTTTATTTCCTTGATGGCTGATGTTGACCATTTTTTCATGTGCTTATTGGCCACTTGAATATCGTCTCTGAAGAAGTAGCTACTCAGATTCTTTGCCCATTTTTAATTGGGTTTTTATCTCTTTGTTGTTGAATTGTAATTGTTTATATATTCTAGATGTTAACTCGTATAAGTTAAATAATTTGTGGATATCAATATTTTCTCCAGTTCTGTAGGTTGCCTTTTCACTTTCTTGATGTTGTTCGTGCTTATGGTGTCATATCTAAGAAACCATTGCCCATAGGTACAAAGATTTACACCTATGTTTTCCTTGAGAATTCTGTGATTTTTTAACTCTTATATCTAGATCTGGCCAATTTTGAGGATTTCCATATATGGTGTAGGATTTCCATATATGATGTAGGATATGATTGCCCAACTTTATTCTTTTACATGTGGATATCCAGTTGTCCCAACATCATTTGTTGAAAAGACTATTCTTTTCCTGCTGAGTTTTCTTGGCATCCTTGTGAAAAATCAGTTGACCATAAATGTTTATATCTGAACTCTCAGTTCTGTCTCACTGATCCATCCTTAAGCCGTTCTTCATCATGATAGCTTTGTAGTAAGTTTGGAAATTTGGGATGTGTTTTCTCCTATCTTATCCTTCCTTTTCAGGATTGTTCTGACTATAATGAGTCCCTAGAATTTCCATGTGAATGTTTGGATCAGCTTGTGAATTTCTATAAAGAAGTAAATTGGGATTCTGATGGGAACTCCACTGAATCTGTAGTGAAATTTCAGTGACCATCTTAATGGCGTATGTGTGTGTATGTTAGTCTCTCAGTCATGTCTGACTCTTTGAGACCCCTTGGACTGTAGCCGTCCATGTAACCTCTGTCCATGGAATTCTACAGGCAAGAATACTGGAGTGGGTTGCCATTTCCTTCTCCAGGGGATCTGATCTTCCTGACCCAGGGATCGAACTTGGGTCTCCCACATTGCAGGCAGTTTCTTTACCATCTGAGCCACCGGGGAAGCTTAATGTTGAGTCTATCAATTCATGAACATAATGATGTTTTCCCACTTATCTCTTTAGTTTCTTTCAACGGTGTTTAGTTTTCAGAGTATAAGCTTTGCGCTTCTTTTGTTGAATTTACTCCTAAGTATTCTTTTTGATGCTGTTATTAATGGAATTGTTTCTTGTTTCTTGTTCATGCTGTATATAGAAATACAGTTGATTTTTTTATAGTGATATTGTAGAACATAAACTTGCAAAACTCTAATTAGTTTTATTAGATTTTTAAGTAACATTCTTAGGATTTTCTATATACAAAATCATGTTGTCTGCAAATAGAAATAATTTTACTTCTTCTTTTCCATTCTTGATGCCTTTTATTTCATTTTCTTGACTAATTACCCTGTCTGGAACCTTAGTACAATGCTGAATAGAAGTGACAAGCACGGACATCTCTGTCTTGTTTCTGATCTTAGAGGGAAAGCTCATTGCTCAGTACACTATTAGCTGTGGCTTTTCATATATATTCCTAGTTTCTTAGTTTTTTTTTCCCATTACTATTTAGTCTGATCAATTATAATGATTTCTTTCCCATAATTGGTAGCTTTAAGAATCTATGCTTTGACAAATATAACAATATGCGTTTCTTATATTTACTTCTTAAAAGGTAATAAGTAATTTATTTTAAAGGGGAAAAAAAAACCTCAATGTGAGAGGAGGAATTTTTCTTGTAAAATTGTTATTTTTTTAAAAGCCCATCACTGGACCTCAGTTTTCATACATAAAAATAGGAAACCTTCCAGTTTTCTAGCTTTTTTTAAATTATTATTATTTTAAATTTTTATTTATTTATTTATTTTTTAGAGCTTCCATTTTACTTTATTTTACTTTACAGTACTCTATTGGTTTTGGCATACATTGACATGAATCTGCCACGAGTGTACTATGTGAAGAACTTCTGTAGACAAGGGGATGGGAGTATATTTGCTTCACTGATTTTGTTAGTGATATAGTTGACTCTTTTCTTCATATTTTTTAATTAAGAGAAAATAACTGATAAAAATGTCCTTTTTTAAAAAAGAGAAAGAATGTAAATAATCTTTTTCAAATGATACCAGATAAAGATGATACAGACAGTAAAGAATACGCCTGCAATGCGGGAGACCCAGATTCAATCCCTGGGTCAGGAAGATGCCCTGGAGAAGGAAAAGGCTACCCACTTTAGTATTCTTGCCTGGAGAATCCCATGGACAGAAGAGCCTGGTGGGCTGCAGTCCATGGGGTCACAAAGAGTCGGAGGCGACTGAGCAACTAAGCAGGAACGCACACACTGGATGAATCATAGCATTATTTCAATGAATGTAAAGCGTGTTCTTATTAAATATGAATAGAAATACACATAGTAAGTTATTCATTGTAAATAGCTCTGATTTCTAGTGGAAATACTCAGTTCAGTTCAGTTGCTCAGTCGTGTCCAACTCTTTGCGACCCCATGAATTGCAGCACGCCAGGCCTCCCTGTCCATCACCAACTCCAGGAGTTCACTCAGACTCACGTCCATGGAGTCTGTGATGCCATCCAGCCATCTCATCCTCTGTCGTCCCCTTTTCCTCCCGCCCCCAATCCCTCCCAGCATCAGAGTCTTTTCCAATGAGTCAACTCTTGGCATGAGGTGGCCAAAGTACTGGAGTTTCAGCTTTAGCATCATTTCTTCCAAAGAACATCCAGGGGTGATCTCCTTTAGAATGGACTGGTTGGATCTCCTTGCAGTCCAAGGGACTCTCAAGAGTCTTCTCCAACACCACAGTTCAAAAGCATCAATTCTTCAGCACTCAGCTTTCTTCACAGTCCAACTCTCACATCCATACATGACCACTGGAAAAACCATAGCCTTGACTAGATGGACCTTAATTGACAAAGTAATGTCTCTGCTTTTGAATATGCTATCTAGGTTGGTCATAACTTTCCTTCCAGGGAATAAGCATCTTTTAATTTCATGGCTGTAGTCACCATCTGCAGTGATTTTGGAGCCCCCCCCAAAAAAGTCTGACACTGTTTCCACTGTTTCCCCATCTATTTGCCATGAAGTGATGGGACCAGATGCCGTGATCTTCGTTTTCTGAATGTTGAGCTTTAAGCCAACTTTTTCACTCTCCTCTTTCACTTTCATCAAGAGGCTTTTAGTTCCTCTTCACTTTCTGCCATCAGGGTGGTGTCATCTGCATATCTGAGGTGATTGATCTTTCTCCCAGCAATCTTGATTCCAGCTTGAGCTTCTTCCAGTCCAGCATTTCTCATGATGTGCTCTGCATTAAGTTAAATAAGCAGGGTGATAGTATACAGCCTTGACGTACTCCTTTTCCTATTTGGAACCAGTCTGTTGTTCCATGTCCAGTTCCAACTGTAACTATTACTCTAGAAAAGACTCATCCTCCGCTTTTCCTTGTTGAATTATAGAAATGTTAGTTGATGGTTGTGTTAAGTGATCGGTTATGTGATCAGTGCTTCTTTTATGCCAATAGTGCTCTACTTAGTTTGCCATTAGGGGTTGCATTTCTGGATGCATATAGTTTTCAGCTCACTTGTATGCTAACCTTCAAGCAACATAAAGATGTTATAGTCATGCTGCAGGACAGTTTAAAACCTGCCTGTGCATAGAAAGTAGAAAATTAAGTCACTAGGTAGATTTAGTCAAGTTTTTTTTTTTACTCTCATTTACTTTGGTAACCAAAAATTTTTTTAACTTAAAATTTTTGACAGTAAAAGCTCGCCATGACACTTAATATGAAACCTTAGACACAATTATATATAAATATTTCCTTCATAGCTGCTTTGGCATCTATAACATGAGGTTTATGGAAAAGCATGTTAGTAAAAGTGATTTTAGGAAGTATATTTGAGCCTTTGACTTAATAGTTTTTTTTGTAATTGGATCATTTTAGGTTATGCTTTACTCACAAGTTAAATTTCTATCAAAGAGGTGACCTAAAGCATCTCTGACTCTGTGAAATAATAGACTTTTTTCTCATGAGATATAGAGGATGAATATTAGTAATTTGTTCAGTTACATGAAGAATAATATCATTGGGTATTTCTGACTCCACAAACAGTGCTGTTGTATAGTACCTCTTCACGTCTCTTCATACCTCTTCATGCCTCTTCAACTTCTTTTAAAAGGTATAGCTAAGCCATCCTGTTACTATTACACATTGTCAGAAAGTCTGTTTCCATACCAAAGGAGATGTACTTTATCTTAGAGGTTTCATAACCCACAGGACATATTAGGTGTCAGGCCCTAGACAAATATCACATTTCAGTGTTTTGAAGAAAAATAGGTATCTTGGGCAGAAACAATAGAGAAGAAAAGTTACATATCTAGGTGAACTCAGTTGCCTTTCCCCCACTTCCCACTTTAAGAAAAGTTTCTGCTTGAACATTTTTTCTTTTTATGGGAAAGCTGGACTCTTTACATCCTGATATCTGCTGGAAGGGTTTTGGGGATTTTTTTTTTCTTCTTCAATTGAGATTTTTTCCTACTGCAGAGACAACCTGTTTTCCTCGGTAGATGACTTCTGTGACCACCTCTAGTTTTGAAACATAGTGGAGTCACCATTTCCACGGAAGAAGAGGATCTGCAGTTTATCCTAATTGAAAAGATCAAATAGTCCCTGACTGAGAGAGAGTAACTGATATGGATGAAACATGACACTTTAAACAGTTCTAATCGTCACAGATTTAACTGTGAAGAGTCAAAAGAACTAATACCTATAATGAAGATACTTAAATATATGGGTTCCTGAGTGTGCCTAGATAGCATTTAAGATATCTCTGAGTAGCAGAAGACAGAAATGATTTGGCATGGCATCTTGTATTTATTCCTTTGGTAAAATGCTATTATATTTGCTTGATCTAATTTTCAGAAGCCTGAAAGCCCTTGATGGAGAAAATTTTCTGCCTCTTAAAAATCAAAATAGCTATTATTCCTGATAAAGAGAGTGAAAAAAAGCAACCTAATTTTCCTAGACTTCAAGATAGAACTGATTTGTAGATGCTGTTTCTTTTAAGACTTTGATGCAGCTGTTTTTCTGTATGTAATCTGATACTCTTTTCTTGGCCCATTTCTTTTGTCATCACATGAGAACACTTAATTCCCCACCTCACAGGGATGTTGTGAGGCAACATCTTTGTTAATTTTTCAACAAAGAGCCTTTATACAATTATAATTAAAGAAAAGCTAAAGTAAAAGTGTCTGGTTTCCCCTTTTATTTAGTTGTTTTAATTACTTATAGCTTTTAGGGAAATACAATGTAACCCAAGCCATCAATCTCTAATGAGTAGAAAGTGAAAAATACAAGGAAATAGATATAATTTAAAGGAAAAACTCATAAGAGGTGCCCAGAATTTAGGCTTTGAGTAAAATTCTTGTGTTATTAGGTAGAAGTGAAATTTTAGTAATATTTTCATTAAAAATAAGATTACTGTAGGAATCGAGATTTGATAAGCAGTTGCTTCACATCACACCAAACAGAGGAAGAAAATTTGCATTATTAAATAAAGGAAGAATGTTTTAGGTATTAGCTAAAACTCATGCATAGAAAATTCTTGTTAGCCTGCAACATATTTTAGAAAGTAGTTGTACAACATTTTTCTTTTCCACATAAACCAACCAACCCAATTTTACAAATCAAAGTTAGATATAGCATGTGGATTATTGGATAATGACTCCCAGAGTGAGATTCTTAAATGCCATCAAATAATTGCTAGCAAATGTTTCTGCTGCTTTGTTTTCACTGTGTGCAGTATCAAAAGACAAATCAAGTGAAAGGGAATTTCTGAATTCAGGCTTATAATCTGGCATTTGTAAACAAATAATTTAGAAAATCTTTTCTAAATTACTGTATTATTTAAATATGTGTTTTATAACCTGTTCTATAAAAATGGAACATTGTCCTAGGTTAAGTGTGTTTCTATCAAGAAAGTATTTGAAATCAGAATATTGCATTTTTTGAACTCCTCACTTTAAAAAAATTAATAGCTTTAGATGAACGTTGTAAGCTTCACTTTAGCAGAGATCCTGCTGCTCCCTACTGTCATGCATGCCCCCAAATTCACTCACTCATGTTGTTTAAATTGTTAACCTCTTTAACTTATATAACGGAGCTAACTATTGAAGGGGCCTTTCTTCAGCTAACTTGGTTTTATCCCTCTTCTCAAAATTTTCATAATAAGCCCTCATTTAAGCATTTTATGTGTACATTCAGATCAACTACTGATATCAATCATATAAACTGGTTCATAGTGTATTACTCTTTATCACCTTTAATGCTGATATGTTTTAAACACTGCAGGGAGAATAGTATTTTGGAAATCCTAACCTCATAATAATGAGAAGAACACAAACTAAACAGTTAGTTTGAGAATAACTATGAAATTATTGATAAATTTTATGTATAAGCATTAATTTTAAAAAAAGCTTCTTTAAGAATAATTTTGAACTTGGTTTCTCTTGCCCATACTGATTTTTTTAAGTATCAAAAATGATATATAATACTGAGAAGTTATTTTCTGATTTAAAAGAGTAAAGCACTTTCTTTTCCTCTCAGATATGGTGGCATCTAATATAGTATGTGCTCTTCTAACAAATCTGTCATAGAAAGTAAATGTTAAAGTTGGTGAATATGTGCTTCAGAAATAATGAAGAAATATAACCACACTAGTCATCACCTTAACAATATTCCTTCTCTGATCTTTAAAACTTAGAAGAGCTATCTTGTATCGGTGCCTATCTTATTATGGGAACAGTTTATAAAATATATCCTGAGCCTGATATAATTCTAGAGAGAATAGTTTCCTGGGAGGAAGTGTGAATAATATAATGGTTTGTGATCATTTGTCGATCTCTAAAAATAAAACATGTTCTTACCATCATATAGCTCTCAGAAATGAAAAGGTGAACTTGGGTTCTTCTGACTATGCCACTGGTAGTATTCTTTTAAGAAAATTACTTCATCACTCTAAGCTGGTTAAGTAAGAGAGGGAGGCAGGGGTGAGTAATGATTTAAAAGGC
The DNA here is from genome assembly GCA_006410675.1 of Oreotragus oreotragus. Classification (NCBI taxonomy): domain Eukaryota; kingdom Metazoa; phylum Chordata; class Mammalia; order Artiodactyla; family Bovidae; genus Oreotragus; species Oreotragus oreotragus. Next base: position 353,160 of record SJYX01011351.1, read on the forward strand.
CCTTTCTCTTGATTGTCTTGAAATGATCCTGCCTCAGTCCAGGAAATGAGTAAGATATCCTCTTGTGGTGGTCTGTGGCTGGGTGTGAGATTTAGTACTAAGTTTATAATCATTAAGAACATTGATATGTTACTGTGCTACATAAAAAATTAGACTGTGTAAGTCATTAGCCATCTTTGTCTTTAAATAGAACATTAAGAAAAAGAAGTGTCCTATGCTTTTGCATTATGTGCACACATAATTAAAATTATTGAAATTCCTTCCAGATGGCATTATGGATTCAAAATGTGTGATTCATTAGTTATTACTTTTCAACGATAAACTCATTTAAAATTAGAACACTAGCAAAGGAGATCACATAGTATTGTAATGTCCTTGGGTGGATTATTATAATGGGATGAATTTCTGAACTGTAATACCATCTAATAACTAGACTTATAGTTTGAAACCCTTAATGACAATTAAATCTTCTATATTTGGAAATGGATTTGAGTAGTATTAAGTCATAAACAGCAAACTGAAAGAAGCTTGCTTTACATAGTGGCTCACTTTGAAACATAGTATTAGTCAGTGGAAAGTGGTGAAGTCTGATATGCTGTCCTTTGAGAAAGTAAAAAATTAATAAGTAATATATTATTGAGGGCATGGCAGCCCACTCCAGTATGGACAGAGGAGCCTGATGGGCTGCAGGCCATGGGGTCACAAAGAATCAGACACAATTAAGCACACACACAACGTACTGCTACAGCTGGAAATAATAGTGTAGGCATTTAACACTTCAAATAGTGTTTGATGTCTCATCTGTGAGTCATAATTCACAGTTTAATGCAAATTCTAGACTAATTTGTGGAAAGCATTATGCCTAAAAAGGCCAGGGAATAATACTCCTTCCTTTGAATTCACTGAAGTTCAGTGATACCAGTTAAGAGAAAGATCAGCTTTGTTCCTCATTTTCTTTCTCAAGAGATCCTTTGTACTTTTTAAATAATTTTTATTAGAATATAATTGATTTATGGTGGTGTGTTAGTTTCTGCTGTACAGCAAAATGACTCACTTAGACGTGATTCTTTTCCCATATAGGTCATTACAGAGTATTGAGAAGAGTTCCTTGTAGGTTCTTATTATCCATTTTCATCTAATAATAGTTTATTTCAGTTTAGAACTCTGAATATTAGGCTATGTGCACTATCCTTAGGGCTGCTAACTCTTAGGTGGTATCAGCTGAGTTCAGTCGCTCAGTTGTGTCCGACTCTTTGCGACCTCATGGACTGAGCGTGCCAGGCCTCCCTGTCCATCACCAACTCCTGGAACCTACTCAAACTCATCTCCATTGAGTCGGTGATGCCATCCTACCGTCTCATCCTCTGTCATCCCCTTCCTCTCCTCCCTTCAATCTTTCCCAGCATCAGAGTCTTTTCCAATGAGTCAGCTCTTTACATCAGTTGGCCAAAGTATTGGAGTTTCAGCTTTAACATCAGTCCCTCCAATGCATTATCAGGACTGATTTCCTTTAGGATGCACTGGTTGGATTTCCTTGCCGTCCAAGGGACTCAACAGTCTTCTCCAACGCCACAGTTCGAAAGCATCAGTTCTTCAGCACTCAACTTTCTTTATAGTCTGACTCTTCCATCCATACATGACTACTGGAAGAACCATAACCTTGACCAGACGGACCTTTGTTGGCAAAGTAATGTCTCTGCTTTTTAATATGCTGTCTGCTAGGATGGTCATAACTTTTCTTCCAAGGAGCAAGCATCTTTTAATTTCATGGCTGCAGTCACTATCTGCAGTGATTTTGAAGCCCCCCAAAATAAAGTCTGCCACTGTTTCCACTGTTTCTCCATCTATTTCCCATGGAGTGATGGGGCCAAATGCCGTGATTTTAGTTTGTTGAATGTTGAGTTTTAAGTCAACTTTTTCACTCTCATCTTTCACTTTCATCAAAAGGCTCTTTAGTTCTTCACTTCCTGCCATAAGGGTGGTGTCATCTGCATATCCGAGGTTATTGATATTTCTCTCAGCAATCTTGATTCCAGCTTGTGCTTCCTCCAGCCCAGCATTTCTCATGATGTACTCTGCATATAAGTTAAATAACCAGGGTGACAATATACAACCTTGGTATTCGTGTTTGGAACCAGTCTATTGTTCCATATCCACTTCTAACTGTTGCTTCTTGACCTGCATACAGATTTCTAAGGAGGCAGGTGGTCTGGTGTTCCCATTTCTTTCAGAATTTTCCAGTTTGTTGTGATCTACACAGTCAAAGGCTTTGGCATAGTCAATAAAGCAGAAATAGATGTTTTTCTGGAACTCTCTTGCTTTTTTGATGATCCAGCAGATGTTGGCAATTTGATCTCTGGTTCCTCTGCCTTTCCTAAAACCAGCTTGAACATCTGGAAGTTCACAGTTCACATATTGCTGAAGCCTGCCTTGGAGAATTTTGAGCATTACTTGACTAGCATGTGAGATGAGTGCAGTTGTGTGGTAGTTTGAGCATTCTTTGGCATTGGCTTTCTTTGGGATTAGAATGAAAACTGACCTTTTCCAGTCCTGTGGTCACTGCTGAGTTTTCCAGATTTGCTGACATGTTGAGTGCAGCACTTTCACAGCATCATCTTTCAAGATTTGAAATAGCTCAACTGGAATTTCATCACCTTCACTAGCTTTGTTTGTAGTGATTCTTCCTAAGGCCCACTTGAATTTTCATTCCAGGATGTCTGGCTCTAGGTGAGTGATCACACCATCATGATTATCTGGGTCGTGAAGCTCTTTTTTGTATCGTTCTGTGTATTCTTGCCACCTCTTCTTAATATCTTCTGTTTCTGTTAATATCTTCTATCTTAATATCATACCATTTCTGTCCTTTATTGAACCCATCTTTGCATGAAATGTTCCCTTGGTATCTCTAATTTTCATGAAAAGATTTCTAGTCTTTACCATGCTATTGTTTTCTTCTATTTCTTTGCATTGATCACTGAAGAAGGCTTTCTTACCTCTCCTTGCTATTCTTTGGAACTCTGCATTCAAATGGGTGCATCTTTCCTTTTCTCCTTTGCTTTTTGCTTCTCTTTTTTTCAGAGCTATTTGTAAGGCCTCCTCAGACAGCCATTTTGCTTTTTTACGTTTCTTTTTCTTGGGGATGGTCTTGATGTGGATGTGACTGGAGATAGAAACAAGGTCTGATGCTGTAAAGAGCAATGTTGCATAGGAAACCTGGAATGTTAGGTCCATGAATCAAGGCAAATTGGAAGTGGTCAAACAGGAGATGGCAAGAGTGAACATCGACATTTTAGGAATCAGTGAACTAAATGGAATGGGTGAATTTAACTCAGATGACCATTATATCTACTACTGTGGGCAAGAATCCCAAAGAAGAAATGGAATAGCCATCATAGTCAACAAAAGAGTCCAAAACATGGTACTTGGATGCAATCTCAAAAACGATTGAATGATCTCGGTTTGTTTCCAAAGCAAACCATTCAGTATCATAGTAATCCAAACCTATGCCCCAACCAGTAATGCTGAAGAAGCTGAAGTTGAATGGTTCTATGAAGACCTACAAGACCTTCTAGAATTAAAACCCAAAAAAAGGTGTCCCTCTCATTATAGAGGACTGGAATACAAAAGTAGGAAGTCAAGAGATACCTGGAGTAACAGGCAAATTTGGCCTTGGAGTAGAAGATGAATCAGGGCAAAGGCTAACAGAGTTTTGCCAAGAGAACACACTGGTCATCGCAAACACCCTCTTCCAGCAACACAGGAGAAGACTCTACACATGGACGTCACCAGATGGTCAACACCGAAATCACATTGATTATATTCTTTGCAGCCAAAGATGGAGAAGCTCTGTACAGTCAGCAAAAACAAAACTGGGAGCTGACTGTGGCTCAGATCATGAACTCCTTATTTCCAAATTCAGACTTAAATTGAAGAAAGTAGGGAAAACCACTAGACCATTCAGGTATGACCTAAATCAAATCCCTTAAGTGGTATAGTGTGTATAGAAGTCTGTTTATTAAAGGGCCTTAAGTGAGTTTAAATAGTCAAACTTATATTTTTATACTTTTTAATTTTTTATAGTTTTAGCTCTACTCATTTTATTTCACAATTGTCTCATGAGAAGTAAAACAGATATAATTTCTCCATTTCCAGGAAAAAAAAAAATCCTGAGGTGTAAGGAAGATAGGGAGTTTTTCTAGTAAAATCTACAGATATCAGAATTAGAATTTGATTATAATCCTCTGTTTCTCTGCCCCAGTTTTCCCCTAATTCATCCTGAAGAAATTTTAAGCCATGTGGAGACCAAACTTGAAAAAGATGACAATTAACAAAATTCATTTGTTGTTTGACACAATAGTCTTTGAATATGTAGTTGAAATTCACCAGTGAGTGGTGGGTCTGTAGGCATTTAATTTATTTGAAAATGTATTATGTATTCGGGTTAAATCAACATGGTCTTGTTGATTTTGTCGTTGTTTACATTGACAGATATCTTAATAGAGTTTTGATGCTTGTATGTGAATATAGTCATGATATTCTTAATGATATATAGTTGGAAGCAAAAAGAAAGCATTAGGGAATCTTAGACTTGGGTTATTTATATGAGTATAGGACACAATAAGTTTACTTAGTATGTGATATCTTTGCTCTTTCGTTTATTGATCTAATAATATCATTAAAGAATATAATCTGGGTATTTACCAGGTAGCTGACTAATGCTTTTAATGCTGCTTAGAGCTAACCTTTATGTTTCCAAAGACTTCATGACATGATCAAACGTTTGAAACACTTTTCCTAAGAGTTGTTGGATTTTCCTGTAAGGGTATTGCAACTTAGTAGCATCTAGAGAGGGTCTCATAACAAACATCATTTCTTGAGAACAGAGAGTTTAAACTTGTAAATAGCTTCAGAGTACTCTGCAAAATATGGTCATATCCCTTGAATAGTTGAAAAGTACATTCTAAATTTTATCTAAATGTAAGAGATTCAAAGTAGCTGTACTATAAACCAGTGATTCTAAAGACATGTAGAGATGAGGAAAACCTGGAAAGCACAATGGTCTTTTCAGAGTGTTTTTATGTGTATGTATATATATGCACATACAATGACATGGATTAGGAATTATTTAGCTAAAACATTATATATGTAAAAACTACCATTCAGTTCAATTCAGTCGCTCAGTTGTGTCTGACTCTTTGTGACCCCATGAATCGCAGCACGCTAGGCCTCCCTGTCCGTCACCAGCTCCCAGAGTTCACTCAGACTCATGTCCATCGAGTCAGTGATGCCATCCAGCCATCTCACCCTCTGTCATCCCCTTCTCCTCCTGCCCCGAATCCCTCCCAGCATCAGAGTTTTTCCAGTGAGTCAACTGTTGGCATGAAGTGGCCAAAGTACTGGAGTTTCAGCTTTAGCATCAGTCCTTCCAGAGAAATCCCAGGGCTGATCTCCTTCAGAATGGACTGGTTGGATCTCCTTGCAGTCCAAGGGGGATTCTCAAGAATCTTCTCCAACACCACAGTTCAAAAGCATCAATTCTTTGGCGCTCAGCTTTCTTCACAGTCCAACTCTCACATCCATACATGACCACAGGAAAAACCATAGCCTTGACTAGATGGACCTTTTTTGGCAAAGTAATGTNAAGAATCTTCTCCGACACCACAGTTCAAAAGCATCAATTCTTTGGCGCTCAGCTTTCTTCACAGTCCAACTCTCACATCCATACATGACCACAGGAAAAACCATAGCCTTGACTAGATGGACCTTTTTTGGCAAAGTAATGTCTCTGCTTTTGAATATACTATCTAGGTTGGTCATAACTTTTCTTCCAAGGAGTAAGCGTCTTTTAATTTCATGGCTGAAGTCACCATTTGCAGTGATTTTGGAGCCCAAAAAATAAAGTCTGCCACTGTTTCCACTGTTTCCCCATCTATTTCCCATGAAGTGATGGGACCAGATGCCATGATCTTCATTTTCTGAATGTTGAGTTTTAAGCCAACTTTTTCACTCTCCACTTTCACTTTCATCGAGGCCTTTTAGTTCCTCTTCACTTTCTGCCATAAGGGTGGTATCATCTGCATATCTGAGGTTATTGATATTTCTCCCAGCAGTCTTGATTCTAGCTTGTGTTTCTTCCAGTCCAGTGTTTCTCATGATGTACTCTGCATATAAGTTAAATAAGCAGGGTGACAATATACAGCCTTGATGTACTCCTTTTCCTATTTGGCGTTAGCCACATGCAAAAGTGTGGTCAAACTAAGCTTGACCAGCTATTTCTGGAAGTTACCCATCTTTAGATCATTTTTTTTAATAGGTCATTTAAAATGTGCATTTGAAATCATTTATTGACCTTGTCTGTGTGTTGGAACAAAGGGATTAAGATTGCCCTCAGGACCTTTGTGAGGCAGTAGAACATGTATTTGGTGGCGATAGTGATGATGCAGAGATAGTGATTCATGGAGTACTCTGGGAGCCCAAAAGAGCCCCAACTGTCTTCATAGCTACTTCATCATTCTCTGATCTCATGTTTCCTTTTATATTCTTTTGAGATATCCGAGTGCTGGATACAATGACTACATCAGTGTACAAGACAGATGTCTCTGTTCCCCTGGTGTTTAGACTTAAGTTGGGAGACCAAGAAAAATAATTAAATAACTGTATAATTACTGTTAAGAAAAGTATCATATAAGAAGAGATCAAAGGTAGAGGACAGGTATGGATATGTCTGCATCAGAAGAAGAGGCGTCCTTGAGTAGTCGGCCATCAGGCAGCCTTCAGAAGCGGCCTTGAAGAGCGGGGAAGAAACAGTCCAGGCAGAGGGAGAGGTGCCTGACCTCGCCTGGAGCCCCTTGGGTGTGTAGTGCCCTCACCTGAGGTCTTGGTAGTGACAGTGGAAAGAATCTGCAGAGAAAAACTGGATGGAGAAAGTAAGAGGCTTTTTCACTCTGCAGTTTTGAGAGCAAGGAAATAGGGAAAGATAGTGATGTTTCCACTCCAGAGCTCATAAGCCAAGGTTATTTATCCTTGAGTGCACATTGGTAGAATGCTTGACATACAGTAGGTGTGTGTTACTGTGCATGTAAACACATAGGTGTTTTATACATTTTTTGACCAGGTGACTGGTTAATTGTCCCTTATGTATTAGAACTTTTTTTTTTCTTTCTTTAATTAGGGTAAAAATTCTTTTGAGGATGAGAAAAATACCATATACATTTATATGCCCCAATGTTAGATAAAGCAATAAATGCTGTTGATTTATCACTGATTGCTTGTGTTAAGTTCAGAAATTACACAAACCAATAGCCTTTTTTGTTGTCCAGTAACCATGAAAATGACTAAAATCACATGACTAAAGAAATTAGAAAGTGGTAAAGAACTTGCCTGCCAATGCAGGCGACATAAGAGATGCAATTTCAATCCTTGGGCTGGGAAGATCCCCCGGAGGAGGGCACGATAACCCATTCCAGTATTCCACCTGGAGAATCCCGTAGACAGAGGAGCCTGGCAGACAATGGTCCGTAGAGTCTCACAGAGTCGGACACGACTGAAATAACATAGCACACACTCAATGCATTGATAGAAAACAAACTAATACTTCCTTGATTGTTTGATTTTCTCCAAATAGAAATCAAGAGCCAAAATATATAAATTCCTAAATTTTATAGTATTTGTCACGTGGTTGTCAGTGGCTAAAATTTTAAGAAAGAAGTGCTTTTGGCTGTGTTATATATCCGTAACATAATTTAGCACTGTTTATTAATATCATCTGTGATATAGTCTTAAGTGGTATCAGTAAATGAAATCTAAATTTGTCTTCCTTCTTGAATTTCTCTGTTCACTTTTACAAAAATGCATCTGAAAGTGTGTTAAGATTAACACACTCAGATTAATCTCTCAAAAGATTCACATTTTTAAGTTGCCTATTACGTCAGTTGCCACAAGTCATATCATTTTAATATAATCCTTAAAAAAAACAGCATGGAACCCAGCTTTTCAGATCTATATTTCCATAAAGCTTCTCTTAAGTCTTAATTTCTTCCAGTTTGAGATATAATTGACGTGTAACATTATGTGAGTTGAAGGTGTGCAGTGTGTTGACTTGCTACATTTATACATACTGCAAATGATTGTGTTAGCTAGCACCTCTGTGAGGTCAAATTATTACCAATTCTTTTTTGTGGTGAGAACATTCAAAATCTACTCTTAGTAACTTTCAAGTATATAATACAGTATTGACTATAATCACTTTGCTGTTTATTAGATTCCCAGAACTTATTCGTCTAAGAGCCAGAAGTTTGTACTCTTTGACCAACAGCTTGATTCCTTTTCCTCCAGCCCAGGCCCCGGGTAACTGCCACTGAGGTCTTTGTTCCTCTGCATTCAGCGTTTTAGATTCTACATGAAAGTGATAGCATATGGTGTTTGTCCTTCTTAGCTTAAATGTTCTTAAGATCCATCCATGTTGTGGCAAATTACATGTACTTCTTTTTCAGTTCAGTTGCTCAGTTGTGTCTGATTCTTTGAGACCCCATGGACTGCAGAACTCCAGGCTTCCCTGTCCATCACCAACTCCCAGAGCTGGCTCAAACTCATGTCCATCGAGTTGGTGATGCCATCCAACCATCTCATCCTCTGTTGTCCCCTTCTCCTCCTGCCTTCAATCATTCCCAACATCAGGGTCTTTTCTAATGAGTCAGCTCTTCGCATCAGGTAGCCAAAGTATTGGAGTTTCAGCTTCAGCATCAGTCCTTCCAATGAATATTCAGGACTGATTTCCTTTAGGATTGCCTGGTTGGATCTCCTTGCAGTCCAAGGGACTCTCAAGAGTCTTCTCCAACACCACAGTTCAAAAGCATCAATTCTTCGGTGCTCAGCTTTCTTTATAGTCCAACTCTCACATCCATACATGACCACTGGAAAAAACCATAGCTTTGACTAGACAGACCTTTGTTGGCAAAGTAATGTCTCTGCTTTTTAATATGCTGTCTAGGTTGATCATAGCTTTTCTTCCCAGGAGGAAGCGTCTTTTAATTTCATGGCTCCAGTCACCATCTGCAGTGATTTTGGAGCCCCAAAATAAAGTCAGACACTGTTTCCATTGTTTCTGCATCTATTTGCCATGAAGTGATGGGACCAGATACCATGATCTTTGTTTTTTGAATGCTGAGTTTTAAGCCAGCTTTTCGCTCTCCTCTTTAACTTTCACCAAGAGGCTCTTCAGTTCCTCCTCACTTTCTGCCATAAGGGTGGTGTCATCTGTGTATCTGAGGTTATTGATATTTCTCCCAGCAATCTTTATTCCAGCTTGTTTTCAGTGGTTGAATAATATTTCATTGTGTATATACCACAGCTTTACCATTTATTAATGGACACTTTGGTTGTTTCCATATTTTGGCTATTGTGAGTAACGCTGCAGTGACCATGGGATTATAAGTCTTTAATTTGTTTTTTAAAAATCAGTAACAATCACAGTGATATAACTTAACTAGTTGAAAAGCAAAAAACAAAACAAAACAAAACAAAAAAACAGTTATTACCAGCCCATAAATTATTTACCTAAGAACTTTACTAATTTGGGAAATATATATAATAGAAACTCTTCTAAAGCTGAACTGTGTAGTTATTTGGGGTGATTTTCTGAAAGCTGTTTATAAACCAAGTAAACCTCAAGGCATATTTTAGTGCCAAGAGCCTAGATTTAGCAGAATCTGCATTCATTTGTGGAAAAGGGCATAGCAAATAGTAACAGAATGCCCTTGAAGTCATTACACAGATATTCATATGTTTTATAAAGTTATTTACTTTCACATGTAAACCTAAGTAAAACATATCTATAACATAAAGTCTTCTGATTTTGAGTTATTTAGTGACTGGGATGTCTGTTGTTTTCATATCCTCTAAAAGAAGTATAGAGATCCTACTATATTAGTCAATCCATATTTATAACCATTATCCATTTCAAAAAATGTTTTGCAAATTCTGCTGTGGTATTGAAGGCCTTTGGAATAATAACTTAAATCTGTTTAATTCATACTTTATCAGACTTGTGACTGGGATGTCTGTTGTTTTCATATCCTCTAAAAGAAGTATAGAGATCCTACTATATTAGTCAATCCATATTTATAACCATTATCCATTTCAAAAAATGTTTTGCAAATTCTGCTGTGGTATTGAAGGCCTTTGGAATAATAACTTAAATCTGTTTAATTCATACTTTATCAGACTGTTCAAGAATTTGATCCAACTTTCTCATTTTCATTTCTGATAAGTATTGATATAATCTGATAATTGGACTTCCCCGGTGGCTCTGCTGTAAAGAATCTGCCTGCAACGCAGGAAACGGATTCAGTCAGGAAGATCCCCTAGAGAAGAGAGTGGCAGCCCACTCCAGTACTCTTGCCTCATGGGGTCGCAGAGTCGGAGTCGGACACAACTTAGTGACTGAACAATGGCAGATCTGATGATTATTGAAATTTATTGGTCCACATTCTAAGCTAATTGAAAGGTACACCTGAATGGCATTCTCAACACCCTTATATATGACTGCATATAGCCTATTATAAATGACAGAGCAGAGGAATAGCACATGTGAAAAATGGCATTATGGTTTAGTTGGAAAAATATTAAGGCAGGAGTCTTAATTCAAGTTTTAGCTCTGTTGTTGTTATATAGGAAAGTCCCCATCCATAACAACATTTGGATTTAATAGACAGTTAATTCAGTTACTTAATGAATATATGAAGGGTATATATATATGTGGGTATATATGAAGCCCACATCACTGATCTTGGTATCATATGTGATAGCTTCACACAAAAAATCTTTCAAAATCACAGATTACAGAAGAAGTGTTAGGGCAAGGGACATTCAAGTTTATGGAATGGATACGTTCAAATCTATCACTGTTGCTAGAAAAACAATACAAAGCAAATATCCTGCTGACGATGATTTTAATTGTGTCATCTTCCTATTGCTAAAGTGGTGACCCTTGCTGAACTAGTCTGAAATTGGAGTACAGCCAGTCTTCATCAGCTTGGCCAGTAAAGTTGGTTCTTGGAGTCCGGCTTCCATCCAGGCTGAGTAGGCAGACTTTAGAGGGAAATAGAAAAAAAAAGTCTGTCTTGATAATAGTCAATCAGAGCAGACTAAGCTGTTAGGAATTCTGAGCTATATTGCCTTAGTACCATCTCCCTTTTTTAAAGTTCATTTGCATAATTCTTTTGATCAGGGCCCTTTTCCAAATGATATACATAGCTCATGTATACTTTAAATAAATGAAGTTAATAATGATGATCTGCCTCAACTAAAAAGCAGTAATAGTTGCAAGTAAAATTTTATTCATACTACAATTCAAACTTAAGTGATTTGAAGTTATGTCTTTTGACTCTGACCTCATTTTTTAAAACAAATTTAAACTGAAATGTGGGGCTTCCCTGGTGGCTCAGTGATTAAAAACCCCTTCCTGCCAGTGCAGGAGAGGTAGGTTTAATCCCTAGGTTGGGTCATGGAGGAAGGCATGGCAAACCACTCCATTGTCTTGCCTGGGAAAAGCCATGGGCAGAGGAGACTGAGGGTGGGAGGAGAAGGGGGTGACAGAGGATGAGATGGCTGGATGGCATCACTGACTCAGTGGACGTGAGTCTGAGTGAACTCCGGGAGTTGGTGATGGTCAAAGAGTCCGACATGGCTGAGCGACTGAACTGCCTGACTGAGGACCGTGGTGGGCTACAGTCCATGGGGTCACGAAAGAGTTGGACCCAACTTAGTGACCAAGCAACAGCAGAAAACTGGAATGCAAACGTTGTCTGATTGTGAGTGTCAAGTAATGGTCAGTCAAATTACTGACTACAATTGGTTTCTAAAAGAATGAAAGTTTTTATACCAAGAAGCTGGAAATCAAGTTTTATTGAAAATTGTATTTTCAGTAAATATATTTACTGAATAATTTCTACTCAATTTTAGTTTTGACAAAGTCTCTGTTAATAGCATCTTTTCCATTCTGCCAGTACGGTGATTTTTATTCATAATGTTTTTCCTCAACAGTACTAAACATTGTGCTGAACAATTTTTAGGATGGACTTTTAAGTGACCTACTGTGCAAGAAAACAGGTATCTTATTAGCCTCTAAAACTTATGGATGGACAGATAAAAATACTCATTTCTTTCTTGAATAAAGTGTGATGATCATAATGCTCTTGCCCTATAAATGAAAGGACTGGCTTAATATTAATTGATCTCATTTTTTTGTAGAAGATGTGTATTCATAACAAAAAAGAGAAACATAATTCTTTATTTAGTATGTAAGTCTGTTTCCCTGAAGATACCTCCCCAACAGAATACTCTAACATCAAGTTCTGCCTAAGTTTTTAGTCACTAATCAGTTTTTATAAGAGGGAAACCAACACAAGTATTGACTTGGATGAAGGTAATAGATGCATAATTCACAGTATCACCTGGAGTAAATTCTTTTCTTTTCTCATTTCTGAACTAGCAGTAGGCCCACTAGACAGCTTTTTCCTCCTTTCCCTTACATCCTTTCTTCTCACCCTTCACAGTCAGAAATCAACCATACCACTTTATGACAATCATTTTTGTTAACTTACTCTCTCAGTCCTCATTAGCTTGACAAATTTATTCTTAGGTCTACACCAAAGGTTTAAACTTATAAATAGTATATCCTATAGTACCTAAAGGTGACAGCAAAAATCATGGGTTGTATACCTGGTGTGGTTTCACTTGCATTATATCTAAGTTATTTACATCATTAATCAAAAATATCTCCTGTGAAATATTTAATGTGAAATCTTTTTAGCTTTATAGCTTACTGAAGATTCTTTCGGGTTTCTTTATTGCCTGTACATACACAAAAGGCACTAACATTTGACTGTTAGGTGCTTTCTTCAAGGGTGCTTTTATTTGGGCTGTTTACTCCTCAAAATCAATGAGAAGAGTTAGTATTAATCCTAATTTTACAGATGAGGAAACAGACACGGTGAGATTAGATTACCTGCCTGAGGTCCTACACAGTTAGCAAACGACTAGAACCATGATTTAAACCAATAACAGAGTTCTGAGCCTGTGCCTTTTGACAATTGAGATGTAATTAAAACATTGTATTAATTTTCAATGTTTCTAAGCCTACACTTTTAATCACTGTTTCACAGTTTGTTCTTGCTTAATGTGTACTTTTAACAGAATTCTTCACAACTTAGACATTTCTGTCTGCAAACTGATGCAGCTATGCATCAGACATTTTGAAGTAATTTGCTTCAGATTAATAACTTCCTTGGAAAAGTCAATGGTGTTTCAGTTTCTTTACCAGAACTAAGCCAAATTCTGTAGTTTAGTTGATTCTAGATGGTCCTTTGATAAGACAACACTGTTATTTACATACTTCCAGGAAAAAAAACCATTGTCAATTTAAACTGACTATAACAGCTCTTTCAGATATATTTATACATAGATGTTTAATGTATCTGTTTTAAGACTTTGGTACGTATATAATGGATGTAAAATAAATGGTTTAAAAGTTACTAAAATTTCATCAAATTCAGAGTCCAACTGTTTGATTCACTTTGATTCTATAATTTATGTCCAGTTTTTCAACCCAGTATTGTCTTTTGGGACTGTCAATAACATTAGTGATACAGTGTTTCTTTAAAGACTTTATTCTTGTCTCTGAGATTTTCTTCCAAGCCACTGTTTATTAAAAGCTTTAATACTTAAATTCCAGTTCCGTTCGGAACACTGTTTCCTAAGTGTGACCGTGCGATTTCCAGTTCATGACAGGTCTGTCTTTAAAACTTCATGGCAACCATTTCTACATCTGTTTGCCAGTAGCCATCACGTTCTGTACTGTGTGTTAATGCAGACGTACCAGGCTCTGTGCGAAGATAATGGATTGTGAGACAGGGAAGGAATCTGAGCTGGAAAGTAAAACTTGGCAGATTATTATGGCAAACACCGCAAGCAAGGGGCAGAGGCAGCAGTCTAGAGGCAGATGCCTAAAGGAGAGTAGGAACGGGACAGTGGGACCATCTGATACGAAGGTCCCAAGGCTAAGCATAAGGATCAGGAAGTTGCCAGAATTACAGCCAGCTCTGAGAGGCAACTTGTTAGGCATTTAGGCAAATTTAGGCTTTCAGCTATATCTAGTAAAAAAATCCTTTAGTATACTAGGCTCTTTAAATACTGTTTATAAACAATACAGAGTTACTCTCCTTTCATTTAAGAGGTATTTGTTTCCTATTGTTAAAAGGGTAACTCATATTGTATCAATAAAGCGTTTGTTTCTCAGTGGAACTAGCTTGGGTGCAATGGGCCGGCACGAGAGCTCCTAGGGACACAGATAGGCTGACGTCCACGGTGGGTGCTTCTGCGTTCTCGGGAGTGGAGGGGCAGTGAGGAGAGAAACCCACAGGCAGGTCCTGAGAGTGAGCACCATCTGGGGTGCTGGCATCAGCCCTCCTACTTTCACAGTGAGGGAGCGACCTCCCTACCAAGATTAATGTCGAGAAGTAAGCCTGTTGCAACCTGTTCTTAAATTCTCTTTTAAAAGCGTCTCTGGATATTTTTCGTGGTTTTACATAATTAACATGATTATTAGGAAGCATATACAAAGAACTACCTTTTCAGAGATTGATAGTGGATGCTGGACCAGGAGGTATGGAAGAAAGGCCGCTTTCTTCAGTCCTGTAACTAACCATGCACGTGTAGGATTCACTCCACAGGTTAAAGAAGTGCATTGTTTGTGCCTAAGACTCTATTTTGTTACATCTGTTAGATAGTACTTTTGAACAGCTTTTTCTTTTAGATTTTATGTAACTAATTTAATGAAGTTTACTATCTTTCTGATGTTAGATAAAGAAAAACAGTAACACTCCTGTTTAAGGAACGTTTCAAATGATGTTTTTGGAGTGTTTTGAACTCCCTCATCTGACTTCTAGAGCTGAAGCCAACAGGAAACCAACTGGTCCTTTTTGAAGGGAAACTTTACCGAACAGTCACAAGAATAAAGAATTATTTTGCCCTTAGTCCAGCTACAGACATGAGATCATAGTGGTATTTCGGTATCTCTTCTGACTCTGATGTGTGCAGCTAAACAGTTTCTTCATGAACAGTTAATGTGAAACTATCAAAACTGTACTGTAAAAAAGGACCAAGTTAGTAGCTAGAGAACCCCAACATTTATTGAACAAGTGTTCTGAAATGTAACATGTCAATTAAAAATTTTGGTATCAGAATTAATCCCAAGGTATTCATTACTGCTAAAAATCAGTCTGTGGTGGGGAGGAATGTGATATCAGAGTTGTAGATTAAAGAAAGGAACAATGTTTTTGCAAAACTGCAAGAATGTGCCAAGCGTTTAATATTATATGTAAGGGCTGATCACATCTGAGATAGATCACATCTGAGATAGCTCACATGTGGACCTTCCTTCAGTTTACTCTAGAATTCATTATAAGCTGAAATTGTGGAGGATATTCTAATATACTGAATGGTGAAAGGAATATATAAAGAAGCTATAAAGAGAAAACAGAGCAGAATGACAAAAAACCAAAAACATCTTATTTCCCAAGTTGTGCTGTAGAAAGACAGATTATTAAAGGAGTAGCTTATAAAGTACAGGAAGCAAGAATGTTCCCAAAGATTCAGATTTACCAATAAAGATGAAGTTTTGGTTGATACTGCAAAACTGCCTTAATGACACATACTTATTTACCTTGGAAACAAGTATAAAAACATGCAGAAACACAAAAACTTAGCATTGAACTGCTGTGCTATAGTATTCATTTAGGGTCTGTTAGGGCTCAAATTGTTACAGTTTACTGTACTCATGTGCAATATGCATAAAAATATTTGATGTGACCATTTCGTCAGCATTTGTTTTTTAGTGCACTCAGCAGTACTTTGAGGCTTTGCAGAGGAAATAAGAAAAAGGTTAATGGGAACCCATTGATCAGCTTCTCTGTGGCCAGACATCACTACTTAAAACATGTTAGAGGTTCAGAACATGTTCAGGGATATGAAGTCACAACAGGTTATAGTATTTCGAAGCCTTGTGTGTTCCTTTGTGTTTCCTGTTCCAGGGGCGTTGTTTTGCTTTTTTCCTGCGCCAGTCCATTTCGAGTGCACCTTGTCCATGCCCCACCCCTCTCCTTTGTGTGCCTCTGCCTCTCTGATCCTGTCTCTCCTGTCTGCTGCTTATCACCGTCTCCAGTTGCCCTCACCTCCTTCCTTTCTGTTTGCAGCCCTTTTATTTGTCTCACAGCTGTTCTTTCCTGCCCACCCAGTCTCTTCCCATGCCAACAAATGCAGAGTAGAGAAGCTTAGAGACCATTCTACCCATTTTAAGAAGACCTGACTTACCAGCTCTTGTTATTTGCCGTCCTACAGGCCACAGAAAGAGGATCTAGGAGGGCTTAGAAAGACTGGTTTTTTTCCCTTTTAGTTGTGTGATGTTTTTTATTTGAAGTATAATATATAGTAAAGTTCATCTCTTCTAGTATCTAGTTGTATGAGTCCTGACAGATGTGTGCAGCTGTGTACACATCAACTCTGTCAAGGTGGAGAAAGGTCCAGACGCCCCTCAAAATTCTCTGCTGCTCATTTGAAGTCAACCTGTCCCTGGCACCTCAGCTTCTAGCACCCAGTTAATCCGTTGTTTTTTTTTTTTTTTTGGTCCCTCTAATTTTGCCTAGGACTTCCCTGGTGGAGCTTCCTGCATAGCTCAGTCCGTAAAACATCAGCCTGCAATGCAGGCGGCCTGGGTTGGGAAGATCCCCTGGAGAAGGAAATGGCAACCCACTCCAGTATTCTTGCCTAGAGAATCCCATGGACGGAGGAGCCTGGCAGGCTACAGTCTGTGGGGTGGCAAGAGTCAGACATGACTGAGCAACTAAACCCCCACCATGGGAAACCTGTGTAGGTGAAATCATGCAGTGTTTGTCTTTTTGTGACCGAGCTCATTTAGCATGATGTCCCCAAGGTTCTTCCATACTGTAGTATGTATAAAAGTTGCCTTTCATTTTCAGCCTCAGTAGTATTCCCCTGTATGTATGATGTATATACCACATACTGTTTGTCCGTGAGTCAGTGGACTGTTGGGTTGCTTCTGTCTTTTGACTATTGTGAATGATACGGTTATGAACACTGCTGTACAAATGCATTTCAGATATTTACCGTAATCGGAATTAGTAGATCATATGGTTATTCTATTCAAAATTTTTTGAGAGACTGCCATACTGCTTTCCTTAGCACCTTCACCATTTCCACCCATAGTGGAGAAGGGTTCCAGTTCCTTCACATTCTCACCAGCATTTTCTGCTTTTCTGATAGTAGCCATCCGGACAGGTGTGAGGTGATATTTCATTGTGAATCTGATGTGCATTTCCCTAATACTAACAGGGTTGAACATCTTCTTACCTGTTTGCTGGCCATTTGTATGTCTTCTTTGGAGAAATGTTTATTCTAGTCCTTTGTGTTGTGATCAGCCTACTTGGTTTTTGGTCTTGAATTGTAGGAGTTCTTCATAGATTCTGGATATATGTTTTGCAAATTTATTTTCCAATTTGTAGGTTGCCTTTTCACTCTCTTGATTGTATCCTTTGATGCACAGAAGTTTTCAATTTCGCCATGGTCCAACTGTATCTGTTTTTTTCTTTTATTGCCCATGATATATCCAAGAAAGCATGTACTTTCCATATATATTTTTTCTCATGAAGACTTTTATAGTTTTAGCTCTTATGCTTAGGTCTTTGATCCATTTTTAGTTATTTTTTGCATATGATGTGAAGCACAGAACTAACTTCAGTCTTTTCCATGTGGATATCCAGTTTTCTCAGCACCGTTTGTTGAAAAAAATTGTCGTTTTCCCATTGAATGACCATGGCAACCATAGATGTGAAAATCATTTGATTCCATACGTGAGGGATTATTTCTGGACTTTCTGGTCCTTTGGTCTGTGTGTCTACCTTTAGAAAGCATGTACTTTCCATATATATTTTTTCTCATGAAGACTTTTATAGTTTTAGCTCTTATGCTTAGGTCTTTGATCCATTTTTAGTTATTTTTTGCATATGATGTGAAGCACAGAACTAACTTCAGTCTTTTCCATGTGGATATCCAGTTTTCTCAGCACCGTTTGTTGAAAAAAATTGTCGTTTTCCCATTGAATGACCATGGCAACCATAGATGTGAAAATCATTTGATTCCATACGTGAGGGATTATTTCTGGACTTTCTGGTCCTTTGGTCTGTGTGTCTACCTTTATGTCAGTACTATGTTGTTTTGATTACAGTAGCTTTGTAATAAGTTTGAAATACAGAAATGTGAGACCGCTAACTTTGTTCTTGATTTTTCAAGATTGTTTTGTCTATTCAGAATTTCTTGAGATGCCCATAGGAATTTTAGGATAGATTTTTCTATTTCTCTAAAAAGCACTGTTGGGATTTTGATAGGGATTACATTGAATTTGTAGATCACTTTTTGTTTTATTGACATCTTCGCAATAATAAATCTTCCATCCATCTCCATGGTATGTCTTTCTGTTTATTTGTGTCTTTAATATCATTCAGCAAATTATTTTCATTGTACAGGTCTTTCACTTTCTTGGTTAAGTTTATTCCTAAGTAGTTTACTCTATTTAATGCTGTTGTGAGTGGAATTGTTTTCTTAATTTCCTTTACATATTGTTGAATATCTATAGAATCACAACTAATTTTCGTGTGCTGATTTTTATATCCTGCAGCTTTGCTGAACTCATTTGTTAGTTCTAACAGCTTTTTTTGTGAAATCTTTAGGATTATCTACATATAAGATCATGTCATCCACAACAGAGATAACTTCACTTCTTCCTTTCCGATTGAGATGCTTTTTATCTATTAATTGCCTAATTACTCTGGCAGGGACTTTCTGTACCATATTGAATTTTAAGTGGTGAAGTAGTAACGCTTCTCTTATTTTCTGATCTTAAAGGAAAAGGCTTCGGTCTTTCACCTCTGAGTCTGCTATTAGTTATGTGCTTTTCTTATATGGCCTTTTTATGTGAGCAAGTTTCTTTCTATTCCAAGTTTATTGAGTGCTTTGAATCACAAAAGGGTGTTGAAATTTTTCAGTGCTTTTTGTTTACATCAATTGAGAGGATCGCGTGTTTTTCTCCTTCGTTCTTGCTAATGTGATATCTTATATTGATTTTTGTTTGTTGATCCACTCTTGTATCCCAGAATCTCTCTTCATTTTTTAATCGTGTCTTTCAAAGCGAATGTCTCAATTCTTATTCAATTCTTTTTTCTTAATTTTTTAAAATGGATCATCTTTTTGGTGTGGTATCTAAGCAACCCTTTGCCTACCAGAAGGACACATAGATTTTTCTCTTATGATTTCTTCTAGAAGTTTATATTTTGATTAATTTTTGTATAGACTATGAGATATGAGCCAAGATGCTTTGTTTTTCTTTTTGTGTGTAGTTAACGGTTATTTCAGTACTATTTGTTTAAAAGACTATTTTTTCTTCTTTGGGTTGCCTTGGACCTTTAATTATAGCTATATTCATTTTAATCATTATCAGGTACTTTCCTGTCTTTGTGGAGATCCAAGTTTCGATTTTGTATCATAGTCTTCCATCTGAAGAACTTTCTTTAATATTATAGCATATGTCTGCTGGTAATGAATTCTCTCAGCAGTTGTTTGTCTGAAAAGCTGTTTGTTTATTTCACTTTCATGTAGAGAGTTATGTATGTAAAGTTCTGAGTTGAGAATTGTTTTCTTTCAGGAATGTCAATCCTTTGTCTTCTGAATTGCTTAGTTTGTGATACAGTTGTTACTTTTTTGTTCCTCTGTGTGTAGACATGTTTTTGAGCTTTTTGAATTTGTGATTTACTGTATTTTATTATTTTTTGAAAATTCTTAGCCATTAGCTCTTCAAATATTCCTTCAGCCTTTTACTCTCTTCTCCTGGGATTCTGGTTAGGCACTTGTTGAACAGTTTGGTATTGCCCACGTCTTAGATGCCCTGTTTATTTCCATTCGTTTTTCTATTTGTGTTTCAGTTTGGCTAATTTCTATTTGTCTGGGTTCAAGTTCACTGACTTTTATGCGTCTGTCTCAGGTTTACTGATGAGCTTGTCAAAAGATTTCTCATCTCTATTATACTCTACTTCTAGCATTTCCATTTGACTCCTGTAGTTTTCAGGTCTGTTGAAATTCAGCCTCTGACAATATAGGGTACCCTCCTTTTCCATTTAAACCTTTAACGTAGCTATTTCATATTCCTTGTTTTTGAAGATTAGTTTTTAGTTGGAGGATAATGGCTTTACAACGTTGTCTTGGTTGTTGCCGCTCATCAACAGGAGTCAGCCGCAGGTAAACGTAGGTCCTCTGCCTCCTGAACCTCCCGCCCATCTCGCACCCCCTCCCGTGGCCCTGGCTTGCCACAGAGCTCTAGTCTGAGCTTCCTGCGTCACACGGCGTATTCTCGCTGGCCATCTGGTTTACCTGCGGTTCTGTGTCTGTCTCAGTGCTGCGCTCCCGGTTCACCCCACCCTGTCCTTTCCCCACTGTGTCCCCAAGTCTCTTCTCTGTGTCTGCACCTCCACTGCTGCCCTGCAGACAGATTCACCAGTACCATTTCCCTGCTGCGCTGCTGCTAAGTCACTTCAGTCGTGTCCGACTCTGTGTGACCCCGTAGACGGCAGCCCACCAGGCTCCCCCGTCCCTGGGATTCTCCAGGCAAGAACACTGCAGTGGGTTGCCATTTCCTTCTCCAATGCATGAAAGAGAAAAGTGAAAGTGAAGTCGCCCAGTCTGTCCGACTGTTAGCGACCCCATGGACTGCAGCCCACCAGGCTCCTCCGTCCATTGGATTTTCCAGGCAAGAGTACTGGGGTGGGGTGCCATTACCATTTCCCTAGATTCCACATATATGCCTTAATATATGATACTTACTTTTCTCTTACTGGCACGTACTTCACTGTGTATAACAGGCTCTAGATTTATCCACCTCACTAGAACTGAATCAGATTTGTTCCTTTTTATGGCTACGTAATATTCCACTGTGTATATGTACCACAATTTTGTCATTCATTCATCTGTCAATGGACATTTAGGTTGCTTCCCCTAGCTATTGTAAATAGTGCTGCAGTGAGCACTGGGGTACATGTGCCTTTTAGAATGGGATTTCCCCAGGATATATGTCCAGTAGTGAGATTGATGGGTCTTATGGTAATTTTATTCCTAGTTTTTTAAGAAATCTCCACACTGCTCTCCATAGTGACTGTATCAGTTGACATCCCCACCAACAGTATTCCTTGTTTTGACAAATTCTACATTGGCGTTGACTATGGGTATGATTCTGTTGATTGCTTTCTCTCCTGGCAATAGGTTTTTTTCCCCTTGCTTTTGTGGTATGTCTTATAATTTTTTTTTAAATTGATTGCCAGAAGCAAGGCATTCAGTGAAGATAAATAGTATTTCCTCCTGGAGATGGGCCTGATTCTTCTGCTAGCCTGTTTGTATGAAGGTTAAGCTGGTTTACCCAGGGGTTGACCTGGATTTGGAATTTGTTGTTGCTGTGGTTACCACCGTGCCTCACAGGCTTTAAACATGTCTAGCAGTTCTTCGTGCATAGAGTTGGGATTTGATTGCTAGAAGGTTTTCTTCCTCTTTCTGCTCCTTCCTCAGCTTTTGGTCTTTTCTGTGTACCTTTGCCTCAGAGGGGGTCTGTCTCTTGACCTTCCCCCAGTAGATGGCTGCTATCGGCTTGGTGGTAGAGGATAGGTTAAGATTCTCAATTTTCCTCATCCGCTCAGTCTTGGGCAGGCACTGAATCCCAGGGTATCAAAGCAGGGTTTTCTCAGTGATCCTGTCCCTACAAGTAGCAGATGAATTCAGCCTTGTGTTAGTCTTAGGCAGGAGTTTCCTGCCCCTTGGTCTGAGACTGGAGAACTCTCATGGTCTCAGACTATTTTTTGTCCTTTTCACAGGCCATCTCAGGGTCTTATTCTCCTACTTTTCCCCTAGCCACCACAGGTCTTCATCTGTGATGGGGAGGGTGACGGTAACAAGATTTTCTCCCCTTCTCCCACGGCTTAAGGCTTTGTTTCCATAGAGGAAAAGGGTCCTGACCATGCTTTGTGGCTTTTCCACAGTGATGGTCTCTGCCTTCACCTGAGGATCCCTGGGACTTCTGTCACGTGGAGTTCAGAGCCCAGCAGAGCGGCACGTGGATGCATTCTGGTTCACTAGCCTGGAAGCTCTCCAAACCTCAGCCTTCTGGGTTTTTATGAAGGCTCCATTACACAGGCATGATGGATTAAATCATTGGCCTTTGCTGTCGCCGGTCCTTCTTCCCTCCCTAGTAATATAGGATTGAGACTGAAAGTTCCAACTCTTTTCACGTGGTTGGTTCCCTTAGCATTCAATCCCCTCATCTTTAGGGCATCCTCCCAAGTCACCTCATTAACATAAACTCAGCTGTGGCTGAACAGGGCTTATTTATGAATAAATAATAAGATGCATTTCACCTTTATGGCTCTGGATCAGTTTCAGAAACTAAGTACAGAAGACCACATATCATTAA
Source organism: Oreotragus oreotragus (assembly GCA_006410675.1). Lineage (NCBI taxonomy): Eukaryota > Metazoa > Chordata > Mammalia > Artiodactyla > Bovidae > Oreotragus > Oreotragus oreotragus. Next base: position 375,736 of record SJYX01011351.1, read on the forward strand.
AAAGATACTCCCATTGCTCTTCTTGCTTAGGAAATTCAAAGGGTTTGGGGGAACTATTGAGCTAGGAACCATAGACACAACTAAGTTCAGTTCAGTTCAGTCTCTCAGTTGTGTCCAACTCTTTGCGACCCCATGAATCGCAGCATGCCAGGCCTCCTTGTCCATCACCAACTCCCAGAGTTCACGCAGACTCACGTCCATCGAGTCAGTGATGCCATCCAGCCATCTCATCCTCTGTCGTCCCCTTCTCCTCCTGCCCCCAATCCCTCCCAGCATCAGAGTCTTTTCCAATGAGTCAGCTCTTTGCATGAGGTGGCCAAAGTACTGGAGTTTCAACTTTAGCATCATTCCTTCCAAAGAAATCCCAGGGCTGATCTCCTTTAGAATGGACTGGTTGGAACTCCTTGCAGTCCAAGGGACTCTCAAGAGTCCTCTTGAGCATCAATTCTTCAGCGCTCAGCCTTCTTCACAGTCCAACTCTCACATCCATACATGACTACTGGAAAAACCATAGCCTTGACTAGACAGCCCTTAGTCAGCGAAGTAATGTCTTTGCTTTTGAATATGCTATCTAGATTGGTCATAACTTTTCTTCCAAGGAGTAAGCGCCTTTTAATTTCATGGCTGCAGTCACCATCTGCAGTGATTTTGGAGCCCCCAAAAATAAAGTCTGACCCTGTTTCCTCTGTTTCCCCATCTATTTGCCATGAAGTGATGGGATCAGATGCCATGATTTTTGTTTTCTGAATGTTGAGTTTTAAGCCAACTTTTTCACTCTCCTCTTTAACTTTCATCAAGGGGCTTTTTAGTTCCTCTTCACTTTCTGCCATAAGGGTGGTATCATCTGCATATCTGAGGTTATTGATATTTCTCCCAGCAATCTTGATCCCAGCTTGTGTTTCTTCCAGTCCAGCATTTCTCATAACGTACTCTGCATATAAGTTAAATAAGCAGGGAGACAATATACAGCCTTGACGTACTCCTTTTCCTATTTGGAACCAGTCTGTTGTTCCATGTCCAGTTCTAACTGTTGCTTCCTGACCTGCATACAGATTTCTCAAGAGGCAGGTCAGGTGGTCTGGTATTCCCCTCTCTCTCAGAATTTTCCACAGTTTATTGTGATCCACACGATCAAAGGCTTTGGCATAGTCAATAAAGCAGAAATAGATGTTTTTCTGGAACTCTCTTGCCTTTTCCATGATCCAGCGGATGTTGGCAATTTGATCTCTGGTTCCTCTGCCTGTTCTAAAACCAGCTTGAACATCAGGGAGTTCACGGTTCACATATTGCTGAAGCCTGGCTTGGAGAATTTTGAGCATTACTTTACTAGCGTGTGAGATGAGTGCAATTGTGCGGTAGTTTGAGCATTCTTTGGCATTGCCTTTCTTTGGGATTGGAATGAAAACTGACCTTTTCCATTCCTGTGGGCACTGCTGAGTTTTCCAAATTTGCTGGCATATTGAGTGCAGCACTTTCAAAGCATCATCTTTCAGGATTTGAAACAGCTCAACTGGAATTCCATCACCTCCACTAGCTTTGTTCGTAGTGATGCTTTCTAAGGCCCACTTGACTTCCCATTCCAGGATGTCTGGCTCTAGATGAGTGATCACACCATCGTGATTATCTGGGCCGTGAAGATCTTTTCTGTATAGTTCTTCTGTGTATTCGTGCCACCTCTTCTTAATATCTTCTGCTTCTGTTAGGTCCATACCATTTCTGTCCTTTGTCAAGCCCATATGTTTATTATGAATCACAATACTTTAGATACATAATGTGTTCAAGCTATACATAGTGTTAGTTTGTTTGCTAGGGCTGCCCTAACAAATACCACAGGCTAGGGTGGCGTAAACAGTAGACGTTTATTTTCTGTAGGCTGGAAGTCCGAAAACAAGTTGTTGACGGCGTTGTTTCTTGAGACCTGTCCTTGACTTGCAGGGGGCTGCTTGCAGGTGGCGTCTTCCAGTGTCTTCACATGACCTTCCTCTCTGTGTGTGTGTGCTCTAATCTCCTTTTATAAGGACACCAGTCATATTGGATGAAGGATCACCCTAATTGCCCCATTTAATTCAACTATCTCTTTTCAGACCCTGTCTCCAAGTATACTCATATTTTGAGGTACTGGGAGTTAGTACTTCAACATGTTCATTCATGAGTGGACACAGTTCAGCCCAGAATGCAAAAATTTGGAAAAAAAAAAAAAAAACAGTGGGAAATGTAGCACGTTCTGTGATGATAAGCAGTTCTGTATTTTTGCTTTCCTGTATGGTGGCCGCTAGTCACCTATGGCTGTTGAATATACGAAATGTACCCAAGGGGACTGAGAAGCTGAATTTTTTACTCTGTTTGGTTTTGAGCACTTTACATTTAAATGGCCACATACAGCTAGTGACTAACATTTGGACAGTACAGATCTTAACTAATGTCTTCATTTGACATACACAGAACTGAAGATCAAAACAGTTGAGAGACGAATCTGATATCACACAAATAATGATTGAAATAATGGCAAAGTAGGCTGAGTTTTCACTAAAAAAAAAAAAAAAAAAAACAGTGGGAAATGTAGCACGTTCTGTGATGATAAGCAGTTCTGTATTTTTGCTTTCCTGTATGGTGGCCGCTAGTCACCTATGGCTATTGAATATACGAAATGTACCCAAGGGGACTGAGAAGCTGAATTTTTTACTCTGTTTGGTTTTGAGCACTTTACATTTAAATGGCCACATACAGCTAGTGACTAACATTTGGACAGTACAGATCTTAACTAATGTCTTCATTTGACATACACAGAACTGAAGATCAAAACAGTTGAGAGACGAATCTGATATCACACAAATAATGATTGAAATAATGGCAAAGTAGGCTGAGTTTTCACATTCTTATGGGGCTTTCTACCTACAGATTGTGAAATAAAACCTAGAGAAATAAAATGTAAAACACTCCCATTTTTGTTCTTTTTCCTTTTATAAAGAAAGGATAATCTTAGGTTACAACTGAGAAATTTTCAACACGTGTGTTTTAGAAATATTCAAGATCATTTTCTCTGCTCTTTAATTTTTAAGAGGTTTGATACTTGCGTATATCAAGTGTTTAAATTAGTTTCATAAGACTTTTGTTGTCAGATTGTAAAGTCTATTTAAATAAAACTAATGTCTGTAGTGGAAAAATTGGTAGATGGTTTAAAAATCCATATTCAGTTAGGGAAGATGAATCAGTGCGTACTTTATCAGAAAATCTGAATCTGAAAAATCATTCCACAAAAGAAGAAATGGGAAGTGCTTTCTCTTTAAAGATAGAAATGGGTTGTTAAATTAATGTGTGTTAGTCACGCAGTTGTGTCTGACTCTTTGTGACCCCATGGAGTGTAGCCTGCCAGGCTCCTCTCTGCCCATGGGATTCTCCAGGCAAGAATACTGGAGCAGGTTGCCATTTCCATCTCCAGGGATCTTCCCAAGCCAGGTTTGAACCCGGGTCTTCTGTATTGCAGGCTGATTCTTTACTGTTTGAGCCACCGGGGGAACCCTGTTAAATCAATCACTTGTTTGATTTTGTCCTTTCATGTTTGATGACATTTTTTCTATAAACTTCAGAAAAAAATGTTAAGCTTCATTTAAAACTAATTTTAGTAAGGAAGGGGTTCAAAAGGGAGGGGATATATGTATACCTATCACTAATTCATGGGAGAAGGCAATGGCACCCCACTCCCGTACTCTTGCCTGGAAAATCCCATGGACCGAGGACCCCTGTGGGGTCACTAAGAGTCAGACACGACTGAGAGACTTCACTTTCACTTTTCACTTTCATGCATTAGAGAAGGAACTGGCAGCCCACTCCAGTGTTTTTGCCTGGAGAATCCCAGGGACGGGGGAGCCTGGTAGGCTGCCGTCTCTGGGGTCGCACAGAGTCCGACATGACTGAAATGACTTAGCAGCAGCAGCATCACTAATTCATGCTGAGGTTTGACAGAAAACAACAAAATTCTGTAAAGCAATTATCCTTCAATTAAAAATAAATAAAATTTTAAAAGATGAATAAATAAAACTAATTTTAGAATTACAGAAAAATTGCAAAAACTGTACAAAGAATTTCCATATACCCTCTCCCAGCTTACCTTCATGTTAGCATTTTACATAACAATAATATAACTTTCAAAACCAAGAAATTAACATTGATACAATATTACTAAACTACAGATCTTAATTTTCACCAATGTCCCTTTTATGTTCTAGGAACCCATGTGGATCCCATATTGTATTTAATTATTTCTTCTAAGTCTCCTCCGTTCTGTTTCTCAGACTTACCTTTTCTTGACACTTTCGAAGTGTGCCAGTCAGTTTTTTTGTTTGGGTTTATATGTTTTTTCAAAATTGGAATGATGGTTATGCATTTTTGGAAAGAATGCCACAGAATGATCTACTGATATGTATTCTTACTGGTGATGAGCTTTAGAAATATTGATGATTGAAACGATGCTTTCTTTTATACTATATATATTAAGATAACTGTAAAATATCAACCCACCGAAACATTTGCTCTGTGATACAAATAACTTCTCAAAAGCTAAAATTCTGATTAAAGAAAGCTATTATCATTACTAGTTAGTTAATGGGATGAGGTTAGTAGAATTTCACTAATAGGAGTAAGTTGTTCAATAAGGAGAAAGAGAAACCACCTTTTTTTCTTTGAAATTAGGTAATTCTTTCTTCATTGGAAAGTTAAAGGAATTATTGAGAGGGACCTGCTCACTTAACAGAATTGTGTTTGTAATAGAAAATTGTCTTTGTTGAGATACTTAACTCTGGGTAACTTAACAAGTAGAACATAAAATGAGGAAAAAGGGATTGGTTTAGTTTTGTTCTGTAAGTGACACCGGAATTCTATCAGAGTTGTTAGTACCAAGTTCAGTTTATTGCAGGAGATTTTTATATTGGGGGCATTTAAAAACTCTGAATAAGATAAAATAAATCCATTTGATTTATTTATTAAATAAATAAATTTCAAAAGAAATACTTATATTTATTTATTCGATAGGTTTTATTCACTAGGAGCATTTAAATGAAATATTTATGTTTTTATTCTTTGTGGGTAATCTTTGAAACATTTTTGAATTATAAACCAAATATTAGGACTGAGTACTGCTGTCTCTTTAAAGTAACAACAATCAGTGTAATGGGTGGAATTTTCTTCTTTTACTTTAGTTCAGCAATCAGCAAACACTGGGAGGCTGAACTGGCCACCCTCAAAGGGAACAATGCCAAACTCACTGCAGCCCTGCTGGAGTCTACTGCCAATGTGAAACAATGGAAGCAGCAGCTTGCTGCATATCAGGAGGAAGCAGAACGGCTGCACAAGCGGGTAAGTGCAGGGCCGCTCTCTTAAGGACTGACAGCCAGTAGATTTTCTCAATTTACACGCAGATTCAGCACAGGGACCTCTTCTGGAGATTGTTGTTTTGTTGGTTATCAAAACATATATATGGGTTGTATTATATGTGGGCTTTTTGGTTAAGAAAACAACTTTCTGTAGTTTCCTGAGAATGAAGGAATTTGGACAGCTTTGGAGTCCAAACACCCAATTTCACATTCCTACTGTGCCGCTTGTTAGCTGTCTGACCTTTGGTAGCTTATTCCCCTCTTTTCTGCTCAGTATTCTTATCTGTAAAATAGGAACAATAATATAGACTCTGTACAATTCCTGGGAAAATTGAGATACAGAACTGACATGTCATTACACTGAAGCAATTATAATGCTTTTATTATTTTACTTTATTTCTTAAAGAACAATTTGAAAAATACAGGTAGAAAAGTCTTTATAAAAGTTAAAGATAATAACTTTAATTAGAAATATGGGGCAGTAAAAGAAAAATTAGTATCAAGAGACCAAACAACTTATAAAGAATTTTTTATCCAAAGTATATGCATTCACCCAACAGGAAGCCAGTGCCACTAGTTTCTGTTTTTAAAAATGATTTTAAAGAAGTGAACTCCTTCCTAGACATTAGGAAATGGGCTTGGTATCAGAGCAGAATTTGAGGAGTATAATAAGACCAGGATGACAGGGGAGGTAAGACTGAAGTTAAATAGAGACAGGAGGGAGAATAAGAACCTGAGTAAATACCTTTCTATCCCAAGTTGGAACTTAATTCATGAGGGGAAGAGGGGAGTTGTTGTTTAATGAGGATAGTGTCCCATCTTGCAAGATGAAAAGCTCTGGAGATCTATTTCACAGCAGTGTAAATATACTTAATGCCACCGAAGTGAATCCGACTCTTTGCGACCCCATGGACTGTAGTATACCAGGCTCCTCCATCCATGGGATTTTCCAGACAAGAGTACTGGAGTGGGGTGCCATTTCTTTCTCCAGCGGATCTTCCCGACCCAGGGACTGAACCTCTGTCTCCAAATACCACCGACCTGTATGTTTAAAAATGGTTAAGAGGATAATTTTTTACTGCGTTTTTCATTGTGTGTTTTTTTTTTTTTTTTTACCACAATTAAAAAAAAAAAACAACAGGATAATTGACTTACAATCCAAAAAACATTCATTGAGGAGCTACCCTTTTATTCCCTGACCCTGAGAGTTTTTTGCTTTAAGTACTCACTTGAATTTTACAGAATTTACGAAACAAAGTATTTTTATTTACTCACATAATTTCCAGTGCTCTTCTTTCCTTCCTGTAGATTTGAATTTCCATCAGGTATCATTTCTCTTCATTCTGAGTAACCTTCTTTTGGATGTTTTTGTACTTCAAGGGGACTGGCAACTAATTCTCTCAGCTTTTGTATATATGCATGTGTATAGATAGAGAGATTTTTATCTTTGCTACAGGTTGTGTTTTCCTATTTCTTCATATGTCTAGTCATTTTTTTAAAATATAAATTTATTTATTTTAATTGGAGGTTAATTGCTTTACAATATTGTATTGGTTTTACCACAGGTATACACGTGTTCCCCATCCTGAACCCCTCTCCCCCTTCCCTCCGCGTACCATCCCTCTGGGTCGCCTCAGTGCACCAGCCCTGAGCATCGTGGTAAATGAGATGATGTTATAGAGCCCATAGATTCTGTTATCTGCCTCTGAGTATTCAGTGTTCGTTTTTGTTTGCGCAAGCAGTGAAGTTACTGGTAGAGCGTCGCCATCCCTTAGTATCTGATGGGGATTGGTTCCAGTGCGCCACCCCCTGCCCCACCTCACAGGAAGTAAAATCCATGAATGCTCAAGTTCCCTATGTCAAATGGCATAACACAGCCACCCCTTTGCCTCCATAGGTTCCCCATCCACCATGAGTATAGAGGGCTGGCTCTACTTTGAGGTTTCGGAGGTGTAAACTTCTGCTTTAGCATTTGGTTCATTTCCATTTTGTTCTTAATTCAAGGGGATTTTTTTGAGTCCTTGGAAATCTTTATTTCTAAGGCATAATCCTCCTGGGGTTTCAAAGGGAAGCTTGAAATGCTTACTAAGAACCCCAATTTGGTGTTGATGCTAACCTCAAAGTGTCTTCTCAGTGGTGAGCACACCACACCTGAATGCTTTTTCATTCTTTCAGCATTTCTCCTACACCCCCGGACCCCTGTGATTCCTCCTTGTACATGTTTACTTCAGAAGTCAGCCGAAGATTTGAGGGATGTCTGTATGCTTTTTAAGAGGTCTTTTTTTCATACAGTTCCCTGAATTTCGATTTGCTTCAATTGTTCTAAGGCATCCCCAACTCCTCAGACTTCTTTGGAAAAATAAGAGCTCCGAGTTTTGCTTGCATTCTAGTCAGGCAGTGCGGCCAAACTGCACAGCGCCTTCAGGCAAAAAGACGTGTAAAAATGTGTGTCTCACTCAGTATGGTGCGTCCTTTCGGTCTTTTGCCCGATTTGGTCACTCACCAGGGCCTTCTAACGGTTGACGTTTACATTTTGCCCATGATTTTGTTATCTGGGTGAAAGCTAATCCAGTAAAAAGTACTCCAGCCTTATCAAGACTGGAACTGCTCGTGAGGAATGTATTGCCTAATGCACAAAGAAAACTAATATATATTAGACAATAGGGGAAAACTCCCAAGATTTTTGAACAGATGTTCAGTGTTGTGGACCAGAAGACAGAAAGGCTGAGCACTGATAGAAATGGCTTTCTAGAGAAGGGCATTCCAAGCTCAGTATTGGGGGGTTGGTTAGTTCTGAATGGTTTTCAAAGGTAAGAGAAGACATTCTAGTTAAATCAACCAGATGGATATTAGCATGGTTTGCTGAAAGTTCATACATTCTAGGTGTCTTGAGCAGTGAGATCTTTACATGGTTTGCAGCTAGCTTTTGGGGGGACTGAGAGGTTAGATTTGATGCTGCAAGAAAAATGAGCCGTTGAGAGGCTTTTAGTGGGGCAGTCACACAGTGAAAGATGGGTGTTAGCAGTTTTCAGAAGACATAAAAATAGACAAAGGATATAATTAGGTCCAGTGGCAGGCCATTGGTTTTGTTTACACCTGTATAACAACGGTCTGTGCAAGGCTATTAGAGCATGAATAGAAACCAAGAAAATGATATGAGAGGAGAGTGACGGAATGTGGTGTTAATTCACCATTTGGAAAATGTGAGGGAGAGAGATTTGCTGTTTCCTTAATAGTCTACAATTTATTGTATTCTAACCAATCAAAATGTATGAGCTCCTGACATGTAGAGGATTTTGATAAGGTGTGTGTTTTTATGGTGACTTCTGTCTGTTTTGACTAATTTTGGATGGCATAGCTTTAGAGACAGTGCCCTTCTCTGTTCTTTAAAAAAATAGCAAGTGCCCATTAAAAGAAGTTAAGTTGCTGTCTGGGCCGTCAGTAAATTTGTACTGCATAGAGAACTCTTCTCCTTTGCTGTAAGAGACCCTACTGATGTGAAGATATTCTAGTATCAAGTGATTTAAGTTGTATTTTAAGCATATCTTTTCTTCCAGATTCCTTTACATTTTAGAAATGTATTTGAATATTTTCTCACTTCTGCAAGGCCAGTTTTCAGAACCCATATTTAATTTAAAGGCTACAGATGGAGGGCAGATGGCTGGTTTTGAATTTGTTTTCAGAAAACGTTTTTAAAGAAGAGTTTTATTATAGGGGTTTTCTACTGTCATTAATGACTTAATTTAAGTTTTCCTAACTTTTCCATGACCAAGTCTAGCTGTCTTCTTTGGTCTTTTTCCTTAGTCCTAAATTGATATTTTTAAAGAATCAATTCTGCTCATTCTACCCTGTCTTAATATTTCTCAAAGTTAATTTTCATATATTGATTCAAAATTCACTATACACCAATGAAGGACTTACTGTATGTCTTCAGCAAGAAGTCCTGTGAAATTGTCACGATTTAGTTTATGTTCTCATTTGATTTTAGGTGACTGAGCTTGAATGTGTAAGTAGCCAAGCAAATGCTGTGCATACCCATAAGACAGAACTAAATCAGACAATACAAGAACTGGAGGAGACCCTAAAGGTGAAGGAAGAGGTAATTGGCTACTTCTCACTCCTCTGTAATCTCACTAAAATATGTTTACAGTATTGGAGTCTATATCTGATTTAAGGATATTTTGTGCAGTAAGGTTGTGGGGTGTTTTTAGGATGACATTTTTCTGAGTGATACTAAGCTTGTTCACGTTTTCCCCATCGCTGTGTCTGTTGTTATAAATTATGGTGAGGCAGTCAGACTGAGATACTGCCTCTTTTCTTCTGTATGAGAGTTGCATTCATACAATCAACAGAAAACCATTAGAAGTTAAATGAATTTTACAAGCTGTTGCTTTTTCTAGTTTCCAGTCAAAAGATTTAATACCTCAGGAAAGAGTTATATCCACAAAGCTTGAAGCAATCTTATAATGTTCAGATTGCTGTTTCTAAGCACTGCTGTACCAAAGCCACTGCGTTGACTTGCTTCAGATTATTCTGTGCTAGACAGCATACCCACTAAGATGGATTTATCCCTTGCATTCAGTATAATGGAAATTTTTTAAACACCCTTTCTCTAAGGACTGGGACAGTAATTTCAGGGAAAAATAAGGCCTTCTCTTTCCTTGATATAGTTAAAATATTGTTATTAAAAATATTTCACTACTTTTTCCAGGAAATAGAAAGATTAAAACAAGAAATTGATAATGCCAGAGAACTACAAGAACAGAGGGACTCTTTGACTCAGAAACTACAGGTGAGCTGTAATAAAATTTTTATTCATTTCTGCGTAGAAAGTCATCAATCTCTGTCATATAGTAATGACTTTTTCCCTTCAACTCCGTTTTGAAGGCTTTTAGTCATTTTTCTTTTCTGGAACTTCTGATTCATGCCTGATGGTTGACTTTTCAAAAATTACTTGATTCGTCTAAGTAGCTTACCGTAATAGATGGTCATTTATAAATTCTTTGTCTTTAGTAAAATTATTTTAGGAACGTCTACTTTTAACATAAAAAGTACTCTGAACTTAAAGAAAATGTCTCAAATGGAGTATATTCAAGTAGTTTAGGAATGCTGCTCATCTTTTCTCACACTGAACTAATATATGGATTACAGCAGTAGTTGTGCCGTAAGGGAAATCAAGGCCGTGTTCTTTTCCTTTCTTTGCTCTGCTTAATTTTACTCACTTTTCTCTGCATGAATAGCATGCCTCCTGACTCTTAATTCACATACATGTATCCTGTGTCACTGCTAGTCGGCCATAGTTAGGGAAGATTTTTTTCAAAACTACAGCCAGACTCTCCTCCTGTCAGCCCAGACGCTTTTCTTCCAGTGCGCCACCCCCTGCCCCACCTCACAGGAAGTAAAATCCATGAATGCTCAAGTTCCCTATGTCAAGTGGCATAACACAGCCACCCCTCTGCCTCCACAGGTTCCCCATCCACCATGAGTATAGAGGGCTGGCTCTACTTTGAGGTTTCAGAGGTGTAAACTTCTGCTTTAGCATTTGGTTCACTTCCATTTTGTTCTTAATTCAAGGGGATTTTTTGAGTCCTTGGAAATCTTTATTTCTAAGGCATAATCCTCCTGGGGTTTCAGTGGGAAGCTTGAAGTGCTTACTAAGAAACCCAATTTGGTGTTGATGCTAACCTCAAAGTGTCTTCTCAGTGGTGAGCACACCACACCTGAATGCTTTTTCATTCTTTCAGCATTTCTCCTACACCCCCGGACCCCTGTGATTCCTCCTTGTACATGTTTACTTCAGAAGTCAGCCGAAGATTTGAGGGATGTCTGTATGCTTTTTAAGAGGTCTTTTTTTCATACAGTTCCCTGAATTTCGATTTGCTTCAATTGTTCTAAGGCATCCCCAACTCCTCAGACTTCTTTGGAAAAATAAGAGCTCCGAGTTTTGCTTGCATTCTAGTCAGGCAGTGCGGCCAAACTGCACAGCGCCTTCAGGCAAAAAGACGTGTAAAAATGTGTGTCTCACTCAGTATGGTGCGTCCTTTCGGTCTTTTGCCCGATTTGGTCACTCACCAGGGCCTTCTAACGGTTGACGTTTACATTTTGCCCATGATTTTGTTATCTGGGTGAAAGCTAATCCAGTAAAAAGTACTCCAGCCTTATCAAGACTGGAACTGCTCGTGAGGAATGTATTGCCTAATGCACAAAGAAAACTAATATATATTAGACAATAGGGGAAAACTCCCAAGATTTTTGAACAGATGTTCAGTGTTGTGGACCAGAAGACAGAAAGGCTGAGCACTGATAGAAATGGCTTTCTAGAGAAGGGCATTCCAAGCTCAGTATTGGGGGGTTGGTTAGTTCTGAATGGTTTTCAAAGGTAAGAGAAGACATTCTAGTTAAATCAACCAGATGGATATTAGCATGGTTTGCTGAAAGTTCATACATTCTAGGTGTCTTGAGCAGTGAGATCTTTACATGGTTTGCAGCTAGCTTTTGGGGGGACTGAGAGGTTAGATTTGATGCTGCAAGAAAAATGAGCCGTTGAGAGGCTTTTAGTGGGGCAGTCACACAGTGAAAGATGGGTGTTAGCAGTTTTCAGAAGACATAAAAATAGACAAAGGATATAATTAGGTCCAGTGGCAGGCCATTGGTTTTGTTTACACCTGTATAACAACGGTCTGTGCAAGGCTATTAGAGCATGAATAGAAACCAAGAAAATGATATGAGAGGAGAGTGACGGAATGTGGTGTTAATTCACCATTTGGAAAATGTGAGGGAGAGAGATTTGCTGTTTCCTTAATAGTCTACAATTTATTGTATTCTAACCAATCAAAATGTATGAGCTCCTGACATGTAGAGGATTTTGATAAGGTGTGTGTTTTTATGGTGACTTCTGTCTGTTTTGACTAATTTTGGATGGCATAGCTTTAGAGACAGTGCCCTTCTCTGTTCTTTAAAAAAATAGCAAGTGCCCATTAAAAGAAGTTAAGTTGCTGTCTGGGCCGTCAGTAAATTTGTACTGCATAGAGAACTCTTCTCCTTTGCTGTAAGAGACCCTACTGATGTGAAGATATTCTAGTATCAAGTGATTTAAGTTGTATTTTAAGCATATCTTTTCTTCCAGATTCCTTTACATTTTAGAAATGTATTTGAATATTTTCTCACTTCTGCAAGGCCAGTTTTCAGAACCCATATTTAATTTAAAGGCTACAGATGGAGGGCAGATGGCTGGTTTTGAATTTGTTTTCAGAAAACGTTTTTAAAGAAGAGTTTTATTATAGGGGTTTTCTACTGTCATTAATGACTTAATTTAAGTTTTCCTAACTTTTCCATGACCAAGTCTAGCTGTCTTCTTTGGTCTTTTTCCTTAGTCCTAAATTGATATTTTTAAAGAATCAATTCTGCTCATTCTACCCTGTCTTAATATTTCTCAAAGTTAATTTTCATATATTGATTCAAAATTCACTATACACCAATGAAGGACTTACTGTATGTCTTCAGCAAGAAGTCCTGTGAAATTGTCACGATTTAGTTTATGTTCTCATTTGATTTTAGGTGACTGAGCTTGAATGTGTAAGTAGCCAAGCAAATGCTGTGCATACCCATAAGACAGAACTAAATCAGACAATACAAGAACTGGAGGAGACCCTAAAGGTGAAGGAAGAGGTAATTGGCTACTTCTCACTCCTCTGTAATCTCACTAAAATATGTTTACAGTATTGGAGTCTATATCTGATTTAAGGATATTTTGTGCAGTAAGGTTGTGGGGTGTTTTTAGGATGACATTTTTCTGAGTGATACTAAGCTTGTTCACGTTTTCCCCATCGCTGTGTCTGTTGTTATAAATTATGGTGAGGCAGTCAGACTGAGATACTGCCTCTTTTCTTCTGTATGAGAGTTGCATTCATACAATCAACAGAAAACCATTAGAAGTTAAATGAATTTTACAAGCTGTTGCTTTTTCTAGTTTCCAGTCAAAAGATTTAATACCTCAGGAAAGAGTTATATCCACAAAGCTTGAAGCAATCTTATAATGTTCAGATTGCTGTTTCTAAGCACTGCTGTACCAAAGCCACTGCGTTGACTTGCTTCAGATTATTCTGTGCTAGACAGCATACCCACTAAGATGGATTTATCCCTTGCATTCAGTATAATGGAAATTTTTTAAACACCCTTTCTCTAAGGACTGGGACAGTAATTTCAGGGAAAAATAAGGCCTTCTCTTTCCTTGATATAGTTAAAATATTGTTATTAAAAATATTTCACTACTTTTTCCAGGAAATAGAAAGATTAAAACAAGAAATTGATAATGCCAGAGAACTACAAGAACAGAGGGACTCTTTGACTCAGAAACTACAGGTGAGCTGTAATAAAATTTTTATTCATTTCTGCGTAGAAAGTCATCAATCTCTGTCATATAGTAATGACTTTTTCCCTTCAACTCCGTTTTGAAGGCTTTTAGTCATTTTTCTTTTCTGGAACTTCTGATTCATGCCTGATGGTTGACTTTTCAAAAATTACTTGATTCGTCTAAGTAGCTTACCGTAATAGATGGTCATTTATAAATTCTTTGTCTTTAGTAAAATTATTTTAGGAACGTCTACTTTTAACATAAAAAGTACTCTGAACTTAAAGAAAATGTCTCAAATGGAGTATATTCAAGTAGTTTAGGAATGCTGCTCATCTTTTCTCACACTGAACTAATATATGGATTACAGCAGTAGTTGTGCCGTAAGGGAAATCAAGGCCGTGTTCTTTTCCTTTCTTTGCTCTGCTTAATTTTACTCACTTTTCTCTGCATGAATAGCATGCCTCCTGACTCTTAATTCACATACATGTATCCTGTGTCACTGCTAGTCGGCCATAGTTAGGGAAGATTTTTTTCAAAACTACAGCCAGACTCTCCTCCTGTCAGCCCAGACGCTTTTCTTACACCTCCTAGCCTCAAGAAGAGTTAGGACTACTTCAAGGTTTGGAGTAGAAACAAATGTAAATATGTATAGAGTGAGGAACTGGGGACAAAAATTGGTAAGTGAGACCTGGAAACCTAGGATTGGAAGGAGTACCTAGATTGTAACAAGAACAACCGATATTTATTGAGTGCTTACTGTGTACCAGACACTGCACTTCACTTATGCATTTAATCCATGTAACAGTCATATGAGGAAACTAAGGCTTAGATGAGTTAACTTGTTCTACCTGTTTAAATGAGCGCAAACTCTGACAGTAGAGACATTTCATGAAACAAATGAGTTCTTCATGTGAAATATTCCCCTTTTTCTCCCATCACTGACTTTCAGCAGTCTAGGAAAATGAAGTTGCTTGTTTTGATCTGCCCTATTAAATATTGTTTCTATATTTTAACTGTCTGTGTAGATTAGTGGTTCTTACCTAGGAGTAGTTTTGTGCCCCAGGGAACATACATCTATGTGGGGAGACAGTTTTGATTTTTACAGCTTAGATGGTAGAATGGATCTCTAGTAGGTTGGGGCTTCCCAGGTGGTAAAGAATCTGCCTGCTAATTCAGGAGACACAAGAGAAGTGGGTTCTGTCCCTGGGTCAGTAAGATCCTCTGGAGAAGAAAATAGCAACTCACTCCAGTATTCTTGCCTGGAGAATTCCATGGACAGAAGAGTCTGGCAGGCTGCAGTCCATGGGGTCACAAAGAATTGGACACAACTGAGCATACACACAGGTTGTAGCCAGAGTTGTTACTGAACATTGAATTATCCAGCCCCAAGTTTCAAGAGTGCCACACTTGAGAAAAACTTGGTGTAGAATTAAAATAAGAAACATATGATAAGGGCTGGAAAAAATGGTGGAAATGCAGGCTAGTCTTGTCTTTGGGTTTGGTTTGGCACCCACTGTTTAATTACTTGCTTTGATATAGGTGGTTGCTTAGCATTTACACGATGGGGCTTCCCTGGGGGCTCATTGGTAAAGAATTCGCCTGCAGTGCAGAAGACTGCCTGCCCCTGCAGGAGACAGAGGTTCGATCTTTGGGTAGGGAAGATCCCTGGAGAATGAAATGGCAATCCACTCCAGTATTCTTGCCTGGGAAACTCCATGGACAGAGGAGCCCGGTGGGCTACAGTCCATGGGGTCCCAAGAGTTGGACACCACTTAGGAACTTCACCACCACCACCAAGCACTTGCATACATTAGCTCTACTCTTAGAGTAACAGGTGTGGTATCTCCGTTTTCAAAGGAAAAGCAGCAGTTCAGAGGTGTTGACAAGTTTAATTAAGGCACTTAGCTAGAAAATAGTGAAGACTGGATTTGTTTCAATTCCAAAATCTCTATTCTGTCTATGTTACCACACCATTTCAGCAGGCAGGCATCCAAGCCCTCCCTAACTATTCTTGGGGAAATTTTTTTCAGTTATGTACACATTTATATTGTCTCAGAGAAAGCAAGAAA
Source organism: Oreotragus oreotragus (assembly GCA_006410675.1). NCBI lineage: Eukaryota > Metazoa > Chordata > Mammalia > Artiodactyla > Bovidae > Oreotragus > Oreotragus oreotragus. The sequence continues at coordinate 391,527 of SJYX01011351.1, forward strand.
TGATTTATTCATATCAAACTTCTAAATGTGTTTCATCATCGATTGAGCAGTAATTGAATTTTACAGCTGGCACATAGAATTGTGACTATCAGTTCTTACCTGTTCTTTCATTGAATATCAGAAATACTTATCAAGACAGTCTACCTGAAATAGGACAGAGAAGCTTTCAGAAAACCTAAAGGTGAATTCTAAAAGGCCAACCCACCGAAATAACCTGTATGTTTTTTCTAGTTTGAAGAAAGTTCCTCTTTTATGGCCTAGTCCCTCCTACCTAAACATCTACATGTCAAAAGTTCCATCACTCTTGAACCTCCATTCTTAAATTCAGTCCAAAAAATGGGATCATTAGTTTCTGAAATGGTAGAGGAACTTTGAAATTGCAATGCATGGGTTTGGATTGTAGCTCTGAATTTGGATAAAAAACATAGTTTGGAAAAATTTTAAGTAGTTTTGATATGATTTTTTTAGTTTGCAAGTTGTTTTTTCTTTAAATATCAATGTAACATATGCTCATTGTAAAAAATTTAGAAAAATATAACTTAACAGAAAAAAAAAAACATACTCCCTTCATCCTAAGGCAAAATGTGTGAGAATTTCCTTCCTTCAGTGTTTTTGTGGATAACTTTTTCTTTATGTGAGACATGTAGATATCAATTTTTTGTGTTGCTTTCCTAACAATGTTATGTCATAAGCTGCATATGTCATATGGCTATATAGTATTCTCTCGCATAGGTGTACCATAATTTTCTTCCAACATTTTTACAGAGATGGTCATTTGTTTTCAACATTAGTGGTGATAGTGTTATAGTGTATCTTTTTGCATAAACCTTGCCTTTCTCATTATTTCTTTGAAATGAACTTTTAAACAATTACTTGGTTTCAATGTTTTGAAATTACTTATGCTGAGAAACTAATGTCTGGAACAACAGGATACCCGCTGGATATTAGTCTCCTCTCATTTTTGCTTCTGATAGGGAACAAGGGGAGCTTATTATTTTTTTTAGTATTACCTTTTTTTAATTACGTTTTAAATTATGAACTTTTAAAGAATTACTTGGTTTCAATGTTTTGAAATTACTTATGCTGAGAAACTAATGTCTGGAACAACAGGATACCCGCAGGATATTAGTCTCCTCTCATTTTTGCTTCTGATAGGGAACAAGGGGAACTTATTATTTTTTTTAGTATTGCCTTTTTTTTAATTACAAGTTTTAAATATGTTTATTGTCATCTTTTTGTATCTTGAAGGCATGAAGTGCATTTTTACCTTAATAGTATATGGCATATGCTTGCCTGGAGTTCTAAGTCCCCAGATCTTCAAATGGGCTGGTTTCTAATGTAATTAAGACTTGGTTTATGTGTTCATTTCACTGATTTCCCTATTTAAGCACTATTCTGCAGACCTCCCCAGCACCCACTGCTCTGTGTGATATTACCCTGTCTTATTTTCCTTGTAGCAATTATCACTGAATGAAGTGATCTCATTTTTTTAAATTTATTTAATTTTTTTTATTTTGAAGTAATTTCACATGGGAAGGTAGCAAGCATAATGTACCTTTCATGTACCTTTCACCTGTATCACCAGATGTTAACATTTTTGTCATATTCATTTTCGTCTTATCATGATGGAATTCTCTCTGTATTCTTTTTTTTCTAAATGGCTGACAATAAGTTCAAAATATGATATCCCTTTACCTCTAAACACTTTAATGTAAATTTTCTTTTTCTTACATATAATTTTTAAAGACAATTTTTACTGAAGCATAGTTGACTTACAGTGTTATGTTAGTTTCTGCTTGCGGCAAAGTGAGTCAGGTATACATACACTCTTTTTTAGATTCTTTTCCCATATAGGTCGTTACAGAGTATTGAGTAGAGTTCCCTATGCTTTACAGTTGTTCAGTTGCTCACTCATGTCCAACTCTCTGTGACCCCATGGACTACAGCATGCCAGGCCTCCCTGTCCAACTCCCAGAGTTTGCTCAAATTCATGTCCATTGAGTCGGTGATGCCATCCAACCATCTCATCCTCCGTCGTCCCCTTCTCCTCCTGCCTTCAATCTTTCCCACCATCAGCGTCTTTTCCCACTAGTGAGTCGACTGTTTGCATCAGGTGGCCAGAATTTTGGAGTTTCAGCTTCAACATCAGTCCTTCCAAAGAATATTCAGGGTTGATTTCCTTTAGAGTTGACTTGTTTGATCTCCTTGCAGTCCAAGGGCCTCTCAAGAGTCTTGTTAGCTCTCTCTCTTATGTAGAGTAGTTTGTGTGTCAGTCCCAGTCTCCCAACTTACCTTTTCCCCTTCGGTAACCATAAGTTTGTTCTCTACATCTGTGACTCTATTTCTGTTTTGAAAATAAGTTCATTTGTGCCCTTTTTTTAAAACTCTGGGTGTAAGCGATATCATATGATATTTGACTTCACTTAGTATGACAACCTCTTCAATGTGTATTTTCTAAGAACAGAACAGTCTCTTACATAACCACCAAAATCAAGAAATTATCTAAAGACTTTATTCTAATTCTCATAATTGTGCTCTTTATAACAGAATATTAAAAATTGTTTTTCTGGTGCAGGATTCATTCCAGGATCACGAGTTGCATTTAGTTGTCATGCCTATTTATTTTGATGTTAAATTGTCCCAGATTTGGCACGGGGGAACCTTTTTAATCCTGCTTCTGTGTCCTTTGGGTGTGACCCTATCATTTTTTAAAGAACTTCATGTTTTAACTCAACTAGATATTCTAGGTTCATCTTGTATTTCTCAGTTCCAGCCTTGAAATTAGCTATTTGTTCAGAAAAAAATTTCTTTTAGTAAAGTTTGGTATTTATAAACCAGGTTCTGGGCATTAAATATACTTTTTGCTATTGAGATGTCATTGTATCTAGGCCCTCTTAATTATCAGAGCTAGAAATATGCACATATCACATTATGTCCATTATAATAACCATACTGAAAAAAAACCACCCTGAAACCGTATCAATACCTCCCATTGCAGTCCAGTTCTATGGAGCTCATTTTAGCCTTCCCCAGTTTCCTGTTTATAACTCTGTTCCCCAGTATTAAGAAACCATAATAACATTTACTTGCTTGCTTAAGAAGTGAAGTGAAAGTCGCTCAGTCGTGTCCGACTCTGTGCGACCCCATAGACGGCAGCCCACCAGGCTCCCCCGTCCCTGGGATTCTCCAGGCAAGAACACTGCAGTGGGTTGCCATTTCCTTCTCCAATGCATGAAAGTGAAAAGTGAAAGTGAAGTCGCTCAGTCGTGCCCAGCTCTTAGCGACCCCATGGACTGCAGCCTTTTCCAGGGAAGAGTACTGGAGTGGGGTGCCATTGTCTTCTCCGTAACATACTCTAGTCACTCTTAACTCTTACACATGTTGTGTTTTTTTATAATCTAAGGTAGTCACTCTTAACTCTTACACACTTTGGTGTTTTTTTTATAATCTAAGGTATGTCCTGGAAATCACTCTGTCAGTTCATAGAGATCTTGTTCATTCTTTGTTTGGCTGTGTAGTACTTCTTGGTATGTGTGATAGTTTTTTCCAAACACAGTCCTTTATGTGGATATGTAGATTGTCTCCAGTACCCTGAGAGTCCTATAGTGCGTAATCTTGTCCATAGGTATTTTGTTATTGTTGGAGGTGTATCTATAGGGTAGATGCTTAGAAGCAAGATTTCCAAGTGAGAAGGTCATACTGTCACATTTTTCTCCATGATGGGTGTTGCTGGTTTTCCCTCATATCATCAGCATGTGTGTGCCCGTTTCTCACAGCCTCATCAACAAAACGTGTTCTCACACTTCTTTTCTTTTGGCAATATATGTTAGGTGAGAAACGATAGTCTTAATTGGTGTATCTCATATTATGAGTGAGATTAAACGTCTTTCATAAACTTAGAGGCCGTTTCAGTATCTTTCTGTACCTGTATAGATTGTGTATTCATGTCTTTAGCCCTTTTCTCTATAGAATTTTTATCCTTTGTTGAAAAATTCTCTAGAGTTATTTATATATCTGCAATTATGTCTTACAGATATTTTCTCCCAGTTTGTCAATGTTTTTTGACTTTGCTTAAGATAGTGGTATTGTTTTCAGTTCAGTTCAGTTCAGTTCAGTCGCTCAGTTGCGTCTGACTCTTTGCGACCCCATGAATCGCAGCACGCCAGGCCTTCCTGTCCATCACCAGCTCCCAGAGTTCACTCAGACTCACATCCATTGAGTCCGTGATGCCATCCAGCCATCTCATCCTCTGTCGTCCCCTTCTCCTCCTGCCCCCAATCCCTCCCAGCATCAGAGTCTTTTCCAATGAGTCAACTCTTCGCATGAGGTGGCCAAAGTACTGGAGTTTCAGGTTTAGCATCATTCCTTCCAAAGAAATCCCAGGGCTGATCTCCTTTAGAATGGTATTGTTTTACGTGGTGTCAAATATATCATTCTTTCCTTTCATTGCCCTGCTGTTGTTTTTCAGTTGCTAAGTCATGTCCAACATTTTGCA